>VZTE01003245.1:53665-72282 GCA_013397775.1 Eulacestoma nigropectus | reverse complement strand
TTTTTTTTTTTTACAAAAGATACCTTTTTTAAAAGAAAATGTTGAAGAGTCAGTTTTCTTTCTTGCAAGGGTGCGGAGCGGGACGTGTTTGAAGCAGGAACAGGAAGGAGCAGAATTTCCTGCAGTGGTTTTTATTCTTTCCCAGTAATCTGGAGCTGCAGAGACTGCGCCGTTATCCCCAGCTGCTAGAAATTTCACAGCATGCCCCAGAGATCCCAAAATGCAGCACAGCTCCCCAGGTATATGAGTGTGGAGCTTCCAGGTGCAGGCAGGACAGAAGGTGCTGGAGGGCATCCAGGCTGAGAGGGTCAGGATGGGTTGAGGGCTGGAGCTGGCTGGGATGCTGCATGAGATGCAGGAGACAGTGCCAGGAGATGGAGAGGAATCAAGGAAAAGCTCCAGGGTTCAAAGGGAGATTTTTGTGCTCTATATGGGTGGATGGGAGAGATGAGGGGCGTGGGATGCTCTTGCCTGGGTTTTTAATTTCTCAGTAATCAGGGTATCGTGCCTCTTTGACTTTTTTTTTTTTTTGCATTAAAATTCAATTGAAAACTCCAGAACAGGTAATTGGGTAACCCTGGGGTGATAACCTGAGCTGGCAAATAATTCCTCCATCACTGCCCAGGGACTGGCTGGATAATGAAAGGATGAACTCTGCAAACTCCCCCAGAGAGTCTGGGGAGACCCAACAGGATTTGGCTGCAGGTTGACTTCGAGAAGTCACAGACACAGTTGGGCAACTGAGTTATGGAAATGGGTGTAGAGAGGAATTAGTCATCGCTGTTTGGTTAATGAGTGCCTCGGCTGTTTTACAAGTCTTTTTTCCTGCATATGCAAATACATATTTTATTTTTCCTTTTGTAATGAAACATATAAATAGCTCCTGCCTTGGATCTTCTGTGCATACAGTTGTGTCTTGAAAATAATCATCATGCTTTTGCCTGGCTTTCTTTAGCAGCTGCTTCACTTACCTTTGTTCTAAAAGGAAGATCTGCTGTGTGTTGTCCAGGGCAAGAGAGCAAACTTTGGTGTGGTGGCTTTTATATCTCCCCAGCTTTGCAGAGAGCAGCTTCAGGTCAGAGCATTTGCAGCAGCAAAGCCCTTTGTCTCAGGCAGTAGGAATAAACTGAGATGAAAAAGATAGAAGGTGATTTATTTAGTTGTTGGATTTCAAAGGTTGTGCAACCTGCACTGGGAGCACACAGTGTGGAGAACGAACTTGTCCTCTTCTTCAGTATTCCCCTGCTTAGTGTCTACTAAATTTTAGTACCAAGGAAAGGTCACTATGGAGACAGACAAGCAAAGTTGCGTGGAATGTCATGCAAGAACCTCTGCAGCATCTCTTAGAGCCCAGGGAAACCTTCTTGACTCTGAGCACGATGCACTCCCTTGTGCCACCCTCTAGAAGGGTTTTTATTTGCTTTTCTATGTTGCCTTGTGCTCTTTGCTACACACTTCCGTCACATACATCCCTTTTCATACCCTGCCTCTGGACAAACCCCTTCTTTGTCCCCAGCTGGAGGTCTGATGGAGAGGCAGCTATCTCCCTGTGTGCTTCCTCCTGATGCTGATCCATAAATCACGTCACTGGGATAATCTTTAGTCATGGCAACCATCAGCTGAGGCGCAGGGTGACCTTTTAATGCCAAGCCCAGGCTGCCCTGATCTTCTGGTCGGGCAGGGAGCCAGTCTCTGCCATTATTTTGTGAGATGCCAGGGAGCAGCCAGACCATTAGGATGCTCCTGGCCAGACACTGGGTCTGCTGAAGACACTGGAATGAATGGGCCGGGCAGGTCAACCTGGACCACCAAGCCCAGCATGGCCAGCAGCATTTCCTCTGCATTTTATTTAGCCTCTGTGTTGCTGCTTTTGTTCCGTCCTGGTGGTGCATATGGAAAAGAGTCCCCGTGTCTGTCAGGGGGGACAGCAGGGCGCAGGGGACACCGTCTCTAGCGCAAGCTGTGGCAGTTATTGCAGGGGTTGGTGATATTTCTACAGGACCTGCTTTCTGGTGGCTTTGCTGTGTTGAAATTGCAGCCGCTCCGCGCACGTTGAGTAATCTCCCCACTGTTACTAAAGAGTCAGTCTGTCTGTCTGTCCTCCCCCCACCCCGAGTTTCAATTTCCTCCTAATTCCCTCTCTAGACAGCCGTTGCCTCTCCCGTGGTGGTGCGGTGTTGCTGATGCAGCCTCTCTCTTGTCTCTGTGCCTCTTGCAGAAGGATTTCTCCATGCGGGAGGAGCTGCAGCAGCGGGACGTGGAGCGCTGGCTGGGGTTCATCACCTTCCTCTGCGAGGTCTTCGGCACCATGAGGAGCAGCACCGGGGAGCCCTTCCGAGTCCTCGTCTGCCCCATCTATACCTGCCTCAGGGAGGTAAATGCCTTCCCACTTTGTGCTCCCCCACTAGTGGGACAAGCTGTTGCTGTGTGGAGATGTTCATGGTCCATGGATGACACTGGAAAGGCTGTGGCTGCCCCTGGATCCCTGGAAGTGTCCAAGTCCAGGCTGGACAGGGCTTGGAGCAACCTGGGATAGTGAAAGATGTCCCTGCCCATGGCAGGGGGTCAGAACTAGATGGAGGATCTTTAAGGCTTTGCCAACCCAAACCATTCTAGGATTCCATCTTTGCTTTTTAATTCCTAGAGGTTTGCTCCGCCAGCACTTCTGACTTCAAAAGTACCTACATCTGCAGAGATCCTTGGCTCTTCCTGCATACTGTCTTTCTGCTCGTTAAAGCACAATAATTAAAGCTCACACTCCCTTTGTCCAGGGCTTAGAAAGGACCAACAGTTGGAATGGCAAACCCAGCGCTGGAGTTTGCAAATCCCAGTGTTGTGAAAAGCCCCACCTAAGCAGCTTAAACAGTTCCTTAAAGCAGGTGAAGCCACCTGAACAGATGAGACAGACTGAGAGGAGGAAGGAGGTAGAGAAATTAAGTCCCTAATGTCCTTAGACCCCACCCAGTGCAGGAGAAACCCAGCCCTGTCACCAGGGTTGGGGATTTTTCAGAACCTGATCTCCTGATGAGCTCATTGTCCAGCTCCCCATGACTCAGGGTGGTGGCAGAAACCTCAGTGAGTACATACAGAAAAGACAACTCTAAGTGTTAATGTTCCATAGAGGAGGAGAGGGCTTCCCTCCATCCTGTTTTAAAGGTGGTTTTGTCTCCTGCTGGTGCTTTTAGAAGACTTTCTCAGAAAAACCCGCCTCATTTCCCAGAGTTGGAGCTGTGAATCTCAAATTGTCAGTGGTGCTTCTGTCAGGCCATAAATAACTCGCTGTAAAATAAGTTCTGTGCTAGACCTCGGGCAAGGGAAGGATAAAGAAAGTGCTGGTGATGACTTTTTTTACATGCATGGGAAGTTTTCCTCTGAATGCAAACACACCATAAACCTTTTGTCTGGGTGGTAGTACTGTGGGCAGAGTTCACAGATGGTGACTGCAGCGGTGAGGAGTGCAGGCCTCATGATGAGGCACACATATCCAGAGGAGGAGATGGGAGAGGGACGCTAAGAATAGCTGAACTTCCCCAAAATCTCTGCCCACGGAGCTATGTGTCACCTTCTGGGGAAGATCTTGGCGTCTAGCAAAGCCCCCGTGCCCATCCGCTTCCCATCGTAATCGTGACACAACACAGCCCTGATTCTGCCAGAGTTTTTCCCCGACCACTCCTGTCTGCCCTCGCCGTGCTGTCACTGTCCCTCTTGTCACCTTTCTGCTCTGTGGGGACATGGTGGTGATCTAGAGGTGTGTGGAAGGACGTGAATTTCATGTATCAGGGATATTTTTTGCTACAGGGCAGCTCCATAAAAAGATTTACTAATTATATCAAGATGTCATGCGTAAATTTGCTCTTAAAAATACATCTCCATTCCTTAGCAGGACAGGTCTGTCCCTGTGGTGTTGCTTGTCACAGATGACTTTACTAGGTGATCTTTAATAGCGAGATGATCTTTAGGTCCCTTCCAACCCAAGCCAGTCTGTGATTCTAGGAAGACTCTTAGCTTAGCTGACGTGGGTGAGCCTGACTCTTCTGGCTCCCCTGCCCCAAAATGGTTGGTGTGTGACTGCTCTCTCCGCAGTGCTCTGACCTTGATTCGTGCCATCCCTCTTCCATGGCTCTGGAATGGGTTTTCATCCTGATGCCTTTTTTTGCCATTGCCAGCTAATGCTGGTGCACAGGGCCAGCCCAGGGGAAAGGACTGCCTATTTATCAGCAGTGCCAGGCTCTGAGATGGTTGCCAGGGCCAAAGGCAGGCTGTAGACACAGCCGAGGAGGTGGTGGGGTGCTCTTCCAGCTGCACCCAGGAGAGGACAGGGACATGTGCACAGGCTGGCCCTGCTGGGTGCTCTGTGAGAGTGTGGAAAGTCCCTGACTGGGCAGAGTGCTCATCCCTTGGGGATTTCAGTGAACCACATGGGCTGGTGTCCCAGCAGAGTGGGGGGTGTCACCATGGCCTATAAAGCTTGGGACTCCCACATGCCTCAGAACAGGTTCACAAGGTGTAGTAGCACTCACCATGGGGTTTTTCCCCTTCTGTTGATCAGAGCATACTTCTCCATGTACAGTCTCAGCCCCTCATCCCTAACTCCCTTCATGTTGGGTATTCCCCAGCAATTTCCCTCTGTGCTGCCCACAGTCCTACATAGCTCCCTCTGCCTCCATCCACCCATCCTCTGACCATAAATCATTAGCAGAGGCAAGATAACATCTTTCCCTCTGCCTGTCCTTTCAGCTCCTCTTGCTTTTTAGTTTCTCCTTTTTTTTTTTTCCTTTTTCCCTTTTCCTTTATAGTCCTGGCAGACTCAGCCAAAGGTCAGCGAGGCAGTGAGCAAGAGGAAGGGGAAAATTGCCTGATGACTGAGGCAGGAATGTCTCTTCCCTTCCCCTTGCAAAGCTTCCTCTCTCCAGCTCCTTTCCCCTCAAATAAAAGCTTATTCACACCATCATTATCTGGGTGGAAGGGAGTGAGGGTGGCCATGAGGACATCGGTGCTGGGTGGGGAGGAGCTGGGACGTGGCTGGGGCATTGGGTGACAATGTCAGCGCTATTTATCGATCGGTGTGGATGGGTTGGTTTTGTGGGCTGGGAAAAAAAGAAAAAAAAAAAAAAGACAAGTTCATTTCAGGCGAGGCTGGAGTGATAAATGCTGGGGTTTGCTGGCTGATCGACCCGGCGCCCATCGCTGTCCTCGAGGAAGCAGGCAGGCCTCCGTGTCTCAGCAGTGGGTGTTTAACCATGGCTAAGGAAATTTGGGTCAGGGCTGCCACCTCACCCAGGCAGCGTTTTGGGAACCAAAGGAGCAGCTGTTCCCCTTGGTACAAGCACAGTCCACACCAAGTCCCCATCTTGGGGGGCTCTGCTGCAGCCTCCTCCATCACTTGAGCTTGAAACAGGGGGAGAAGGAAGGGTCTGCCATCAGCTCCAACACTGTGACAGCATCTCCCAGGAGCAGAATCCCTACCAAATGAAAAAGTTTAATTTCCATGACTGTTCTGACAGTTTTGGGGTAGGGTTTGTGCAGGCTGAGAGTGTGTCCTCACAGTGAGGTCTGGTAAGGTCAGCGTTAGGATTTTAGGCAAAGAGATGGTTTGCCAAGGGAAGTAAAAGGTGAGTCCAGTTCTCATTAAAATGGTTTAATGGAGCACAGTGCCTTTGGATGGTGGTTTGGACCAAAACATGTTTTTGTGCTTGGAACAGGGCATATTTTAGGTTGGAGAAGGGCAATGGATGCCCAAGGTTGGCCCAAAGATCAGACCTGGAGACAGCTGGGGAAAGGAGGAGAGCCCTTTGCAGATGAGAACGAGAGGACTATTGCAGCCATCAGATCTGGGAAGCCTGGGAAAAGAATAACAAAGCAGAGATGTTAAATAGAAATAAAAGCACTTTCCTCCCATTCTTCCCTCAGAGCTTCGGGGAATCGAGGGCGAGCTGGAAGAGGGCATTGTTCCTGGGATAAAGGCTTTCCCCAGGGTTGGTTGTGCTGCAGCCAGGGCACTGTGGGTTTGACCCTTGCCTGCTTCCAGACCTGGCTGTTCTCACTTGGGACCAGTGGTGGCGTCTTGCAGGACCACGTTGTTCCATGAGGATTTTATCTGGTGGAAACACTTTGAGCAGTATTAGGAAGTTGTCTCTGCTGTGCGTGATGGTCGTGAGCAAGAGGGATGTCCCACTCTCTCCTTCCAGCCCTATAAGCCCCCTTGACTCTGGCCTTGCTTTATTTCACAAAACCACTCTAAATTTATCCCTGAACATCTCCTTCTGCCCTTCCAGGATGGTGAGAAGTGAACATGCTGGCATCCTTCCTGCTCCAAAGCCTCTGCCCTATGTCCAAACTATGCTGAAGACCATGCTGAGGCATGCTCCAACAGTGCTTCATATGGCATGTCCCCCAAAACCAGGAGCATAACCAAGGGACTTTGGTTCTTGCAGCCTGGCCGTAGTTATTCTTTTCTGTGGCCTTCAGCAGAGTCAGCAAAATGGAGAAATTGGGTGGTTAAGGGAAGGGAGCTGCAAATGTCAGTTGAAGCATCAGAGCCCTGTGCACAGTGCAAGAAGTGCCCCGTGGCTACTGAAGATGTAGAGATAATAAATAATATTATTTGCCATCTATTGTTCACTGATTGTCACCACTTTAGCCTTCCCTAAGCATGGTTGGAGCTGCCTGTCCCTCATCCAGCTCTGTGCTCCCATGTCTGTGTGTGAGTCAGCAGGGTGGCCATGGGCCACCGCAGCTCAGTGCCCTCCCTGCTTCATCCCCTGGCGCTGCTGGGGAGGGAGAACATTAGGACTGGATCTGAGGGGCCCAGCCCAGTTCTAGGTGACATCTGAGCTCTGCAGGGAAGGAGGGATCACAGCCAGCGTGGCTGTCGATGAGTGCTGTTGGGAGGTTTGCCTCCTCTGGTGTCTGTCTCATCCTCAGTGGATGTTGTTGGGACACCAAGGAGGTGCCCCTGGGGCTGGGAGCTGCCACCTCCCTGCCAACCCCCTGCCAGGAGCAGCCACTTCCAGCCCAGGTGGCTGGTGCCAAGTGCTGCTTTGGATGCGTTTGTTTGTTCTTAGGATGCCATTTAGCAGCCAGGTAACCTGAGCAGTTGCCTGTGGCACCAGAGCAGGGGGGTGGAAAAACTGGCTCGAGGGACTCAGGCTCAAGGTGATGCCATGTGGCAATAATGCCACTGTGGTCCCTCGAGGCACCTCACCAGGGGGCAGGCGACACAGGGAGGGCTCTGCCCCCTCTCACACCCCATAATAACCCTATCCCAACCCTCACCCGTGTCCCTGTGCTCCTCTCCTGCACAGGGCTGATTTTTTGTTGGAAGTTTTAAGTTTCCTCTTGACACTTTCCTACGCCCCACTGAGGTCCCTCTCACTGGCAGCTCCTTGAACACATTTCAGTACATCCCAAACTTGCTGTCACTTCCAAACTTCACGGGAGTGTGCTCCTCACTTCCTCCAGGTCGTGGATAAGGATGCTAAACAGGCAGGTCCAGGGATAACAACTTGGTAGTCCTCATCCCTGGCCTTCAGGCAGAGCTGGGTTGGAACCCAGTGGCTACAACCCTCTGAGCCCAACCATCCAAACTGGTTTTTTATCCATCCAGTTGTCCTGGCTTGGATACAAAGGGACTGGGTATCAGGGGTTACAGGGAGCTGCCTTGGCACCATCCCCCTCTGAGCCCCCGCAGGTGCCTCGGACAGGGCTGTTGGGGCAGGTTCAGAGCAACCCCCAGGCAGCAGCTCGTCACAGAAATTCTAATTAAACTGCAGAACTCCTTCGTGCAGGAGGCTGCAGGACCAATTCACGGAGATCCCTCCAGCTTGAGAGGGTTATTGCTGCTGAGGCTGGGTGTGTACCCCGGGGTATCCCCGTAAGAGGGATGTGGTCGTTGGCCTGACCCAAGACAGATGCTTTTAGGGTCTTAATGCCACCCCTGGAGACCGAGGGCAGCTCCCAGGTGCTGTGAATCAGCAGGGATCAGATCCGGCAGGCTGGCAGCAGGCAGGACAGTTGCTTCTCTGCAGGAGTTGTCTCCTACCTCCAGTCTGGTTGGCAGAGACAGTCCCACTTCAGCATCGTTTAAAATCTTGGCACGCTCCCATCGCTTCCCTGCCTTGGTACGCACTGCTAACTGAAAGCCTCGGGGTGGTGGTGCAGGGAGGATAAATACTCCCTGTCTAATTGCCTTCCCCCCACGTCTGAGTCTGCGGTGCAGCGTGTAGACGGGTATCCACTCCCCTCCCTTCTCTTAGTGCCTGTTATCTCCTGGGGCCATGCTGCGTAATTTAGCAAAATATTCTAACACGGTAATTAACGTCTGAACTTCAAGAGGGCACTGCCTTTTCACTGTCTCCTTCAGAGGAAGAAAAAGGAAAACCTTCCCGGCTGCAGTCGGATGAGCGAGGAGGGTGGTGCTCTTTGGAAAAGAAAATTGTATCTTTTAACGTGGGCTGTGTTGGGTTTTGTTAATCACTCTCACTTTTTAAAAAGCATCAGCCTTTTGAGTCAAAAAAAGGGTCTTTGACAGTATAATCAGATGCTAGGATTTTTAATATTATTCTCCGAGTCAGAGAGTGAAACAGAATTTTTGCTTTATCAAATGAGCAAAGGCACCAAGGGAGTTGGATCTTGACCCCACACCACACTTCCACTCAAGAAGCTCCATGAGGCCAGATCTGAACAGAGAAAACATGTCATTTATGAAGAAGGAGACTTAAATCCTCACAGAATTCTCCTTCTGGTACCCGCTATCTGATTCTGCAAAAAACTCAAAGGTTTGGTCTCCAGTCCGGTGGGACAGGGACAAACTGGGAAGTGTTTTGTCTAGGGAAAGGATGGAGGAGGAATGAGGGCTGTGGGCACAGGAGGGAAGGGATTTCAGAGGAGTGAAGGGACTGGGGGCCAGGGACACAGGGAGGAAGGAGAAATGAGGAGAACAACAAGTGGGAATTGTCTTGGGAGTGCCGGGGATGCGGGTTGAAGACGTGGAAGAGCTGGGAGGAAAGTCTGGGATTTGGAGCAAGTGGAGCATGGAGTTATAAAGGGGATGTGGACTTTCAGAGCCATGACAGGAGGCAGAGTGCAGGAGCAGGGTCTGCAAAGAGTAGGGGTGGGTGCCTGTCTGTAGGACCACGCAGGGCAATGGTGGATGTCCCTGTACCTCCATGCCTGCCATACATAAATAAACAATTAACCGTGCAAAAAGCACCCATGCCCCCAGACCCCCATAGCTGTCCTGGCACAAACACTCCTGTGAATGCAGCTTGTTTGGCAAACAACAGATTTCCTTTAATCCTGGTCGTTTTGATCAAAGGGCATAGTTAAGGTGGAGGAGGTCGGGCGTTACTCGGGAGCAGATGAGGACAGGCCAAACCAAGGAGGGCTGCCCAGTGCCTGTAAGCCCATCTGCCCTGTTGAGTATTTTATGTGCAGGAACATATTCTTGGAAAGCCACAGGACTCGTTTAGTCCCAGCATTAAAACCGTGGTGTTGTATCCTAAATAGGGGAGGGGAAATGCCACCCTCGTTTCTCTGGGACCCGTGGAGAAGGCAGAGGAAGCAATTTGCGCAGATAAAGAAGTGAAGCCAGATACCATCTCACAGGATGATCCCTCCTCCTCGCGTGGCTTTGTTTTTCTCCCTCGCCCTCCGTACCAGGCATTGTTAGTTCCCAAAAACCCTTTCAATGGGATGTAAACACAACTATTTGCGTCTGCCGCCGTGCGCTCGCTGCCTCTGCAGAGCCAGGAAAGCGCAGAGCCTCCGGCCAGCCAGGGTGGAGCCCGCTGCAATCAAGCACCATGGTCTCGCCACTGTTTCTTTCCATGTTTTGTGTTTCCCCGGGACCCTTGGGATGAGATCACATCCTCCTCTCCCAGGGTTATTATGTCTTTGGACGGGCAGGATGAAGCCAGTCGTCTGGGTGGCTTGAACTCCCTGTGCACCCAGACCGGGTGGCTCTGGTTGTCTGTCCTGCTCACCTTCGGGTCCTGGAGGTCCACCTCCAGCCAGGGGATGTGTAACCACCAGGCTACTGTTGGATTGCAGCGTCTGGGCTGATGAGTGAGCAGATTTTCTTCATCATTGTCTCCAGTAATTGCCTCTTAATGGTTTCCATCTTCGCAGGAATTCCTTCTGCTGTTCCAGATCCGGGGAGAGAGAGTGTCGTGTTTCATGGTTTCCCTTGTCTACAGTGGAAAGCAGTAGGAGGAGTTTCCCACGGCTGGGTACAGGATTTTGTTCCTCTGGCCTTAATTCAATTTGCTGTTAAGTATCTCTGAGTTCCTCAGGAGCCTGACAAGGAGGATAACCAACATTTTGGTTTACTCCACGCAATAAACAAACTTATCTCTTCTTACCATCCTCCCAGGGAGTCCTGGTTGTGTAATAGGAGAGCAGAAGTCTCCTCCTGAGCTGAGAGGAACACATCAATGTAAAAGGAGTTGGTGCCACCAAAACTTGTTTAGGTTGTCCAAAATACGTTAGAGAAAGTGCCTGCTATGGACATGGCTCTGATGCAGCCACGCAGGCACAAGCAGCTCCAGCACAGAGCTCCTTCCCCCCTGTGCCACTTTGTCTGGGCAGCTGCTTGTGGGATCAGCAGCAGCCCGTGCTGGTGGCCTCTTTGTAATGGAGCAACAGGAGCTGCTGTCCGTACATTTTCACTCAGGCTGAGACCACAACAGCCAGTCAGGCAACTGGGAAGAAGGTTCCCTCCACGAGACACATGATGTGATGGCATCTTGTGCATCTTCTATAGGCTTGAAGACTTCCCAGATCCCCAGAGAGGTGTGAGCAGAAGGGAGTGGGGAGAGAAGCACCATTGCTAGTGGAAGCAGCTGGACGCAGTCTGCCTCTCCCAGCTCAGCTGTGTTTTCAAATCCCAACAAATCACATTTTGGAGCATGGCAGAGGCTGTGCCTTGTGCAGAGATCAGCACAGGCAGCTCTGTAAGGGAAAGGTTTTCCCCAAAATGTTGTGTTTGGGCAACCTCAGCATGAAATGGGTGAGCAGCAAAGATTTCACTTAGGCCTGTGAGCTTCTAGAAGTCTGTTTCCATGTGCTCCCTTGTTTCTTCTCTGGAGAAAGTCAGTCTCATCTGACTTCCCTCACTCCCAGAGAGGGACTCGGTATCCCTTTAGAGAGTGTGGCACTGGCATAGCTTCTTGGTGGGCACAGGATGAGCTCAGCTGACCTTCTGATGTCCTGGGTCGAGGAGCTGATGCATCTGATGGTAGCAAATTGTAGAAATCCTGAAACTGGCCCTGTGATGGAGCACTTTGCAATCACTCATCCCCACACCCTTGTTTGTACTTTGCATTTTCCCCAGTCCTGGCTGTTTTCGCCACCACATGCCCTGTGACAAGAAGAGAAGGGGAGCTGTACCATCACCTGTGTCTCAGAAATGCGTGACTCTCCCCATGCAGAGCCATGCAGTCTCATGGATCTTATCTCAGGCAACTTCCTTAAGGACTTGTGACAGTAGGTCAATAAGGGGCTGCTGGAAAGGCAGAAAATTGCTGTTGATGTGTGTCTGCAGAGAGCCTGTGAAGCAGAATTGGCCTGTGCTGCCAGGAGGACCCACCTAGCAGACTGTGGGGATTCCAGGAGGTTTTCGGGGCAGGAGTTCCCCGGCTGTGGTCCATTAGAGCACTAAGAGTACCTGCAGAGCCTCTTAGCACCTAAACTGCACTGTCAGCTGTGGGGGATGATCACAGAACCATAGAATGCTTTGGGGTGGAAGGAATCTGTAAAGCTCATCCCATTCCACCCTCTGCCATGGGCAAGGACACCTTCCACTATCCCAGGTTGCTCCAAGCCCCGTCCACCCTGGCCTTGGACACTTCCAGGGATCCAGGGGCAGCCACAGCTTCTCTGGGAAACCTGTGCCAGGGTCTCCCCACCCTCATCATAAACAAGTTCTTCATCTATGTAGTCTGAACCTCCCCTCTTTTAGTTAAAAACCATCACCCCTTGTCCTGTCACTCCAGGCCCTACTAAAAACTCTGTCCTTATCTTTCTTATAAGCCCCCTTCATAAGGGGGTCTCTGTGATGATCCCAACCCCAGAGCTGGAACAGATCCATCTGTCAGAGGACAAAGTCCATCATGGCCCTTCCCAAGGCCCTTTCTGGTTAAAAGCAGTCCTGGGAAGCACCATCTCTCCTGCACTTCCAGTACATTATATCCACTCCGCTTAAGCTCCAAGTGGCACAAATAACTGATTTTTCACTTCCTCGCGGAAATGCGTCTCCGTTTTCCCCCGTGGCCTTGCTCCACACGGGTGAGCCAGTTGCTGCACCTGGGCAGTGCCTTTGCAGCGTGCTGGTTCCCCTGTGGTCATGCTCCACAGTCCCTGGGAGGGGAGAATCCTGGGAGGCACCTCCTCGTGGCCCAGGTGTGGATGAAGAGCATACCTGTGGGCAGCCTGGGTGTCCATGCGTGTTGCCACTGGACGCGTGAACCCGAAATGCCCGTCGGGGAGCCAGGGCAAGCAGCATGTGGGCTGTGGCCAGCCCAGCTTTCCCTGGGTCTCACCCCAGCCTCTCCGTGGCTCCAGGTGGATTCTTGAGCTTGAACGCTGGAGTCATCACCAAAGCATCATAAAACACTGCATGCCAAGGGGTAGTTAGTGGCCGGCGTTGCTTATGTGTCGTTTTGCAAGCGATGTCGTACACAGTAATTAGTACTGTGCCTTGCAGGAGAAGTATCATTGCATCTGGAAAGGGTAATGTGTGCATTGGGCTGCTCCCACCCCATCTCCTGGGGAGAATTGCTGAAGAACACAATTAAATCTGCATGGTTTGGTGATAAGGGGTGGTGGGGCGGGTTCTCCTGTCCTCCTCGTGGTGTGGGCACCCCTGAGAATACCAAGTAAGCACTTCAGTTTCTCAGCAGGCCGGGTGATCTCGGAAAGCAGATAATAAACCCAAATATTTGGGGTGAGTCCCATTGTCTTCGCTTTTTGGTTTGCTCGTGGTGGTCTGCACCCCATGCACGTGCATCCATTGCTGTTCAGGAGGACCAAGCTGGTTCTGTCTGTGGTGAGGCACAGCTGCAGTTTTGGGGCTCTTTGGGTCCTTCAGCCATGGCTGCATGTCCACCCCATGTGGCTTATGATGCTTATCTCTGCAAAGATGTGAAGAGAAGGTTCTGGGGCCACAGAGGCTGGGGAGATGGGTCCCAACAGCGCGCCATGGAAACTGGTTGCACTCAAGAGCCACTCTGCAAGGCACTGCAGCTCCCCACCACACACAGCACTTCCAGGAGCAGACCCTAAAACTTACTTTGGGTTGCTCATGCAAATATTTAGCACCCAGAGCCCACCTGGGCCCACTGGCTCTGCAGAGGACCTTGCCCAATGCTCATCTCTCAGTGTGACATAGAAATTTGAAAGAGAAGGCACCTGATATCTTCCACCAGTCCGCAAGGCAGAGTCCAGCACCAGAAACAAAAGTGAGAAGCCTTTCGCAACCGAGGCTGGGTATTATATGACTGGCCGGGCAGATTCTGGCATGCAGCCTCCTCTCTTAGGAAATCAGGCAGACTCTTTGTCTGCTTTCCAGCAGGAACTGCTGCTTTCATTGCCCAGCTTCGCCCAATACGGGGGAAACCGGCTGGAGAGCAAAGGGAAGTTTTTCTCGCAGACAGCCCCAGCCTCCGGGGGATGATTACAGGTTAAACTGAGGAGCGCGTGAGTCCCAGCTCACCTGCCCTGTCGTCTGCTTCATGCTCCTCTTTCAGATCCCTCGTCCATGTCCACCAGCTGGTTTGAACCCTGTGGGAACCTGGTGGAGAGGGATGGGATGGGATGCCCAACTCCCACAACTCTCTAGTGGGAGCTGGGCAGAGGCACACAGCAGGGAGGAGCAGCTATAAATAGTTAAATAAATAATAATTCCAATGTGGGAGTGCTAATTTAATGGGTATAGAGTGTTTACCTTAAAATATTTTAGGTAAATATGAATTAGATTGCAAACAGTGAATGCAATTGGCTGGGTGGTCACACAAGTCCTGGGACTTACGGGTTGTGATCTCCCTGGAGCTCTCAAAGCATTTTCACCAATTTTTCTTGCCATCCTGGTCAGGTCTGACTCAGGGTTCACAGAGCTTTGGGAAACGCTGTGCTCTGGCTGAAGGAACCACCCCAGTGCTTTGAGTGCCTGGTGCTCACATGGGGCACCATCAGTGGGGATAAAATACCCTTTGAGAAATACACACGGGTTGTCGTCGATGAGTGAGGACATCCATGATGGGACCCCAGGCAGCACAGTCCGTGCAGTCAGCAAGGTTCAGTGCCTATGCCAGGCCCCCTGATCTCCTCCTGCCCCGTCAGGCAGGGGTCAGAAAGCAGATAGTACCTGTACCCCAGCATGCTATGAACGTGATCAGCAACATGCAGAGAAGCAGTGACATCGTTCTGATCCTCCAGGCTTTGGTCTGTTGCACTGATGCAGGTGGCTGGCAGCCATCTGTGGCCATGGATTTGGCCTCTGGTTCCCCAGAGCACCAGCAGATGTGACTGCTGGGCTGTCCTCTGATGCACAGGGATGTGCCTGGGCTTGGTGGGCAGGCTGTGCGCCTCCCCAGCCTACATGTCTCAGACAGAGGCTCACCTGTAGTGCTTCAGACAGGTATCTCTTGGCGCCCTGATGGAGCAGTGGAGCACGTGGTACTTGGGTGGACAAGGTGGGGCACATGGTGCCTTGGATGGATGGTGGAGCACGTGGTGCCTCTGGAGCAATGGAGCTCGTGGATCCTGGATGGATGAGGTGCAGTGCGTGGTACCTGGATGGACAGGGTGAGGCACATGGTGTCTCCATGGACAAGGTGGAGCACATGGCACCCTGATGGACACCCTGGAGCACACGCATTCTCCTTGTTCAGCCAGGTCACATCAGGTGGTGTCCATGAGGGCAGCGTGAAGTTGGAGGGTGCCTGCCCAGGGCTGCGGTGGGATGTGTTCTCTGTTTCATCACGGGGAGGTGAGACTGTTCCTCATTAGCCAAGTATCTGAGCACTTGACAGGGACATGTTCATCCTCACCAACACCTTTTGAGGTAGGGAAGCATGTCCCAATCCTGTGTGTGGGAAGCTGGGCCTAGTGAAGTTGCAGCCTTTCTATGACCACATATCCTGGGCAGGGAGTAGGATCACTGAGGAGATCATGGCAGAGGAAGGGCCTGGAGTCAATCCTAACTCTACTGTCATGCTTTAGTTTTCATGTTACCTTCTTTACTAAAGAATAGCAAAAATAAGAAAGGTGTTGTTAAAAGGTGTTGTTATTGCCTGTTCCTTTCTTTGCAGCCCTGCTTCATGCCATGTTCATGAGCTGAATACCCCAGGAGGGAATATCTGGACTGCTGCCTGTTTATATTTTTCCCTAACTGATATTTTTTTTCAGTGTTGGTGTTGGGTTTAAAATAATCTCATGTTTTCTTGTGAAGAATCTGAACTGTTCGTGAGAACTTATCTCAGAGCACGCGGCTTGGGCTTAACTAACATTTTCCAAACAACTCAGCAGAAAGATAAACTGGAGGGGGGGAGAAAAAAAACTGTTGCATGATTTAAAAACCCTGGCTGAAGCTTTGGCTAATGAGAGATAAAACTGATGGACAACGTGCTCATCGAGATGCTGTAAACACCATCTTCAAAGCGAACAATCTGCTGTCTGCTGAAAACAGAAGACGGTGAACACAGAACTCTTGAGAGCAGTGATAATTCCTTGCATTACTTCTTCTTTCCCCTATGTATTTTCCAGCCATTGTGGAGCTGGTAAACAAACAGGCATTTATTTGTAGATGAAAGGAAACATGGAAAAACAAGAGTGGGAAGAAGGGATAATAAGGCTCAGAGTCACAATTCTGATTTTAACTAACGGATGTGACTTTGGAGTAACATTTAGTTATGCTGAGCAATTTGTATAAGGGCAGTTTTAATCAGTTCAACTGATTTTAAAAAGTCTGTCTTTCTCTAGTGAATTTCAGATACTAGTGAAGCCAGTTTTCCCATTTTTTCTCCTTTTCCTCAGTGGTTACTGCACACACGGGTTCTTTCAGGGCCATCAGGTCTCATTCATCCCAAAGTGATGGGATGGAAGTGGCTGTAGCTTTGAGTGTTGCCAGTACCTGTGATTGTCATAAAGATGGGAACAAAGAAAAATGTGTATTTCTGGTCCTGTTTCGAGGGTCCTTTCTCATGTTTCAGTGTTTGTGGGGTGACACATGCTGAGCTCCTACGCTTTGCTGTTGTCAGGTGGAGCTGTTGACCATCACTGCATGCCCTGAGTCTGAATCAAGAGAGATGAGCATCTTCCTGCACCATCCCATGCCATGCCCAGCAGCATTTTGGGTCCTTCCTGAAAGCTGCTCCTGCTTGCAAGCTCCTGTTTGTAACACAGAGTTCGTGGAGAGCAGAGCAGGGTTGGAGTTGGTGCACCTGAGACTCCGTAGTTTCTTTGTCACCCCTTGCCCTTGCACCACTGTGTAATCAGCCTAGAAGGAGCCATGTTAATTACGGTGTATTGGATGTCACCCTTTCCCATCAGGCAGTTTTGTGGCTGTCAGAAGTGTCCCCACGGGGATGAAGAGGTTCAGGGGTGAGTGGCAGAGCCCTCCCCTTCCAAAGGGCCACTCCCAGGGCTATGCTGCTCCAGTGTGGTTGACTGATGGCTGCATTTATTCCCTCTGTGTGTGAAATGAGTTTGTTTTCTCACTGCCTGCCATGGGATAAAAAAAGCAACGTAACCTAAACAAAATTTATTATGGGAGTTGTTAATATAAATTTTACCCCATGTTTTGTCACTCCTTACCTTAAATGTTTGTGTGGACAATCTCTTTTCTCCCCTCTTTCTGTTTTTGTGTCCTGTCCTCCTGGAAGTGTCAAAAGCCAAGCTGGACAAAGAGATAGGAGGAAAGTCATAAGGGAGGAGGAGGAGGAAGAAGAGGAAGAGGTCGTGCATTTCTCACTGTTTCTCTCTTCTCTCTTTCACAGTTGTTGCAATCTCAGGATGTGAAGGAAGATGCTGTGCTTTGCTGCTCCATGGAGGTAGGGAAGCACCTCTCCATCTGCCCTGATCCTCATTGCTTTGCCCCTTCTATCCTTGCCCCCCGTGCATGTGTCAAGCAGCTGTTGGATGTTTCCTGGCCCAACAGCTGTGTTGCCTCTCTGCATTTTGGAATGATCAAATGGTTTGGGTTGGAAGGGACTTTTCAAGATCATTTAGTCCAACACCCCTCTGCAATGATCATGGACACGTTCCACTGTCCCACGTTGCTCCAAGCCCTGTCCAGCCTGGCCTTGGACACTGCCAGGGATCCAGGGGCAGCCACAGCTTCTCTGGGAAACCTGTTCCAGGACCTCACCCCCCTCACAGACAGCAATTCCTTCCCAATATCCCATCTAACCCTGCCCTCTGGCACTGGGAAGCCATTCCCTGTGTCCTGTCCCTCCATGCCTTGTCCCCAGTCCCTCTCCAGCTCTCCTGGAGCCCCTTTAGGCTCTGCCAGGGGCTCTGAGCTCTCCCTGGAGCCTTCTCTTGTGCAGGTGAGCACCCCCAGCTGTCCCAGGCTGGCTCCAGAGCAGAGGGACTCCAGCCCTAGGAGCATCTCCATGGCCTCCTTTGGCCTCACTCCAGCAGCTCCATGTCCTTCCTGTTCTGAGGACCCCGGAGCTGGATTCAGTTCTCCAGGTGGGGTCTCACAAGAACAGTGTAGGTAGAAGACCACTATGAGATAAGAGATGCCCCTTGAGACTCTGTCGCTGGGCTCCTGGTGTGTGTAAATGGATGCAGGAAGTTTGGTAGCTGGAGTCCTATCACAAAATTATATCATCCTGGTTCCTTCAAATCTCGTCCTCCATTAACTTTTTAAGCACAGAAACAGCTGCATTGGAGGAAAAGCTGCCCCATGACTCATACAGAGGTTTGCTGTGCTCAGCAGCAGTTTTGCAGAGAAGGAAATGACTGGACATGGCACTGAGTGCTCTGGTCTGGTTGACAAGGTGTGGATCAGTCACAAGTTGGACTCAATGACCTTGGAGGTCTTTTCCAACCTCACTGATTCTGTGATCCTGTGAAATATAGAAGAGTTTTATTGGTTACTTTTTTGAGATGTGATTGGCCCATGGGGATAGATGCTTTTCTTGCAGAGAGCAGTTGAAGTTGCAGCCTGAGTAGTTAAAATTCAGCAAAGCAGACGAGGAGGAGGGTTTGATTTTTAAGGTGAGGACTTTGGGGAGCTCTGCTTTGGGGAGACCTCCTGTGATGGTGGAGTTATCACTGTCCACCCTAGACTTGGACCTTCTCTGTGCTGCTTGATGGAGGCTTTCCAAGGTGTAATTGTTTCAGAAAAAGCCTTTGGCTGTCTTCAGCAAAGCAGCACGACAGGTATAAATGCAGATCTCGGCAGGGCGGGATTTGTTATGCACACAGGAGCGTTCTGCTTATTCCAGCTAATGACTGGGAGTCACTGGGAGCTCTGAATCAGCGAGTAAATGAAGGGCCAGGTAGAAGGCAGGAATACCACATCACAGCCTGCACTTTGTTTTGACAATAGCATGATTTTTAGGTGGGATTTTTTTTTTTTTTTTTTTTTTTTTACAAAGTACTCGGTTGCT
>VZTE01003245.1:29811-49936 GCA_013397775.1 Eulacestoma nigropectus | reverse complement strand
TTTTTTTTTTTTGGTTCTTTTGGCTTACTTTAGAAACGGTCGCCAAAGAGCGTAATTCTCCAATGTGTATTTTTAGGTGCGAAGCCCCAGGCTGCGTCTCCCCAGATCAGCCAGATTCCATCTTTGCTGCTCAATGAAAGTATCTGTGTGGGGTTTTACTGTGTTGTCCCCATACAACTACGTCAGCAAAGGGGAAGATAACCCTCTCGGGCCAAATGTGTGTGGGGCCAAACCTCGGGGTGGTGTGGAGGCGAGTGGCTGCAGCATCACCTCTGTGCCCATCTCCCTGGGATGCAGGGCGGGTCTGCTGACTCCCTGCCAGGCTCCCCAGCGTCTGATTCACCTCATTCCTGGTAAAAATCTTTCCAAACTGATGAGTTTTGCTACACAGAAAGTGACTTGTTTGGTTTCCCCATGAGGGATTCCACTGCTGTTCTGAGAACTCTAGTGTATATGGAGGTGAAAAAAAAAAATGGGGAGAAAAAAAAGGAAAAGTAAGTGATTTGCTTGGTTCCCCTCTTCCCCTGAAGGAGATTAATTAGTATCTATTCTTGGCATGATTGATGGCTTTGAAAGAAAACTTGTCAGAATAACTTATGATTTATTTTCGTGCTTATTTTTATAACACCCCTCACTTGGAGATCTCTCAAAATCTTAAATATGATTTTTTTTTTTTTTTTAATTTCCCTGCTGGGTATTTTATGGCTTTACACTAATTTTGCTCTTCTTGGTGATAACTATTAGGCAGTCCTGGTGATATTTTCAGTATTTTTTCAGAAGAAATTATACTAAGGGTTGCAAAGTCCACTGTCAATAGCCAAGGGAGCTGCGGTGTCCTGCAGAACACAGAGTTAACGCTAGCAATTCTTTTTTTTTTTTTTTATGTATTTATTTGCATTTGAAAAAGCAACGTTTTTAATTTAATCATATTTGTTAAACTAAGCGCTTTAAAAAATTTTTTTAAAAATTAAAAAAAAAAAAGGAAAAAGGTTTTGGGGAGAGTAAATACTAGATATTCATACTTAGAGAAATCACAAACTCATCATTTTCAGCATTTCAGAGACTGTTAAAACAAGGGAGCTCATAACTCTTTGTGGCAATTCAGTCTTTGTTTATAGAACATCCAGACCCACTGTATGCTATAAAGTGCATCATCTGAGTAATAAATGTTTAAAGCTTGACATTTCCCCATCTCTTTGTGGGTACGCGCTGTCGCTTCTCCTGCTCTGGGAGGGACCGTTCTTTAGGATGTTCAGGATGAAGGGAAGGGAATATAGGGGGGGTGGGAGCAGAATATCCCTCATGGTGCAGCTCAAGAGGGCTCTGTGGGGACAGCTCAGTGCTCCTGGCGCCAGGTCACATCCTGCGTCTTCTCCTGCGGGCTTGGTCCCTGTCCCCATCACTTCTCACGGGGGTGAGGGTGAAGGCCATGGGAATGGTGCAAAGGGTCAGAGCTCCATGGGTGAGAGATTGAGCCTCTCTCCTGATCTGCCTCCACAGCTGCCCGCTCCCCTGCTCCCCATCCTCTGCCCAAAGCAAATTTCCCATCTCTTTGTGTCCTACCTCAGCTGGGCCTGGGGGTCTGTTAGAGGACCCCCCTGATTTAATCACATCCATTACACCCAATGCTACAGCAACAAGGGCTCACCAAACACTGCTGCCTGTTAAAAATGATCTTTCAAAATGATACTCAAGATGTTTATCACAAAATCACAGAGTATTCTGAGTTGGAAGGGATCCACAGGGGCCATCAAGTCCAGCTCTTAAGTGAGTGGCCCATACAGGGATTGAAGCCACAGCGTTGGCGTTACCAGCACCATGCTCTGACCAACTGAGCCAATCTCAGAAAAAGCAGGTTTACTCCGAGGTCTCCTCTGGGAAAGCCTTCTCAACCCCAAGGCAATTAATTTTTGGCTAACTGAAATGCCTGGCTCTTGTCCTGGCCTGAGGGAGGAGAAAGAGAGAAAAAAGAGATGGGAGGTGAAACAAGGAGTGACAACATCAACCAGGATCCCACAGGGAGGTTTGTGTTACTCCCCACACCTCTATCCCCACATTCCCCCTCCATTTCCCTCATGCCAGAGCATCTTCTCCCTCTCAAGTAACGGCCTCACAGGACACAACTAAGCACCTCTGATGTCCAAACTCCCCCGGGGATCACCCCCTCCCAGAGCCAACGTGTTTGCTCCAGAGAGCAGGGCTTTGTGGGAAGCTCCCTGCATTGCCCATCATCGGTGGAGATGTCTTGACTCCAGAGTGGTGTCCGTTCCCTGCACACCTTCCCCTACTGCTTTAAGCAGTGGTGGGCTTGAAACTGAGCCTCGAGAAGTTGAGTTCAAGAACATCTGTAATTTAGATCAGATACTGGGAAGGAATTGCTGTCTGTGAGGGTGGGGAGGCCCTGGCACAGGGTGCCCAGAGCAGCTGTGGCTGCCCCTGGATCCCTGGCAGTGTCCAAAGCCAGGCTGGACGGGGCTTGGAGCAGCCTGGGATAGTGGAAGGTGTCCCTGCCCATGGCAGGGGGTGGAACAAGGGGGTCTTTAGCGTCCCTTCTAACCCAAACCATTCTGGGATTCTATGAAATACCATACCTGACCATGTGCCACCCTTTCCAAGGATCCACCCCTAAACATCCCTGTCATGAGCCTCAACCTGCAGCCAGACCCTACAGCTCTGGGGTGTGCTGGAGCTGGAGTTTGGCCTGTTGCTAATCAGGGGCTTGAGCATCTGGACCAGCTCTGGGAAGAGTTTATCAGCACTGGAGTTGGGCTAGGAGCAGGCAAGCCAAGAGCAGAGACAATCCCTGGGGCCCCTGGGACCACCAAGATGTATTAAATGAGAAAATAACCTGCAGTAACACAAGATTTGGGGCAGATGGATGGGCATCGCTACAGAGACGAATCTTTCAAGATGCAGGCATATTTCTGTGAATTCCTCATGTCTGCCAAAAACCGAGACAGCAGCAAATAAAGATTCCATGGATCAGAGTAAGATTGCTTGGCTTCCCTAAAACATGGCAAACCCGCAAATAGCCGGGATGCAGGATGTTCTCCTCTTGCAGCAGCTCCACATCTGTGCTGGGTGTTAAGGGGAGTTTTTAAATGCTCCTTCTGGTAGCAAAATGGGCAAGAAAGATAAGTAACCTTAATGTAACAGCATTGGTGCTCTGTCTGCCACCTGAACTGTAGCTTAAGTTAGTATTGCTTGGGATGCAAGAAAAACAGTGATATTAAAACAATAATGCACATTACAAGACTATGTGGCCTCTTCCTTTTGTATCCTACACTATGATCTCCAGTTACAAAGCTGGAGACTTGTGTGGCTACATAAATGTGACTACTGAGCCTAGCTTGATGTCTATCCTGCTCCCCAGGACTTCTCTGAACTCCTAGAGAAAGATTTCTGCCAGAAATATTGCATCCTTGGGGCTGTAAATTACTGGTTTAAACATTTTCAGGAATGCAGCCATTGCCTGCACCTCTCAGAGGGATCACTGTGGTTATCCTTGCAGATACAGGTGGGTGTGGCGTCTCAAGGATGGATGTTCCCAGAAATGGATGTTTGGCCTTGTCTGCCCCAGAGTCAATGGTAAAAAAATGCAAAGTCCCTCTCAAGAGAAACACCAAGATTTCAGAATTGCGTTCTGTCCTAAATCATCCCGGTTTTTCACCAAACGAAGTGTTTTGTTTCAATGTATGTTATTTTGCTGTAGCAATAACATTTAAACAAATTGGATTTTATTAGCTCAGACCTTTTCAGTAACTCCCCACAGAGCTTTCCCATCAGAAGTTTCTACTTTGGGGAAGCGATGCCGGGAGATGGCAACAGTCTGACGGGAGAAATCACCTTTGCCATGTGCTGAGTGGTCCTGGGCTTGCTTCGGCCTCTGCTCCTCTTCTAGCCCTGCCAGAGGAAAGCGCATCAGCATTTCTGTCCCCACATGTTCACTCTTGATGTCCAAATGCATGACACATGTGGCCTTGCAGCCAAGACTTCAAATGGGACATCAGGAAGAATTTCTGCGTGGGAAGGGGGGTCAGGTGCTGGAAGGGGATGGTGGAGTCCCCATTCTGGAAGTGTGCAGGGAACAACTGGACGTGCCACTCTTGGCTAGGTGACAAGATGGGGATTGGTCACAGGTTGGCCTCATTGATCTTGGAAGGGTTTTCCAACCTAAATGATCCTGTGAAGATGGGGTAGGACTGCACAGACCCTGCTAGTGCTGCTGGTGGCCCCATGGCAGTCGCTGGTGGTGCTGTTGGAGCAGATCCCTGCAACTGGTGGAGGCATGGGTACAGCTGTCTGAGGAACTGGGCTGCACTGAGGGTCTGCATGGGCAGGAGAGGTCATGGAATCACAGAATCGCAGAATGATTTGGGTTGGAAGGGACCTTATAGATCATCTCATTCCATCCCCCTGCCATGGGCAGGCCAAGACAGTGGTCCTTGAGATTCCATTGCATCTAGGACCTGTGCAGAGTCCAAGTGGGTGGTTATGAAGATCATTTCCACACTTCTACAGGCAGCACCAAGCCTGTTTTTTATTTGGGGGGTGCTTGAAGGTACAGACGGAGCACCCAGGGCTCCCAATCCAAGGGACAAATCCTACCTGCTCTTGCTTCACGCAGGCACTGGGGAGGAGTTCCTTCTGGCCGTTGTCCTGGGGGTGGAGGTGGGCAGCGAGCAGTGCTCTTTCACCTTTAAAACTAACAACAGGGAGCTCTGCAGGAGCCTGGGCTTTCCTGGCACAGACTCCTGTGCCCTGTGCAGAGGCACGGTGCCGTGCACAGGTGACGTGCACATGGTCAGGTGTCAGCTGAGCTGGGGCTTCCCCAGGTCCCATCTGTCAACCACGGCCAAATTATCTGGCACTGGCACTTTTTCTTTCTCCCTGGGATAAAACCCAGAATAAATCCTGGTCAGCATTTACTACTCCCTGCCTTGATCGTAGAATCATGGAATCTCAGAATGGTTTAGGTTGGAAGGAACCTTGATGATCATCTCATCCCACCCCCTGCCATGGGCAGGGACACCTTCCACTATCCCAGGTTGCTCCAAACCCTGTCCAACCTGGCTACGGACGCTTCTGGGGATTAGCAAAGTTCATGCTCAGAAAGCAATTTTAAATTTACTCTTTTTTTTTGATAATTTAAAATTTTGAGGTCCAAAAGTGGTCAGCTTTCAAAGCAAATCTGGAAGATTGGGTAGATTAGGGTGGGAGGAAAAACTGCACCAAGGGATGGATTATCCAAAACTTGTCTGGTGGTAATTACACATGTCGGCTGATGAAAAACTGGTTTGAGGGCAAACACCATAAAAATATTGCTGTGGGGAGAGAAAGACGTCAAAGATTGTGAAATCCAGTCGGCAGATTGTTTTACAGCAAAGGTAACTTCTCTCCCCAGGGCTGGATTTTACAACTCGCGTAAGAAACCAACCCCCAGTGAGCAGGGCTGCTCTGCTCTTCTTTTCAAGCACAAAAAAATGCAGGGTGTTTGTTAGAAACCGTGGGTTTGTGGCTGATTTCTTAGAGATAAATGCAGTCTTGTTTTGGGGGGGGCGATGAAACGTTTGGGAGAGGGATTGTGTTGCATGTGGTGACTGCAATTAGTTTTTACAATCATTGCGTGGAAGCATCCTGCTGTATATATTCTTTATATAAAATTGTGTTTCCATTGTTTTTCTGAGCACTTAAAGGGGATGCTGCAGGGGCTCACTGCTCTCCCCAGGGGGACTAAACCCAAATAACCCAGTGCTGCTGCCTGGGTTCTGGTTTTCAGCTCATTTTACACATTTTTTTCTCCGTTTGCTCTCTGTCCTGTAACTTGTATTTCCCTTTGCTCCCTCTGTGTTTGCAGGCAGGTTTCCAGCTCTGTGCTGCCACATTTGGCCACCTCAGCTCCCTTTTCACAGCTGAGGATGTCTCTTCCTCTGGAAAGATGAGTTCTCCTTGTGCCAGTCGCCACCTGCACTCACCTTTTTGGGAACAGGTGACCATCCTGGGTCCCTGCAGTTCACATTTAGGTCCCCAGAACCTTGCACAAGGGTTTTATCCCTTGGTTAACACCTTCTGCAAGCACTTTAGAATCCCAGAATCCCAGAATGGTTTGGGTTGGAAGGGACCTTTAAGATTATCGTGTCCCACCCCTGCCATGGGCGGGGACACCTTCCACTATCCCACCTTGCTCCAAGCCCCATCCAACCTGGCCTGGGACACTTCCAGGGATGGGGAGTCCACAACCTCCATTTTCCCTGGGGTGCACTGGATTTGCATCCCAAAATCCCACCAGGAATCACCACCACCCATCTTCCCCTGTAAGTGCCAGGAGGAGGTTCCAGGGAGCCTCATCTCCTCCTGTTCTTCCCGCCCCTCCGTGCACAGCCTGTTGTCTCCCAATTCCTCCCCTAATTACCCTCTTCTCCGGTTCTAATTGCTCCCGTGGTGCTGGATTGAAGTGATGCTCCCAAGGGAAGCAATGGGAAAAAAAACTCAGTCCAACAAGCAGTTGTCCCTTGGAGACCTGTCCCAGCCCGGCGTGGCCCTGCCCAGACACGAATGGGGACAGCCAGCCCCACGGCACGGTGATGCACCATGGCCACCCCCAAGGAGATGCTCCCATGGGGTGTCTGGGACACTTGGCCTCACGCTTCTTGTCCCACCTGCAGGTGGACAGGAGTTTTTGGGGACACCCAGGGGGGCTGGTGAGGGTCAGAGCTGGAACACCCCCAGGGCGCCGTGCTGGGAGCCTATTTTCTGGTGGGAATTGTCAGGATAAAATTAGATGTTAGGTTGAACTTTGTCTACGACTTGAACTGAGGCTGAACTCGGCCCTGTTTTGTTTTAGTTTTTCAAAGTTCGGTGGAGTTCACAGGGAGGGAGGCAAGTGGGGGGCACTGGATTATTTTATTTTAACTTGGTCTTTCTGTGATTTCACTGTAGTTTGACTGCCTCCTCAGCTTGGAAAGGCTCTTCTCAGGGTATTCCCAGTCCGAGGTGGTGATATGGTGGTTCAAATACTGCCATAGGATTTATTCCATTTCAGGTTGGGTTTAATCCATTTCAGATATTTGTGGCTGGGGTAGTGCAGGGCTGACCAAACCTTTCCCTAGCTCAGCCCTGGGTCTGCCCAAGCCCAGCCCAGGATGGGAAGACAAAGGGGAAAACTTGGAGTGGATTTGGAGTGCCAAAGGACCACAGCAGTCTGCACTGGAGATGTTTCAAGGGGTTTTTGTCTCATGCTGGCCAGCTGGGCTTCCAGACAACCTTCCAGCACTGCCGACACTTCTAATCCTCATTTTTCATGTGGCCACCCCAGAGTGGAGATGAGTTTACTTGCCTGGACACACACTGTGGGACCCATGAGCCACAGCTGTGCTCCCTGTCCCTGACCCCATGGGTTGTGCAAGCTGCTGGCCCCGTGCAGAGGTGTGTGGGTAGTGCAGGGAGCACGTACAGCGCTCTGCACCTCGCTCTGTCCCCTCTGGGCCGGGGGAGGTGGTGAAAGCAGCAGCACAAGGACGTGGTCCTGGAGGTTTCACACTGAACCCATCGCAGAGCGGCAAAGGGACAAGTGGCACTGCGTCCCTCCAGGGCCAGTTGTATTTCCCAACGAGCCAACTATCCCTTCCCAGAAGAGATGGGAGATTTCTACCACATGGTTATTTCACCTCCTAAATTACTCAAGAGTTTGTAGAAACTTCACGAATTTTTTAACAAAGATGCCTCCTAGATCACTGACAAATCTAGGGAATGCACAGGGCAGACTAATTTCCTGGAATAGGACCTACTGGAGGAAAAGTCCCTCCAGGCTGGCTCCTAACTATGACACATTTGATAGCCATTCAAGGACTACTGGGAAACTTGTCATTTGTCTCTGAGAGGCTTCAGACAGAGTTTCATCATCAATTCTGACAGTTCTGTGAAATAAAACCAGCTAATGTCTACCACCAGCCCTAAAACTTCCAGGGTTTATGTAGGAGGTATCACAGAGGTGATTTTTTTTCTTTCCCCCCCAAGGTTTTATACCCGGGTGCAAAGTGACTTTATGCCTATTGCACCTTGTTTTCTTTCCTCCTGGCAGAGTGACCTGCCTTGTCCCATGGAGGGTGGCATGGGCTGCGGGTGTGCCTGAGCCGCCACCACTGTCAATGAACTTTGGCACCTTAAACCGTGGAAAACCCGCCGTGCCAGAGGGAGGGATAGGTGCCTGGCGTCCAGGAGATCAGATTGCCCCAGGGGATTTGCTGGGAGTCCCATGATGAGCCTGGAAGGGAGCCCAGACGGCAGGGCACCGCCGTGCTTTCCACCCAGGGTGCTCAGCCGGGGTTCCTGGAGGACAGCTGGTGACCTTTGTCCCTTACTGTCACCCTTGTGCGTGCAACCCCAACCCCACATCACCCCGAAGTCTTGCTGGGGTGAGTTGAACCCACCACGTGGGATGTGAACCCACCAGCTCTGCAGGGGATGATGGCACACGGCAGTGGGCAGCCTCGTGTGAACCCCTCCTGTGTCTGCGCTGCCAGTATCAAGAGACCATTCCTGCGCTTGCCTGCAAGGGGTACTCACCAGGCTCACCCCAGGGGCAGCTACCTTGGGGTTGGTGGTTTTTTAGGACAAGTCTGGATCTTCAGCTGTGACTCACTTCCCTGTGCTGCTCCAGATGCAGGAGATGTTCTGTTCACTCCCAGTTCACGCAAGCTGCAGCTTGGCCACCAGCATCATCCATCCTCCTCAGCCTCACGAGGTCATCCCGGGTCCCCAGGGTTTCTCATCGCTCTTTTTTGCCTCCAAGGCATCCAACAGGATCTCAGCACCAGCTGTTTTGCAGGCAGATGAGAAATCCAGCACTGCAGAGGAGTTTTTTAATGTCACCCATCTCAGCCCTGCCGTCCCTGTGAGCTGTTCCTAGGAGTCCTTGCCCAAGAGCTCTGCCTCCAGGAAATGCCATTATCAGCTGCCTGTAGCGGCTGCTCCACTTCGAGTTCCCCGCCTCACTCCCAGGGCGCCCGATCCCAATCCAATTTCTACTGGAAGGAGATAAGACAACGAAAGGAGATAAGGGCCAGCCAGCAGGCTGGTCACCCTGACTCACAGGGGACGGGTGTGAGCACGAGGGGGACACTGTCAGAGCAGCACTTTCAGCCCTGAAACTGGTGAGGAGGCATGGCATGGGCAGCCAAGGGTCCCCAACCTGCTGGGAAGCTGGGTGGCACCGGCACGGAAGCATTTGGGGTAGATTGAGTTGATGAATTCACCCTCCTTCTGGGGTGTGCACAACCAAAACTGGGCATTCACACCAGTATACAGGGAGAGGGTTCAAGTTCAGGACAAAGAGGGGCTTTGCACTGCTCAGTTCTCATCCCTGTGCACCTGCAGGGTGGGGGTTCCTCCCTTTCCTCCCCAAAAGCACAATCTCACACCTCTTTTCCCAAGCACCCCCTTGGCACCCATCTCCTCCCCTCCTTGCAATACCAAAAACTGCCAGATTAGTGACAGAAATAGACACACGTCGTGGTTAGGGACCACCCATTTATCCTCCCAGCTGGTCGGTGGCAGCTGACTGGTGAATGCCTTGAATTAAAACTAAATGGTTAATAGGAAGCTGAGCAAAGGTCTCCCTCTTGGCTCCCAGCACAGGTGCCAATGAAAATCGTACGAGGGCTGAAGTGCTCGGTGTCGAAACAGCCAGACTCCACCTTGTCTCTTTGCCAGGGCACTAACATTACCACAGAATGCTCCCAAACACTGCTGGCCCTGGTGCTGCTGAACCTGTGCCTAGGAGGGGGGACATCCCCATGGACACTCTTCAACCCATGCACCCCTTTTCAAAAGGGGCTCTTGTCTCTGACCTGCAGTTTGGGTAGAAAGTGTTTTTTATTAGACCCAGGGCGAGTTGTATTTTGACTGTTGCCCATTTTGGGGGGAGGGGTGGGGGGAGAAAAATGAGGAATTACCCAATACAGAGCAGTTTCCCAAGGTTGAGAAGCAGGAGGTTGGGAGTAATAATTAATGGACAGCGGCTGGCAGGGGCTTTGCTCACCTCAAACAACCTGGTCTAAGGGTCACTTCACAAAGGCGTCTGCAACTTAGAAAAGGTCTTGTCCTGGCCTGAGGGAGGAGAAAGAGAGAAAAAAGAGATGGGAGGTGAAACAAGGAGTGACAACATCAACCAGGATCCCACAGGGAGGTTTGTGTTACTCCCCACACCTCTATCCCCACATTCCCCCTCCATTTCCCTCATGCCAGAGCATCTTCTCCCTCTCAAGTAACGGCCTCACAGGACACAACTAAGCACCTCTGATGTCCAAACTCCCCCGGGGATCACCCCCTCCCAGAGCCAACGTGTTTGCTCCAGAGAGCAGGGCTTTGTGGGAAGCTCCCTGCATTGCCCATCATCGGTGGAGATGTCTTGACTCCAGAGTGGTGTCCGTTCCCTGCACACCTTCCCCTACTGCTTTAAGCAGTGGTGGGCTTGAAACTGAGCCTCGAGAAGTTGAGTTCAAGAACATCTGTAATTTAGATCAGATACTGGGAAGGAATTGCTGTCTGTGAGGGTGATGGGCCCCTGGCACAGGTTTCCCAGAAATGCTGTGGCTGCCCCTGGATCCCTGGCAGTGTCCAGGCCAGGCTGGACAGGGCTTGGAGCAACCTGGGATAGTGGAAGGTGTCCCTGCCCATGGCAGGGGGTGGAACGAGAGAGTCTTAAGGTCCCTTCCAACCCAAAACACCCTGTGTTTCTCTGATCATCACCCTTGATGAAGCAGACATCATTAAACACTCATGAAAACACAGTTAAATGTATTTCAATGTGTAATTTATTCTCAAATGGCCTGAGTTAAAAATGCAGGAGAGTAAATGGAGCTCTTTGACCAAAACCTCTGTAGAGGGCTGTGAACTTCTAGCACAGGAGCCGTCTGTGCTCCCTTGGAGAAGAGAGGCCTGAGCGCAAAAAAGGGATACTGTCTCCAGCAACTCACTTCTAGGTTACGGCGAGCAACCCCAGCATGCTTTGTTCCCCTATGGTAATACCTTGTATCCAGTTGGCTAATTGGTTTCTCCCCACCCCCTGCCTTCCCCATAAAAAGGGGTCTGAGGCTGCTCTGACCCAGGGAGTTCTCGTCCCTGGCCTCCCCTTCGCAGGGTGGCTGGACAATAAAGGCTACCTCTGTGGAACTGCCAGACGAGGCTCCTGTCTCTCTGTCCCCGAGTTTGCCTCGGGTGATCCTGCAAAGAGCTGAATCACAAGAGCTGGAATCACTTGTAGCTGAGAAATCGCTACACTTGCTGAGATCACCCACTGTCTAGGAGGGCTTGCCTCGCCCCTAGAAGAGTTGTTCTCTGCAGGACACACTCTCGGAAGGCTGTGGCATACTGGTGCTTGACAAGCATCGGACCCTCAAAAGACAAACCTCTGCAATATGTGCAGACTTTTCAAGGAGAAAATAAGTGCGCTGCTTTGTTCTTGCATTTAAAACACCCTCAGCAGACATGCAGTCCATCCACAACAATTCGATGCTTTGCCACAGAGATCCAAGGCCAGGTCTTCTACTGGAAAAAACATTCCTAGCGGTGCTTATGTAGGGCTGGAGGTTTTTACTCTACTTGGGGGTCTGATGTCCTCTGAAAGAGAAATCCACTCTGCACTTGAGGCTGATGCTTATCTCACTGATAATGCTGTTCCTGGAATTCCAAGGTCCTCCTTATCTTCAGCAGAGTCAAATGTATCCTCAGAGATAATTGCAATAAATAGCACAAAATGCTTTCCCTTTTAAAAATGTCTTTGTGGAAAAATCCCATCATTTCAGAATGGATAAAAATGTGGTGTGCTTGACCCATTTTCATTTAATGCCTGGCAAGGCTGCTCCCTGCCCAGCACAATCTGGGGACTTCACTCTGAATTTCCACAGGATCCTGTGAGTTGGAACTGGACCAGCCCAGGGTTCCAAAACCATGTAGGCCTCAGAGGAACCCCAAAGTCCTGGTGGGTGTTTTAAACCTCTTTGGGGACAGGGTCCTCAAAGACATCCAAGCGATGGTTGGGAAGTTGGGAACTGCTGAGCTGGTCCTTGTCAAACCCCACCCCCGAGCTTCCTGTGGCCCTATTGCAGTCTGGTGCTGAGAACAGCTGCCCTTACACACCCATCCCTCACCTCTGCAAAGCCATAAAGAGCTGGCAGATGGCTGGATGACAGCTATTACATTCTGTAATAATGAGCAGAAAAAAGATATTATAATAAACAGCATTTACTCAGATAAGTGATGTCTAATGAGTCCTTGATAGTGACTTACTAATAAGGGTGGTAAACTAGTAATAGAGGGAGGCTGGAGGATGGTGTGTAAAGTGCTTAGAAAATCAGAAGATAGCCCAAAAAGGAAGCCTGAAGGACATGGGGCTGTTTAGTCTAAAGTAAAAAAAAAAAAAAAAAAAGACGAAGGGATATTGTGAATCGTAAAACACAGCCACTGAGGGAAAGGAAATAAACCCTTCATTATCACAAAAGAAGGGCTGAGAAGTCGTGGGCTTAACCCGCAGGAAGGAAGATGCAGCCTGGGTGACAGACAGATAAAAAAGGCCTGGAAAAAACTGCCTGAAAAAACATAGTAATGCTGCACTTAAGATTTTTAAGAACAGGCTGGAAAAACACCGATTGCAGGTACTTTAAAGATGTCTGGATTGCCCTTGGGATTAGCAGCGGGTTAGTTGATTTTAAGTGCTCTCTTCCAGCACCATTTTCTATAAATTTAGTTTATTTTGCTTCCGTGGCTGGGTTGTGTTTTGAAATTTAAAGAAATACCTTGCTTTGGCATTTTTCTCAGACCAGTCCTCCTTCAGGGAAGATGTCTTCTCCTCCAGCAAGGACAACAAATATCCAAAGGGGGGCAAATCTGGAGCAGGGATTACGAACAGCGAAATCCAGGGATGTGGTAGACGTTGCTCCAGATATTCAAGGTCCAGTGCTGAACAGGTGGGAGCTCAGTTCCTAAAATGTTATCTTTCAGAGAAATGTACCAACCTTGAGGAGATTTGTTCCCATGAGATGCTGTGTGTCTGTTGATACCGTTCCTGGCACACAGACCAGCCTAACATGATAAATCCTTTTGAAGTTCCTCATGCTTAACATGCAAGGACAGACAAAATGATAGGAAGATGGAGATGAAGAAAAAACAGACAGCACTTTGCACCCCAGAGCTTGTTTACAGAGGAGGGATGTGGCATGGAGAAACACCCCGAAAAAAGCTGGGCCTGGAGAGCCTCTGTTTGGGAAGATCCCAAAAATGAATGAGGTTTTAAGGAGGGGTTACAGGAGGAGGGTGAGCAGGGAGTGGTTAGGAGGAATTTTAATTAACATCAACGTTTGCAATGTTATTTAATAGGGTCCAAAAAAACATCTGAGAGCAATGAAAGCTGAAACCAGCATTTTCGGAGCAAACAGAGGCAAGTGTGGGGCTGGGGGACCAGGGCTGGCTTCCTGAGGGATGAGGGGCACCTGAAGAGGTAGAAGATTCCGGGGACAGAAAAGTGTTTTTGGGAGAATTGCAGGGTGGAGGAGAGCTGAGCATCCCTGGAGTGGGAGAGGCTCCTGGGGCTGTGCACAGTGCAGGGACAGCACCAGCCATCCCAGGTGGCATTTAGGGAGGTAGAAAACCGGCAGCATCAGAAACTGAGGCTCTTTTGGGGCCCAGGAACCCCCCAGCTGAGCTGCTGGGTGCATTGAGGGGCTGCTGTCCGAATTAAACCCCTTGCAGAAGCAGCTGAGCCCTGCATTCCCAAAGGGGATGCCCGTTCAGGCACTAAATGGAAGAGTTTGACCTCGCTGAAGGCACCCAGGACGGCCACCCAGATTTGTGGCACGAAGGGTGGGGACGACCACGAAACTGCAGCAGCAGTGCAGGAGGGCAGGGCCCGCGTGCCACACGTCCACCACGAGCAGCTTCGCCCGCCCAGGACGGCAGCGCGGGTTCTGTCCCCGCTGCAGAGGACACCGCGGCCCAGGCCGGGATGTGCCCGCCCGGGCAAGGCCGCAGCGGCGCGGGAGAGGCGGCCAGGCCTGCGCATGGCGCGCCGGCCTCGGCGGCTCAGCCTCGTCCCGTGCCCGGACTTGTCGATGGGGCTGTTCAGAGCGATGACATAATTACAGTTTCAATCGCAGATTAATAAGAAGTGGGGTTTTTGTTTTTTTGTTTTTTTTTTTCAGCAAACTGCGAGGCATGCCTGAACTGGAAGGGCATTTCAGCTCCCCGCTGCCTGGGAGCCGAGGGTGCTGTACCCTCTTTGATGTCTCCTGGCGTGGAGGTGCTTCTACCACCGGCGCTCGTGTCCCAGCTGCAGCTCCCCTCCCCGTGGTGTGCTCTCCTTCAGCTTTCATCTCCAGCACTCGCTTGGGCAGCGAGGGTATAAAATGGAGAAGCCATCCCCAGCCTCTAAATTAAACAAATTCTGCTGGTGGAGGAAAGTCACTCCAGATGCCACCAAAGGCACAGGGGTTGATTACTGGGAGGAAGGGGAACCTGAGGCAGAAGCAGTTTGCCCAAGGTCATTGAGAGAGTCTCTGTGACATGTCAAGCTCAGGGATGCACCTGGAAGGCTGCAGCAGCAGGAGGAGGTGGCAGAGTGAGGCCACCACGAACTATGGACCACTGTGTAACTGTGAGACGAGAGATGACACCCATGGGGCACATACCAAAACCCGAGCTTAAAGTCCAGCTTTTAGGGTTCTAGCTCAGACCCTGAGATACAACTGCTTAAAGCAAAACCAGACAGGGGCAGAAATTTGTTGCTTCATGGAATGATGGATATGTAAGGGAATATATCCATTTCCATCACAACTTCTTGTCTCTGTGAAAGGTCCCCCATTTTTCCTCCTCCCCCAACACTCAGCCTCACACAGCTTACTTGGACCAGTTGAATCTCTCACATCATTCAGGTCTGGATGTTTCAGTGCCTGATGGAGGAGCTTTTGCACACCCCTGGGCATGTCAGTCCTGGGGCTGTCCCTCAGCTACTCCCAGTAGGAGTCCCAGAGCCCAGCCAAGCCCTGCCAACCCACCTATTAAAAAAAAAAAAGTAATCACCCACATCCTCAGCTACAGTCATGGTAACTCCTAATAAGCTTTTTTTTTCCCCTCACCTATCCAGGCTCCAAGTCATCCTGCACTTGTCAAAGTTCTCCTGCTTTCGGAGGGCTGGAGAGTTGTGCTTTCCACTTTCTTATTGTTACATGACTCCTGGAGCTCACAGATGCTTTTGAGACCCTTGTAGCCAGTCGGGAGACATGAAGCAGAGTCCACAAGTGGGAACCTTGCATGGAGCTTCAAAAAGCAGATGAGACTTTGGGACAGAAATGTATAACCAAGATCATGGTTTCCTGCTCTTCATGTTGACCATCTCCACCTTCAGGTCCCTTTTAGACATGCCTCAAATTCTGTTTTATCATTATCCAGTGCCCCTTATTGCTCCAGCTGAGGTTGTTTTACTGGACTATTCATCTCCCCTGGAAGGAGATGAGTGTATTTTAAGCTGCTGAGCTCTGAACACCAAAATCACTCTGGCTCCATCTCCCTGGAGTTTCCCAAGCTACAAGCAGGTCTGTATCTGCGATCAGTTTCCTCTGACAAAGCCAGTCCCTATCTAGGGATCTGTTTTCCTGCAACAGAAATATGCCCCAGGTGAGAAATTTGCCTCTTGAACTCAGTGTGACCTCCAAGAGCTGAAAGGTTTTGGATTAGGAGCACTGAGCTTGACTGTGCTGAAAATCAATCCAACCCTGGAGCCTTGCTGCTGCCAAGAGTGGTGATGCATCTCTGTAAAAAAAAGACCCAAGAAAAGCTATTTTTATAGTATACACACTGAAACACCAGTGCTGTCCTAGTCCAGCAGTCTCTCTCAGGCTAGAGGCCTCCAGGGAATGATCCCAGTTGTGGGTTGAGGTCCCACTGTCCTTCTTTCCATGGGCAGCAGACGGAGCTGGCAGGTCCTCCAACTAGGGATGCTGCTGCATGGGTTTTTTAATGCTTCAACTACAGCTTTTTTTCCCCAGAAAAATCCCTAAAAGAAGAAAAGAACCTGAAGGGTTAAAGTAACGCTGAAAGTTTTACGAGTCCATGCTGCAGATGTTGTAGGCAGGGAGATGAAAGCGAACCCTTCCACCCGATTGTGGAGGCTGTAAGCCCTGAACAGCCCCTCTGATGGAGGCAATTCCATGCCTCCAGCCCCACTCCACGCTGTCTGCTGGCTGGAAGTGGTTCTGCTGGTGAGCCCACAAGCAGCACATCGCTGCACGAGGCCTCTCCGTCCCACTACTCGCTCTTGATCAATTATTAAAACCAGAAAATTCTCTAACCACGAAATTCATCCCAGCTTCCCCATGGCATGCTGGGCTGGAAGAACCAAACCACAGGGCCTGAGCTTCCAGGGAAGGAGTAAATACCACTTCCAGCAGGGCATTTTAGGGTGCTGGACCATCTCCAGGGGTTTGCTTTTGTTTGTGCCAGTGTTCCCCCGTGGCTCCTGCAGCCATCCCAGCTGAGCAACCTGCCCATCCCCTGCTCTGCAGGGTTCCACCAACCAGCTCCTGTCAGGAGGTTGGTTTCCCTTCTTTCACCTTTGTCAGATCTGGTTTCCACTTTCTTTCACTGGATCCCTTTTACATCATCTTCATTTTCTAGTTTCCTCCTCTCAGGCTTGGCTTACATTGCTGATGAGAGGCAAAACTTGTTTTCTGACCCATTTTCCACTGGAGATTGGCTCTAAACTGAGCTAACAAGCTTTGGTAGGTGTGGTACTAGGGCCCGGTTTATGTCCCTTCACTGGTTGTGGGTTGGGAGCCCGAGCTGTCCTACTCCTTTCTTTGCAGCATGCCTTGTGCAAAACAGATATCTTTGGGGTTAGAATGTGTTTTTTCCTATTTTAAGCATATTCATGCTGGCATTCTCATCTGGGCAGCTGCAGGGAATAACAAGAGACCCCCCTCAACTCTCACACAACAACTCCCCGGAGGTCTTTGGTGGTCCAGCTCCAAACCAGAGTACGGACATGCCCCAGAATAACTTACATATTTGCTACAGGGCAGAAGATATAAATACATCCATGGTAATGCCAGTCCTATGTATCGCCTCGACAGCAAAATTAGTACTTAGTTCCTTGCAATATGTGGGATTTTTTTTCCCTTTTTCCCATGCGTGTTGTAACCCTGGTAACCGACAGCACCCGCACCGACGTCTGACTCGCACTGCTTTGTTCCCGTCTGGTACAAAAAAAGGCTGCAAACACTTCACCACGCTGAAAGCTAATGAAACCACCCAGATCTGACTCTCAGAGCTGATCTGAAACCCAGAGGGCCTCAATCGCCCTCCCTTCAGCCCTGACCCTGCTCCGATGCAAGGGATGGAGCCAAGAGCCTTGAGGACCTGCCCACAACATCGGGCTCAGCTGAGCTCAAAGGGGCTCAACACCTCTTGATTGATGGAGTTCAGAGTCCTCACAATCTCCCGATGGTGCCTAGAGGCTGAACTGTGTGTGGAGGGTGCAAGGGGACCCTCAGCCTCATGTTTCAGCCCAAATATAAATACGTCACTATTGCAGGTGGCACCGGGCACGCACAGGCTGGGGACAGGAACACCAACATCCTCCTGCACAGGGAAGTTTAACCACTGAAGTAGATTTGTGCTCCTGCTCAGCACTGCTTTTCCTTGCTCACCAATCCAGCAAGCATCCCTAAAGCCCAGACACCAAAGCACCATGCCCCAGCCCAGACAAAGCCCACTCTTGTTCTCACCACAGGGTCCCTTGAGGAGGATGAGTCACAGCACAACTGCCTCTGCTGCAGGACAGCTGCTCATTCAGGTCTTCTCCCTCCACCCAGCCTTTGTCGTTTTTGGAAGTGGGAACTTAATTCACTCTCAGATTTCCACCACACTTCCAGACTTGATGAACCTTGTCACCAGGTTCAGAAGACATTTAGAATCATAGAATCACAGAATCGTCAAGGTTGGAAAAGACCTCTGAGATCGTGAAGTCCAGCCATGTGTGCAGCTGACAGCCAGATGTAGTGTGTGAGCACTGAGCCTCTTGGCTTCCAGAAACCAGAGTGTCTGAAAAAAAACCCTGAGAGGATGGTCAAATTCACCACCAGGAGCACTTTGGCAGTTTATGGTGGTGATCCAGTAGCATGACAAGAGGAAACATCCTGGGCTTTTCCACTGAAGCTGATGACAGGGACCTTGGCTGGTAAACATTACACGGCAACGACTTCCCCGTTAACCACAACAGCCACCAGAGCCTCTCAAGCGTTTCAGGGGTTTATTCATTTCATCTTTAAGCCACAGAAAAATTTGTACCATGAGTCGCTGGAGAGGTTGGGAATGTTCCTCTGCCTCCGCTGTGGAAGGCTGAGCAGGGCTCCTGCCTAAGGCTGGTAACACAGTGAGGTCACGGGGGACAGACCTCCCCAACCATGAGTTGTCTGTTCAGCCATGGTTGTGCAGGTCCAACCCTGGCTTTGCTCTCCACCCCCCAGCACATCATCTCTCACTGCTGCTTGGTGCAAGGTCTATAAAAATGCCAGGTCCAAAGAAGCCCATGTGAGTCCATGCTCCTGAACAGATAAACGGCGTGGGAGAAGCTCCATCTTTGCTTCTTGCTTAGAATATTTCTCACAATTCGCTCTCTCAGCCCATTTTAATCTCCTCCCTTAAACCACCAGAGGTGTGCCCCCACCCTGGCATCTTCTGTCCAACATGTGGCAAATAAACCAGGTTGAATTTTTAAATGTGTGTAGACAACACAAAGAAAATGCTTGTTTCCTTGTATGAGTGTGTTTTATTAACTCCTCTTAAGCCAGTTTTTCACCAATTTGCCTCCACAAGGCCTTTCAGACCAGGGGATAGATAGATAGATAGATATAGACTAATACCCAGCTGAGCTACCATTTACAAGCTGAAGTAAAATCCACTGGGGCAACTTTACACCAGTGAAAGTACAACCAGCACAAAGATTCAGCTTTTCCAAGGATTCATGCATTTGAGCTGTCTGAAGCAGCCACCTCATAACCACCACATGAGGGCTGCATGGGCAGAAGGACCCATTCCCTTCACAGGCTTGCAGACAACCCACAGATGCCTCGGAGAGGGTGGGGAGTGAGCCAGATCCTGAACATCACCTGATGCTGGGATCATGGCTCTGCACCACCTGCAAATGGTTTTCCTGTGTGGAAAACCATGATCTGAAGAGAGTGGAATTTTACCACCTTCCCTTGCAGTACATTAGCAGCTTTGACAATATTTCATGTGTGATTTAGGACAAAAATTGCATTGTTTGACCCTTCTTTATTGCACTCTTCAATTACTGCTCAGCAACACTGGGGAAAAAAAAGGCCCCACTGTGCTGTAATTTACCATGTTGCAGTGTATCATTAGAAGATTCAGCACTTCTGATTCTGGAGCTGTGGTCCAAAGCAAAAACACAGTTAACAAGAACAGACTGATTTCAGTCATCCCACATTTCCAGAGAAATTATTTTCTAAGGAGGAGAGGAGGGAGACATGTCCCGCCATCCGCTGGGAAATCTGGACTTCAGACTGTCTCAACCACCTCATGTCTGAGCCTCTTAAGCAGATGAGATTTCTCTAAGGTGATTTCCAAGGAAGGAAGAGTGGAATCCACAGATAAGCTGTACAGAGCGTGATGATAGGTGAGGTCCCAGGGCCACCATTGCTCAGATGGAAGACGTCCATGGAGCTGGGGTGTTCCTGAATTTAGGTGCTGGAGGTTTGAAGCTAGAAGGACATCATGTCCAGGAGTGACCTGCTGGCTGGACATCAGTGTTTTCATTTGGGAGGGAGCTGGCTTTGTCCTTGTCCACAGCTCCCTCATCTGTGTTTCTGCTCAGACCAGGTTTATACCAGGTCAGCACTTTGCTTTGAGTGGCTGCAGCTTTTCTGAGCCCTAAAGATGGAATTACAGCATTGGCAAACTCTTGACAAGGGGAAATTCTTCCTTACTTAACCTCCAGTCTCTATTTTAACCTCCCACTCGCTCCTCATCTACCAGCCCAAGAGCTGAAAGAGTGAATGGGGACACATATGAACTGATGCTCAGCATCCTTCCGTCGTGTTCTTCTTTTTTTTTT
>VZTE01003245.1:0-23769 GCA_013397775.1 Eulacestoma nigropectus | reverse complement strand
GAAAAAAAAAAAGGCAAAAAAAAAGCAAAAAAAAAAAAGCCCAGCCACACACTTTTAATTTCCTCATTTCTATGCCAGCGAGGAAAATATTTCTCCAGTTGCTGGAGGCAGCTACTAAAAATGGGCCTGACTGTGTATGCCTCAAAATAGGGACCCTCGTTCCCAGGTTAAACCAGGGATGGGGGCTCTGGTCATGCTGGGGTGGTCCCTGGGACAGCATCTGTCAGGGTGCACCCCAGTTTGTCCTTCCATCTCCCTTTTTTGGTGCCTCACAAGACTTTGCTGTGGGTAACTTTATGCCCTGCTGAAACCTGGGACTGAGGAGGGGCAGGGTGGGCAGTTTGGGTTACCTCCCCACAAACCCAAATGGGGTGCCCTCTATGCAAAAGTGCATCCAGAGGGGCAAGAAACACCCCCAGGGTGGAGTTTCCATCACCTGCCTGGGAGGGAGAGGAATTTGGGAGGGATGCTTCTGGACCCAGGGGAAGGATGCTCCTGGATCCAAAGGGGGATCTCTGGTGACCACCCACCACCTCCCTCCTCACTGTTGGCCTGCTGATGATATTCAGAGCCTTTTGGGTTTTGTTTCACAGCAGTTGAGGGAGTTTTGGAGCCACTGGACTCCTGCTGAAATTCCTATAGGTTTTTATCAATTTGAACATAAAAGCACCCCTTTCAGGAGGTGGCAGGGGGGAAAAAAGACTTTTTTACCTGGTATTTGTGCTTGCATTAGTGAAGACCATGTAACAACTAGCTCACTGCTGCTTACAGAGAGCTATTTAATTGCTAGAGCATTTAAGGAAAAGAAAAAAAAAACAAACCTACCAATAATTTAAAAAAAAAAAAAAGGAAAAAAATAGAAAACTGCCTTGGCGATGAATGAACAGACCTTTATGGAGGGCTGGAAGTTCATGAATGAATCCCACTAGGTTTTTGAATGACATGGGGTGACCAGACCTCAAGGACAAATCTTAGGTAATCTGGGATGTTTGGGGTTTTTTTTTAAGGAGCTGATGCCAGCACACAGTAAAAATATGCCAGAGCCTCTTCCGTTTGCGGGCTTCGGCTGTTGACTGCATGTCTCGTCAAAAAGCCATGAGAATACAAGGGCTGAGCTCGGATAAACAGGCTCAGGCCTCCCTGCCAGCCGCCACCGAAGCCGCTTTTCGTGGTTGTTGGGACCCCAGCAGAGCCCCCTTTCTCTCACTCGCCTCCCTGGTTCTGGCATCCACCAGGAAAAGGGGTGGGAAAAGCCAGTGGCATCACTCAGGCAGGAGAGGAGGTGGCAGGAGAGAAGGAAAAAGTGACTCAAGAGATGCTTCCTACAGTGACAGACTTCTTTTTTTTTCCCCCAAAAGGCTTTTTTTGGTGGCAATAACCACGGATCTGTGCAAATGAAGCAAACAGAAGTATTATGCTCAAAAACACCCTGGTGGGTTCACCCTGTGCAACCTGGGGTCATGGCAAACACTCACCATCCAGCTCCCATCTCCGCCTGCTGCAAACTCACACAAAAACCCAGATCCCAGGAAAATTCACAGCCACATCCTCCTCAACACATCCTCGTGTGCGACAGCCCATAGGCGGCTGCAAACCCTTTGGGATCCCTGTTTTGAGTTAAAAGCATCATTTTTACAAGCTCCTCGGAGCAAACACGTCCCTTTCTAAATGCCTGGAAAACTCCCAGCAAACTGGGAGCGTTCCCATATCCCAGCAAACAATGATAATGTTTAATGCTATAAACATCCGTGCTATTATTTCGTTATTAAGGATCCCTCCATTCGCTGCTGTCCCTGGGTTATTAGGATTTTCCATGGTTTCCATTACAGCCTGCCTTGAGGCTCTGGCAGCCTCCCCCCGGCACGTTGTGCAAGCTCATTGTGAAAAAATAATAGTATAGAAATAACTGAAAATAAAGCGAGTTTGCCCTCGGGAATTTAGGGAATCAGTTGTATTGATCACTCATAGTCAGGTCTACAGATTCACATTAGCTCCTCATAGAGGGGAGAAATCAAGGCAGTACTCCCAAGCCCCTGGGTTAACATTTTTAGTAATTTTGGTGCAGATGGTTCATCACCAGTGATGCCCCAGCACAACCATATTACACAATATCCCATTCCCACTGGAAAACTTTTTTTTTCCAGTATTTTTTACACCTTCCTGGATTTTCCTGAGGGGCTGCCCCGGTTTTGCCAATACATCCATTGTCCTTCATAAAAGCATCATCCCAGCTAATTCCCGGCACACCAATTGGCACAAGAGGCTGTGAGGTTCCCCACCACTTGCCTTGACCCTCACAAACTTCAAGTCCTGCCTGAAATTGCTCAATGAAAGACCACAGTCAGGATTTCTCCACGTTGAGGGTGCACATGCTGTCTGTGGGCTCAGGGCATGATCCTGCTTCTGCTGAAAATGCTTCATCCATACAGAAATCCTGGGCCATGGGGTACACCAAAGTAATAACCCCAAAAAACTGACAGCTGCAGAAACCGAAGAGGTCAAGAGACAACAGTGGGTATGGGACATTCACAGCACAGAAACACCCAAATTTTTCAGGTCCCACACTTGGTTCTTCCAAGCTATGGCAGAAGGACTCACATCTCCCATTGCTTGGAAGTGGCAGGACATTTCTGGTATGGCTTTTCTCACCACCACATGGTGAATTTCAAGTTGATGAAAGCATGTCATTCATACTTTTTCTTTCCAAGCTCCAGCAGTTTCATTACGAGTTTGGGAAGAGAAAGTTCTCTTTTTTTAATTCACAGAGAAGCAAAGCATTTTAGCAAAATTGAATTTAAAAAAAAAAAAAAAAAAAAAAAAAAAAAAAAAAAAAAAAAAAAAAACTAAAACAACACAGCTCCTGTCCTGGGGTTGTTTTAGATCTCTATTGTCCTTCAGATCTCAGCCTTGTCCCAGTGCCAGGTTCATGAATGTAGAGGGGAGGTAGGCTGGGCACCTTTTGGTTTTGTTCTGGGTTTTTTTAGCTAAAGGTTTTCCTGTAGTCAACCAACCTTGAAAGAAAAGAGCAAGTTTAGCACACACTGAGCTATCTGACCCACCAGGACTGCTCCCAGCTGACCATGTCAAGGGCTGTCAAAATTATCACCAGTATCTGTGATAACAACTCACTGCTGAAAATGGGAATAAAATGTCCTTCCTGATGAGGATTTTAAACGCCTGTAATTGGATCTTTCATCAATGACATCAGGATTAGAGGCAAATTGAACTATCCAACAGTAGAAGTGTTCCAAATTATGTACGCTTTTTGTAATATATGTACATATACATCTATTTTTCAAAAGAGCAGTTTCTATGCTGGGCGTCTTCCCGTGCTCTTCCTAAACATCTCACCATCTCACCCCCTCCTCTCCCTCATTCCTTGGTCTGGGTTTCCCAGCAAACATCAACCCTGGCACAATACTCACCATATTAGCATTTACCCTGAACTGCTGACAAAAGTCTCATAATTTTCAAAAAATCACAGGATGGTTTGGGTTAGAAGGGACCTTAAAGACTCTCTTGTTCCAACCCCTGCCATGGGCAGGGACACCTTCCACTATCCCAGGCTGCTCCAAGCCCCGTCCAGCCTGGCCTTGGACACTGCCAGGGATCCAGGGGCAGCCACAGCTGCTCTGGGCACCCTGTGCCAGGGCCTCCCCACCCTCACAGCTGGGAATTCCTTCCCAATATCCCATCCAGCCCTGCCCTCTGGCACTGGGAAGCCATTCCCTGTGTCCTGTCCCTCCAGGCCTTGTCCCCAGTCCCTCTGCAGCTCTCCTGGAACCCCTTTAGGCCCTGCCAGGGGCTCTGAGGTCGCCCTGGAGCCTCCTCTTGTCCAGGTGAGCACCCCCAGCTGTCCCAGGCTGGCTCCAGAGCAGAGGGGCTCCAGCCCTGGGAGCATTTCTGTGGCCTCCTCTGGATTCACTCCAGCAGCTCCAGGTCCTTGTGCTGTTGAGAGACTCAAAGACCTGGAGAGAACCCTGCCTAGTTTTCCAGGAGACAGCTTTCTGCTGGAAAATAAGTGCCGTGGGCGCTGCCGAGGAGCAGATGAACACATTACAGCCCTTCCTCCTTTATCCATCAGCACACATGGAGGGCATTTGTGCTTAAAAAAAAATTGGCTGGACTGGTGTCAGCACAACGTGTCTGGCTGGGGCCAGGGCTGAGACCAAGCTCAGCACGTCTCGCGCCTGATAATCTCTCTTGGCTGACCTTAAGTGGCATTTGTGTGTCCGGGACAGCGCCATGACCCTCATCTTCTCCTCCTCTTTGAGATGGAGACACAAAAGCCAGAGGTTTTCATGGGGTTTTAAATGCTCTTCTGGAGGGTCCTCAGGACTTCTCCAGTTGCAGTTTTGCCCCTCCTGTTACTGGCAAGTGCTGATTTTGTAGGATCTCAGGAAAATCATCCCCCTGGCCCCTATTTCAGAAGTGAAAGGCATTACATCAAGGTGAGGAGAACACAGAGCATGGCGTGCTCATCAAAACAAAGAAAAACAGGCACCCAAAATGGAAATCCTACTTCCTTTCTAGTTTTTTAGGTGACTTACAGGGTGGAAGAACAGAACAGAACAAAATTAAACAAAACAAAAAGAACCCCCAAAAACCAGATAGATAAACAAACAAACAAAAAACTAAAACTAAGAAAAATACCTAAAAGCTAGATTTCCAGGTACATTCAGCAAAAGCAAAGGAAAAAAAAGGCCAGATAAAGGGTAAATCCTCATTAAAGGATATATCCCGCTACAGAAACGGGGCTTTGTGCCTTTAATAAAGTTTGTGGGCAGCCTGGAGGCTCCACCCATAGCAGTATTTTCCCTATACCTTTTGTACCTCTCAGCATACAAGGGCTAGACAGCTTCACCTTCCCCAGGAGCCCCAGCTTTTGATGGCTGGGATGGTTTCTGAAAGCCTAATTTCGAGGATGGTCCTGTGTTAAGCTCCTGCTGTTTGCAGAGGAAATAAAACCTCACCTACTGCAGGGATGCCACCGCCCGGGGGGTCCATGGGGTCGCTCCACCTGCCCAGCACCAGAGCCCCCAAGAGCTGAGACAGTCAGTCACGTCAACACCTACTTAGGGAGCCTTTAATCTGTGGATTATTGACATGATAGACCATAACATCTCTTTAGGAGCCACTACAGCCCATCGTGTCAGTAGGTACTTACACAGTCCTTAATCCGCGGATTGACAGGCTAGACCATAAATTTGTGTCTATGTCTAATTAGATGGCTCTTATTACTCAGCATATATGGTACTCATGCAGGCTAAAGAGCCTTAAGATTACTTTTTTAATATATTAGCAAGTTGTCCAATCAATCACTCAAATGGCTCCTTGTTCCTTGCAAAATCAGTCAACCTTGCATGAAAATAAATGTTACGTTTCACCGCAAGATTTCAGTTTGCTGATGTTTACTAAGATTGAGTCTGATGAGGTCAAGCAGGATAAAATATGACAGAAGCCATCAGGGGAAGGAGTCTCGTATTTCCCCATTTTTCTAGGATTTCGGTTCAGGTTTGGATTAAGAATGACCTGAAAGTCTGGAGGGGCTTTGCTTGGTCCCCAACTGACCCAACCAAAAACTGCCATCACCTTCCCCACGCCTGGGAATCCCCCTTGTGAAATTAGGACAAAAATGAGGTCAGGTGAGATGGTGGGGAGAGATGATTCACCCCTGAGGACATCCCCTCAGGCTCCCACCCCATCTTAGTGGTGCCCTGAGTCAGCCTTCCCCCAACCTGGAACCAAGCCTTGACCTTTTTGAGGGTTAATTCAGCAAGAACATAAAAGTAAGAAAGAAAGAAGCCCTGCAAGCATGTTGTTGCAGACCTTCAGAGACTCAAAAGCAAACACCACTATGGCAGATGCCAAGGCTGGACGAGGAGCGATGTCCAAAAATATTAAAAAATATATTTAAAAATATAGGGTGATCCATGTCCCCTACATTGCAGGACGGCAAAGAAAGAACCCAGGTGAAACTGCTGAGTTCATAAAGTCCACCAAACCAGAAATTTGATTCATAAACATCCTATTAGTCACTGCTACTGTCTAATTACAGTGATTAATCAATTACCACGGCTAAAAACGACTCTAGAAGAGAAGAACCCTTTTCTTGTGACATTCTCTTTAAAAGCCAAGCAAGGCTGGAGCTACAAGGCGGTGGGGCGGGGGGGAAAATATGCAGGCACACACCAAAAATGCCTGTCTGCCTGTCTCCAGTGGTTAGAGGAGCCAGCTGACTCCAGTTTCCTCCGTACCAGGCTTCAGGCCTCATCAGCCATGCAAATTATAGAGTACTGTGCTGTCTGAAGGCCGAATTTCGACTCAGCTCAGAGAAAAGCCTTAGAGGAAGGGTGGGGATGAAGAAGCCAGCCAAATCCATTCATAATATTTACAGTAAATGGGCCTCTTTGCTGTTGTTTAGTATACAGTCAGCCTAATTATTTTTGAAGTTTTAATTTAAAGAACCTTCTTTATCTGCCTCTCCTTCTGCACCCCTCAAAGGTGTGGGAAAACTTTTCCCTTGTTTCAAAAAAGCAGTAGGACGGGAATCCCTTCCCCAAGCTCCAACTCGACAGTTGGGTGGGACAAAGGGATGCTGCAAGAGGTGAGACCCTTCCAGACCGGCCCTGCCAAAACCCACGGGGTTTTTAAGACTCCCGGGCCATCCAAAGAGGCACAAGGGCATGCAGATCCATGTGGAAACCCCCCAGAAATCTTATTTTTGCTGCATGTGTTCCTGTTGCTGTTCTGCGCTGGTGGGGACTTGCTGGCTCAGGAGGGAGTGCAGGTGCTCCACTGCCCCGTGCACTGTCCAACCTTCTCCCCTTCCTTGAGGGCAACCCGGAATAATCTCACTTTTCTAACAAATCAGCCAACAGACTTATCTGAAAAACACAGCCAGCGCTCATGAGATGCTGCCCTGGGATCCCCAAGTGACTCAGGGCTGGTGCCAGCCCCAGCTCTGGGAGAGAGGAGCAGCCACCTCCATGCTTCAGCCTCAGCAGCTACCAGGACACACCTCTTCCCCACCCATACCCAATCCAGATCTCAACCAGAAACCTTCTGAGGAAGAGAAACCAGCACACAAAGGGCTCCTGACTTACTGCGATGCAAATCAGACGTGAGGATGAGCTTGCCAAGAATCTCTCTCCTGGCTTGGGCTGTGCTGGAGGCTCCTGTGGCAGCATCCTGCTCATCACCTTTCTGGGATAAATCACGCTGCAGATGCTGAAACCAGAGGCCACTGGGCAGTGCCAGCCATGGGGTTGAAGCCCCCCTCAATGCAGTCACCCAGCTGGTGTTTAGAGGATGATCTTAAAAAGCTTTTGCAATGAAACATAAAGCTTCACTGTTGCCAGGGAGGTCCTTCAGTGCCCAGAGGTGCCCTGGGGAGGGCAGGGATACAGCCCCCAGGGAAGCCGCAGCTCTCCACTGACAACATGTAGCTATGTGGGTTACACGTTAAAAACCTTGTTAAGACCTTAATAAAAACTGAAGTAGAGCAGTCTAGGATTTCCAAATGGATACCTAATACACAGACGTGTGTTAGGATCCTTTTTTTTCCCCCTAACTGCATTACACACACACAACACAGCATCACTGCTGTTCTCATTCCAATACTGAAAAAAAAAACCCTCTCCCTGCAGCACACCAACCCAGAATTCTCCCCTGAAGACTGAAAACAGACGTAAATACACGTTTCTCCCCACACCAAAAAAAACCAAAAAAGCCCACTTCCCCCAGCAACTTTTCCCAGAGCAGCATCTCCCTCGCAAGGATGTAAACCCATAGAAAAAAGCAGAGTAGGAACAAAAGTCCTTTTCACGTTCGTCGTGCCCCGCTCCGTAACAATTATGAAAACTGTTTAGCTGGGCTGGCATTTGGAGCATTTACTGCATTCCTGCCAATAAATTCCAGTCCCGGATCCGATGGAAAAGGCTCCCTCCCTCCCCTTTCCCCTCCCTCCCTTGCCTTCATTCCTCCTGGCTTTCTTTACAACCTAATACCCTGTCGACGCGGGGCCAGGGCCTACTTAGGGGGAAAAAAAAACACCCAGCGCCAGACTGGAGACAGCAGGCAGACTGAAAAAGTTAATCATTACTTCTGTCTGCCTTCATAATCTAATCAAGCCTATTCCTAAGAGCAGGCAGCGGAGCACGCTGGTGTACGGGCAGGGTCACCGCCCAGGGATGGACGGACGGACACACGGACAGCACCAGCCCCGGCCCGGATAGGGGACAATCAAGGCACGGACAGACAGGATGGATGGCGTTGGGAAGGAGTTCGCAAGCCTGGCCATGCACACACACCCCTCCCCTCGCCTCTCACTTTGCTCTGGATTAATAACGCATAGCAATTACAGAGAATATTATATTCATTTAGTAATTAACCCTCCCGGCGCTCCGGCGGAGCTGGCACCCCCTTCTCGCAGACAGAGGCCAGCAGAGGTTGGCCCCGGGCTATAGAACGGGGCAGGTCGGCAGCACCCGGGTTAAAAAAAAACCCCAAAAGCTCCTCGTGGCTCATCTCACCCCACTGCTGGTGGCAACAGCAGAGCCATGTCCCAAGTGGGGACCTGCCACAACCGGGGCAGCATCACTGGCACCCAGCAGGATCCTCCCCTGGGGACAAAACTCAGGAGATTTGGGCTGTCACCAACAGCCAGCAGCATCCTCCCATGGGCACAAAACTCAGGGGATCTGGGGTGTCACCAACAGCCAGCAGCATCCTCCCATGGGCACAAAACTCAGGGGATCTGGGGTGTCACCAACAGCCAGCAGCATCCTCCCACGGGGATGGAACCCAAGGGATTTGGGCATCACTAAGACTCAGGAGCATCTTCACGCAGGGATGAAGCTCAGGGAATCTGGGGCTCGGCAAGCCCAGCATCGCACTGGCTTCTCCAGAAAATAACTCCAGTGCAACTCCCAGGTGAGCCAAGGCTTCATGGTCTTGACACCCAGGATACATTTTCCATGCTTGGCTGTGACAAAAGCCAGGAAAACTACAGGTCTCTGCCTATGATTTATGGGTTTGTTACTTATCGTGAGCTAAAAAGCGTCAGACTGGCTTCCAAAGAAAATGAATTCATCAGTTCAAATGCAGTGATGTAACTTCAGGCTCCCAGCTCCTTTTCCAAATAAAACTCCTGTTACTTGATTCCTGCTTGAAGAATGATTTTATGGAGTTATTGACTCCGTCCGCTTTGCCTGGGAAGGTGCTGCCGGAGCCCGGCCACGGGGTCACTGACAGTATCCCGCGTGGGCGAGCAGGACCTCATCTCGTGGCTCAATTTCTTGACTATTTTGCCTTTTCCTCTGCTTCTCTACTCAAAACCTCACCTTGCACACCAATGTGCAAACAGACACTCAACTCTTCTGGTATTATTTTGCATCACCCACCACGGAAGGGGCTCCTCCTCAGCAGTGACGCCTGGTAATTTTTATCACGCATAAACTCAACCCATAGCCTTCCATCACCAAAAATCACTGGATCCACAGCCAACTTCACCACTTGCAAAAGTGACAGATGTCTGAACTTCCACCACATTCCTAACAGCCGAGTTTCTCCACCACAAAGTCACCTCTTACTGACGCAGTTCTGGTTTCTATGAAAAAAATCTCTTCAATCTATAGAAATATTACATAGAATTCTACACAAATATGGAATATATTCAATATACAATTAATATATTGAATATATTCAACATATATATCTATAGAAGATATACTATATAATTACAGAATTATAGAATATATCCTATATAATTATATACTATATATTGAATAAACTATCTCCGCACATATTCAACCTATATATAGAGGTTGAATAGATTTTGCTCAATATTTAACTGTCTACAGTCTCACTTATTTCGTACACCTCTAAGGTACATATTTGCAACAAGGGTTAAGAGCCCGATCAGTTCTGAATTATTACTTTAATGGCAAAATTTGCCTTTCTACATGCTCAGAGAAAAGCCAGGAAAGCCATGGGAACCAGGACTTTACCCCAAAGCTGGCTCACCAAACCTCAGTGCCCCAGCCGGGATCCCACTTGATCGCTGAGGGAGGATGAGGAAGGACCACAGAGCCAGGGACAGGTCAGCACACACAGAGGAGCATCACCAAGAGCATCACCAGGACCTCCTGCCACCAGCCCACGATGCTTCAGCACTGCCAGCACAACCCAACCAGGGAGGCTGAAGCCAGTAGGTTTTTTATGTAGTGAGGTTAAAAGGGTAGAGAAGGGCTGAGCCAGCTCTTACAGGGTGCTTTTTTTTTTTATTCCCCTTGCAAGTTAAAACCAAGATAATGACACTGGGTGGGGACCAATTTGAAGGGCTGAGCAGCCAAACCAAAATTAGTCTCCCAGCCAAGAGCTTCCTAGGCCTCACAGTTTGGGGAAGGAAGCTGAGAAAAAGCATGAAAATAAAAAAAGAAAAAAATTCCTTGGGAAGCTGGACCATCGCCCTCAAGCAAAGGTGACCCTGCTAGTCAAATATTTTTCAACATAATAAAAATAAAATCAAGTACTGGAGCAGCCTCCCTCGGAAAAGCAGGGCCTACGAGATGGGTTTTTTCCTCCTTTTTTCTCCTTTTCTATCTTTTCCCTCCCCTGGCACTTTCTTTCCTTTCACTAATAACTATGTTTTCTTGCATTTTTTTTTCTTGGCTCTTTCCTCATAAAAGACTGATGTAATTTCCTGTCTTGTCCCAATGTTTCCTGTTAATTAACAGGGTGAAAGTTATCATCACGCATTTAAATGGCAACCCAAAAGAAAGGAGGGGAAAAAAAAAGAGGGGAAAAATAAAAAGGAAAAGAAAAAAGAAAGGAGAGACAAGGGCTGTCTGTTAGCAAACACCACATCACATCCCCAGCAGCACAAAACACCCTGGAAAAAGCTTTTTGGAACTGATGACTTGAGCCCATGGGCGAAGACCCCCCCAAGGGTGGCAGCAGGTCTGTGCACAGGGAATCTAAGCCCCCACCCTCCCCTGGATGGGGATGGAAAATCCCTGCAATGCTTGCCCAGAAAAGCTCTTTTCTTGCATTAAAAAGGAAAAGAAGAAGGAAAACAAGGAGATGGAAAACAGGAAGAAGAAAGAAAACAAGTAGAAGACGAAAAAGAAGGAAAAAAAGAAGGAGAAAAAAAGAAGGAGAAAAAAAGAAGGAGAAAAAAAGAAGGAGAAAAAGAAGGAGAAAAAGAAGGAGAAAAACGAGAAAAAGAAGAAAAAGCAGAAGAAGGAAAACAGAAGAAAAAAGAGGGAAAACGGGGAAAAAAATGGAAGGAAAAAGGAAAAAAAGAAAGAACAAAGTAAAATAACTTGTAAAGAAAAAGGCAGACAGCAACACCAAGGTGCTGCTTTTATAAAAGAAGTTGAAGAATAGGGAAGGAAAAAAAAAAAAAGGCCAGGGGCTAATCCAAAGACAGCAGGCGGAAATCCTGTGAGCCGCCAAGCTCCTTCCCTTGCCCGCCCTCAGCCCCGTGCAGGATCAGGCTCCTCCGTGCCCTCTGTTCCTCAACAGCAGCCGTGACGCAGCCGGTACCCCGGCGGCACCACGGCCACGCCAGCGGCCCCGGCACGCCGACGGCGGGCGAAAACAAAGCGATTTAGGCAAAAAGCGAGGGTGGTTAGAACAGAGACTGTGCCTCAGCGGTTAATAATATCCCAGCGCTGAAAATAAACTGGGAAGGAAGCTCCTTTGTGACAGTAGGCAGGCGGCCAGGCTGCGGCGTGGGTCATTCACGCCGGCGGGGGACGGCAGTGGGGCTGGCACCCACCCTCTAGCCAGCCCGTCACCCTGCTGGAGCACAGCTAGGGCTGGGGACAGGGTCCCTATACACAATTTCCCCCTGGGCACCCTAAAAAGGGCTGCACCCCGTTGTAAGCCAGCAGGGTGGTTTACGGTGTTGGCCACTGTGGCTGGAAACAGGCATCCCCCCATGCCCGTGGCGGGGAAATGCATGTGGCTAATGTTACTGGTTCCTTTAGTGTAAGTGATACCCACTGGCAGACAGCAGGGATGGAAACGATGCAGCCCGCATCCCTGCCAGCCCAGGGCTGCTCCTCTACGAGTGTTTTTGTCCCACCGAGTTTTAAATGTCCCCAGTGATCAAGTTGCTGGCGCTCATTGGGACGGCTACTGAGAGCAGAGCGCGGTTTGAGCTGACACCCAGCTTCCAAAATCCACCTTTCTAGCCTCCCTCGTTCTTCCCTAGAAAGTGCCAGGCTGTGGCATTAAAACACAGGTGGCCCCATCATGGTCCCCCGTCACTGTTCCCACCATCATGCCCACTATGACGGACTTGCTGGTTCTGGGGTCTTCTGCTGATTTTATAATCAGCTGTTCTGGCTGGGAGAATCTACTGGCGTCTGGAAAAATGGGTTTAATGAAGATGTACAGGTATGGATTGAAACTATCTAATGGGGGCAGCACCTCTGCTATCATTTCTTTTTAAAAACACATTGTAGAAGAGTATCTAGGAAAGGCTCAAGAGGTTCTAGAGCCCTTAAAAATAATTATTAAATTGATTCTATTTGCTTTGGAAGGATTTTAATCGGCAGAACGCCCAGAGCTGGGAGGAGGATCCCGGCTGTGTCCCAGGGGGGTCCCCAAAGGGTGAGAACCCCCTTAAAAAAAAAAAAAAAACCCCTCACAGGGCTTGAAGGAACCGGAGCGGGTGGCCAAGCCAAGAGCCCGGGGTCGGTGCCAAGCACCAGCTCCCTCCTCCCAGTCGGCCACGGTCAGATGATGTGCGAGGCGAGCCGGGAGGCTCCTAGTCTGGCAGGCAGCCTGCTCTGCTCCAGAGGCTCCAGTGCTGTCATCCTGGCGTTAACCCCTGATAACCTTGTCCTTTCCAGGACAGGACCGTGGTTTTTAGGTAAGCAAGGAGCAGGGGGTCATGTCTCCCAGCGAGGCTGGGGAGGAAAGGGTGCAACGTCCTGCGATGCTCAAAGCAAATTAAAAAATTTTAAAACGACGTAAGCTCAAAAATAAACCAAAAATAAGTGACTTAAAGAAAAAAAAAAATTCCCAAGCAATTGTTTATCCCTGGGACAAATATACAACCCTAGTTCCACAGGAAGATGTCTCAATTTCAGATTATAATAGGATGCCAATTTGTAAATAAAGGCATTTCACAGGAGGTTATAAACTCCGTAGGGGAGGGAGGTGGAAGTAGGGGGAACGGGAAAACACAGGCAGAGCTCTGGCGGAGAAACAGCACAGGATCCTGTTTACATGGGTGGGGGGAGAGCGATGGAGAGCCGCTTTGGGGGGGCAAACATCTCCGGATTTGGACAAGGTGCTTTTTCCCCGTCGAGCAGATACCAGCGGGGATCAGAGGCATAGTGAAACATTCCCGGCCTGTCTGCAATTTTGGAATGAAATGTCAATCAGCCAAGAGGTCCCTTAAACCAGACGAGGTCCCACAGCACAGAGACCTGGAGTAGGGAATGATGCTAATATTTTTTCAGCCTGGGCAAATCTTTTCCCCGTGTTTTTGGTGTGGAGTTGGGAGGGAGAAACTGAGTCTGTGCCTGCTGCAGAAGAGCCTTGTGGGTTTCCCAGCCTCAAGGCTTGCAGAACCTTGATCCAGCATCCACCAAGTATCATCACTCAACATCCACTGGCTCTTGGAGACCCTGAGGTGCTTCCAGAGTTTGGGCAAATCAACAGGATTGGGCCAAAGTCTGGAAAAATTGTCAGGTTTGGTATTATAGGAAAAACCTCTACAAAAAAGCAGTGGATGTAGTGAGGACACAAGCCAGCTCAACTTGCTTTCCCTCTCTGAGAACAAGCTCTGGGCTTCTCAAGATCTTTGCTTTGCCGGCAGATCCAGCAGTATTCACCTGTCCTGCTGGAGAACCACGTCCTCACCCACCCTGGACACCACAACCTTCCACCAGCCGAGAGCCGCCAGCCCCACACCACACACAGGTCAGGACGGAGATGTCCAGGGCTGGTGGTTCACATTCCATGGAGACCCAGCACCAACACCAGCAAACACCACCAGCTCACTTCTACCCTTGGAGCAGAGCTTCTCCATGGGTCATACAGGAGTTTGGCTCCCACCAGTGGGATGCCACCAGACCACGGGCCAGCCACCTCCAAGCTCTCCAAGCATGGCTTTGCTTGTTCGAAAGAAGTCATAACCAAAACACATCAGCTGAGAACAAGTCAGCTCAAAATACAGGAAAACCACCCTCTGTCTCCTATTTACGGGAATTATTTTTATCTCCAACGGGATATTTTTGCTCTTTAACCACACTGAAGACAGAAAGGATCTGGCTACTAATACCTGAGCACAACCACGTCAGTGGGAGAAAACGTGAGTGAGGAGTCCTGACCTACCCACAGGCTGACCACTGATAAAAATAAAGATGATATAAGAAAATAAATAAAAGCAAGAATACAGAAGCGAGAGCCAGTGCCTTGGGGGAAGCAAGGGGTACATCAGCCAGAGAATGGGATGGCTGGAGGAGAGAGAGCAGAGGTGGGATGAGAAGAGGACACCAGCATGGTGTGAAGGACTACCCAGGATTGCATTCCTGGGTCAGGAAGGAGAACAGAAAGCAGAGGGAGGGAGGGAAAGAGCAGCTCAGATTAGTTATCGCAAGGGGGAAACGCTCCCCCTACATCCCCCCGGCCGAGCCGCTCCCCCCGCCACACATCCTCCAGAGCCTCTGGTATCCATCAGCACAACTGCCTGCAGCCCCAGTAAGAGACAGACCCCAGCAGTGGCTGATCTGAGACTCCTCCTCATCAAAGGCTCCTCATGGAGAGCTGCAAGGACACTCGCTTTGAGCCCCTTCAGTGCTCCCCTTGCCACCATCCTCTCAAGCCCTCCACGCATTCCCCTGCCAGAGTGGCCATGAACCCCAGGCTGGCCCCATACCCAAATTCTCAGTGCTTGTCAAATCCTGCTTTTTGAGACATCAGAGCAGGCCTACTGACCTTGATCTCTGCTACTACACCAGCATCCACCACCCATGACTGATGACCAAAGGCTGCAGGGCTGCAGGAACCCACCACCACCAACAGCCACCTGTGATGTCTTTTTCCTCACACACCCACTCCAGTTTCCGAATTACCAAAATAATTACTTTCCTTTTCCTTTTCTTAAGCCATCCTTTCATCAAGGAGCCACAAATCCAACATGTACAAGTCTGGAGGGGACGAGGGATGCTGGATTCTCCACCCAGCATCACCCATCCCCATCTGCCCAAACACAGATAAGACCAAGCCAAAGCGCTGGCCATGTACCCTGCCAATAACTCATTAAAGCCCTCTTCAAACACACTCTTCTGCTAACTAAAATATGCAGGAGGGGGTAGGAGAAAAAAGGAGGAGAAAGTGAGCTTTGGAGTATTGCTCCAAAGTGCGTTTATTTTCCTTTCTTGACTGGGTCTCTCCAGTTGGGAATTTTCAGCGCTGCACTTCTGCACGTGGAAGGGAGATGCCAGTAAATCAGAACAAATTCAAAACAAATGCTCTTTCATGTGGAGGCATTCGGCTTTGTTTCAGGGCTTGGGTAGCTAACCATATCCCTTCAAGAGTCAACTCTCCTATCAGCTCCTCATTAAACTAAATGGCTACAATTACATTTGGGGAGGAAAAAAGAGCAGTTAATGATTGTAAAAGGTTCTGTTTCCAGGCTTGGGGAGTGGGGGGAACCTTTGATACAGGCAACAAAAAAAAAAAAATCCAATCCAACGAAATAATAACAATAGAATAAGTTAAAAATGTATTTTCAGGTGGAAATGTGCTTTCATTTGGGAAAGAAGCTCAATTAAGGAGCTAGGGGTCCCCTTCCCGCGGCCCTTTGGGAGGCACCAGGAACGAGCCATGTTATTTCCTGCAGCCCAAGCCCCCACCTCCCGCCTTCCCTTCGGGAGCAGAGCTGCCAGACGAGATGTTATCAATAGGCTGAACCTTACAGAAAGCCCCCTTTTAAAAGCGAGTACTTCCTCTGCTTATTTCATGTGGTATCCTGTGGAACCGAACTCTCTCCTCCCCTCTGCAACGGGTGTATTTCAGGAGGAAAAAGGAAAAAAAAAAAAAAAAGAAAAAAAGATCTAACAACATCCTTATTGTGTTGTTTTGCTTCTTGTCTTTTTTCTTTCTACAATCTCATTTTTTTTTTAATTCCCTGAAGCTATAGGCTCCAAGAGTAAAAAAATAAAAAAACCCGAAGCCGCCTTAAGAAAAAAAAAACCCAAACAGCAACAAGTTTCCCTGCTCCCTCTCCCCCTTCGTTTGATTAATTCTCATTAGGGCCTTTGAACAAACAATATGCTCCCCTCTCAAATAACAGACAGGGTATATATTACACCCAAAGAAAAACAAACAAGGCTCACTTAAAGACATCACATCCACACCAAACGCAATTCCTGGAGAGAGGCAGGGGCAGATGCATGCGCGCGTGCAGCCGCCGCCGACCTAATTCTGAATGCCAGTTTCAAGGTGATGAATAAATCATAAATCAAGGAGACATCCCCACAAAGGCAAGCACCTTCAAACATCAGCCAGTACCCGCAGGTACATGGTTTCAGACACTTTAATCCTGGTAGAGACACTGAGGTGGCCAGTCTGGGGTGGGAGGTGAGGTGCTGGAGACATCACACCTTGGAAATGGGGTTGGGAGTTGGACTGGATGACCTTCAAAGGTCCTTTCCAACCCAAACTGCTCTATGTCTCTGTGCAAACCCCAAGAGGGGTGGGGAAACCACCTTCCAAGCCTCCATCCTGAAACAGCAACTAGAGTCTGAGGGAGATGGCAAACAGGAAAACAATGGAAAACATAGAATATCTCAGGTTGGAAGGGATACGAAAGGATCATCAACTCTCTCTGCAACATCCTCTACAAGAAAACAGACCACTTTTCCTCCCCAGGCACCATGAGCTTTGTGCCTCAGATGTGGGATGCTGGTGACCTTAGCAGGAGCAAAATCTGAGCAGGGCTCTCATCCCAGAGACCAGAGACGCCCCCACCACCAAGTCAAGGAGACCTTGACACCAAATCCTTCTTTAAGGTGTGACTGCACCTGCTCCCGTAATCCACACATCCGAATGAATGGTCAACCAACATTGCTTTGCCGTCCCCTGCCTGAGTCCTTTTGCCTCTTCCTACCTCAGCCCAAAAATGAATGGAGCATGAGGCTGGAATTCAAAGGAAATACAGGCTTTTGGGGATGGAGGACCTTGTCTGGAATTTCAACACATCATTTTGCACAAGAGGTACACGGCTGCTACTGAAATGAAACCCAACTCCCCCTCCCAGCATGCTCTTCTCAGTGATGTGCATTCCCAAAACTCCCCAGCATCACTTTGCCTTTTGTCAGGACCCTCAGCCAACGCGACCCACGGCCAAGATCAAGGACAACAAGAGATCTCTTACCTGAGAGCCCCCCAGGGGCTAGACAATTAGTTCCCCCTGTTTCAGTGGAGGAAGGCACAGAGTCTGGACAATCTGCTGGAGCAGAGGAAAAGGAAAAAAAAAAAAAAGTCAGTATATAGGTGGCTCTTTGCAGGCTCCCAGCATCACCCCAAGCAGAACACACATTCCAAAGGGCTTAGCAGGAAGCGATTACTAATTGTCCATGCAGAGACGGTAGTTCATCAAGAAGCATCCACCCTAACTCGTTGTCTCAGTCAAGGCTGCGCTTCGTCACCAGCCAGCGCTGATTATAGACCGGCAGAAATTACAGGCTGGCTGCCACCTCTCTGGACAAGACACCGGCTAAGGAGATCAAGGTTGTCGCCATTCTGATGCAAGCGAGCTTCCAAAAATTCTTAAATCGTGGCTTTAAGCACCCAATTTAGTCAACACCTGTAACTCACCGAAATGGGAACCGAAAGGGAAACGTCTCATTGCTGCCTTTTTGCAGCGAACGGGCTGAGTTTGTGGGGCCCCGCTCAATTTTTGTCACCACCAGCTGCTGGCAGATCTTATTGCCACCTCCTGGGCAACTGGACCTACTCCTCCGTGCACCACCCAAGGGCAGGGTAAGACTGGCTGCTCCCTCAGAGGTTTCTCCCAGTGCATGCAGGTGCTGGAGCTCAAGGTTTGGACCTCTCTATCCTAAGCCTGCTCCTCCAGGTGACAACCGCCAGAAGCCAACACTGATCTCCTGGTCCTACGGACCAACTCCAGCTTTTTGGTCACTACCATGTGAGACCACAAGCTGAAGAACAAGCCTGAGAAGACCTGTGGAGTTCATGAAAACTTGTGGTCCTCAGGGACTTTGGGTTTCACCAAATTTGGGCTCTCTATGCCATAATTACGCTCACATGTGAATCTCAAAGCAAGGGCCACCACCAGGAGAGCCGAGCTGATTTTCTCCCTACTGATAAAGCAGTTCTTCCAGATCCCACCCCTGAAATACCAGTGAATAAGAAATTCCTGTCTGCATAACCTCATTTTATCAGAGTAAAGTAAAAGCCCTAACAGGAATATACAGTTTAACAGGATATACTTAATCAAACTGAAAACAATAGGGGAGACAGGAAATAGACTTACTTGTGAAATACTGTATATGATACGCTCTCTAAATGCCTTGTCGTGCTTTCTATGCTTTAAAGAGATAGGGTTTTTACTTTTTTTAACTCTTTCCAGTCCAGACAGAAGATTCCCCTGCCATTCCCCTTCAGTGCTTCAAGTGCTTGAGCTACAGATGCTTTCTGAACACAGGCTGGACCACTCTGCCCTGCCTGGGGCTCCCTTTGCCTGCAGCTACAGCTCCCTGAGGAGTTCCTGCAAATAAGGGACATAATTGGTCCTTTCCGTCTTGTCTTGCCGTAGGGATCATACCTGACCAGGTTCTCTGTTACCACATCAGGCAGGACAGAATCTTATCCAAACTTCAAATACATAACCCTAGCAATGGGGGGGATGTGCTCCCATGACTTCTTCCTCAGCTCCCTTCCTGTGCCCCATCGCCCAATAAATGAACAGTTCCCCTCCTCCGTGAATCACTCACTCCCTGAAGAATCTTTAAAAAATACAGAGCTGGTATTATAGCAGCTCAACTCTAGACCAACCATGACAGTCAGTTGTGGAAGGAACCCAAAGGCAGAACCCTCACGGGGTCTCTGCCCTGTGTATGGCTGGATTCATTGCTGCACTCTTCCTACCACCCACAGAGCCACCCAGGGCTCTTGTTAGTAGAGGGCACTGGGGCTCATTTTACCTCCAGCACCAGAGAGGTCTCAGGATCAGGCATTTGTCCTAGCCTGATGCACACCAATCTCCTCCCAACACTGCCCTTGCACAGCATAAAACCATTGCGGAGACACACATTTATTCCTTGTGGCCACCAGCCCAACCTTGCAAGGTGTCAAATAGCTCCTGGGAACTGCCAAACCTTCAGCTCCCCTGAAAGTTGATGCCACAGGAGGGCATTCGGCCCCGCAGCGACATCTCACTGAGCTCCCTGCACTCTCACACTCCAGCACCACCAAGACCCGTCACTCAGGAGAATAATGGAGCCACTTGCAGCTCCTTGTCCCACTTAAAGCTGCATCAAAAATCTCCCTGAATTATTTGAGGGCACTAGAATCCACCTCAATTTCAGGACAGCTGCAAGCAGCAGCTCCAGCAGGGACATAATGAATGCTGAGTGCCCACACACCTCCGTCATCCATCCCTGCCAACGTCCTGTGTGAGGAAGAGGGAAAGTCCTCTCCTTGATTAAAGTCCTCCCCACCCCTGCAGGTCTGCAAGGCCAGGCTTGGAGGTGGCTTGGAGCAACCTGGTCTAGCGGAACGTGTACCTGCCCAAGGCAGGGGGTTGGAATGAGATGAGTTTTGAGGTTGTTCCCACCCAAACCATTCTGGGATTCTATGAATGAGCAAGCCAGCCTGACCTACAGCCTTCCCTCAGGTAACTCAGCCATCAAGGGCACATCTTTCTGCTGTACAACAAGTACACAAATACCAGATCTATCCTACCAACACAGTCTGATGTGGCATTTCACTACCTGCAGCAGGCTCCCAGCTCTCTGTCCATCCCTGCTTTCCTCCAGCCTGCGATACAGCCTGTCTCAGCCTCCATCACCTCCAGAAAAACCAACTTAATCCCCATGGTAAGGGTTTTTAACTAAAAAAGAGAAATTTAAATGAGATTGAAGGGAGAAATTATTAATGATGAGGGTGGTGAGGCGCTGGCACGAGTTGCCCACAGAGATGGCAGATCCCCCACCCCAGAAACATTCAAGGGCAGGTTGGATGGACTCGGAGCTACCTGGTCTAGTTGAAGATGTTCCTGCTCATTGCAGGAGGGTTGGACTAGAGGGCCTTTAGTGTCCCTTCCAACACAAACTGTTTTTTGGTTCTCTGATCTGTTGACCTCTGCCAGACCTCACACCAGTCCAGGTTTATTACCTGCCTGTCTTTCCATATAAAGCACTTGCAAGACATGGCACTAAATACTTAAAAAAATATTTACCACCACTATCATGCTTGATGGAAAAGCAGAAGTTTCCTGACGGATGCACATTCCAGCTCCACAGGCAGAGTCTAAACACAGGGACTCTTCCCACCCAAGGTCCCAGGTGAGAAGATGGCTGATGTGCATCAGCCAGGTAAAAAAATTCTTCACACCTTCCCATAGTTCTCAACATGAGGCTGGGGAACTGCCACAGGAGATGGCACCGAGGCCAGGACGGGAAACCCTCAGTCCCTCTGCAGAGGAAATGCTGAGAAACCCTGAGCTTGCAAAACCCACCTGCCACCACAGACTTCCAGGCTCCGCTGGTGCCTGTCACAGCCCCGTTAGTCAGAGCTCAGCTGCCAAGCGGATTTTTCTTTCAAAAAGGAAAAAAAAGGAGGATTTTTTGGTGAGTAACCCAGTTGTTTCTCTGCTTCCGATGGGCAGCGTTAATCACTTCCTATTGGCCGATAGGAATAACTTTTCCTTTCGAAATGGCACATTCATGTTCCACAGCTTTTCTGTTTACACACATTTTGCTACCTTATGTCAACACTTGCTAATGAATAAATATATCATTTGGCTAACTGAAAATGAGATCCTGGCAGAGGCAGATTGGATGTTTAAAACCTGCTAATAGATTTTATCCTAACCTTTTTACAGGAAACCAAAACCAAGCTTTAACCCTTCTCTCCCACAGCTCCAAACCCCTTCACATCCCATGCCAGCATCATCAGTGGGTGGAAAGTAAAGGCATGAAGGCAAAAATAGGAACTTTTGGGGGAGCACTGCAGAGATACAGTCAAAATTACGCGAAACACACAAAACTTCATAACCCAGCAGACCCTCAGGGTCTATCACAGAACAACCCTTCTGCATCCCAGCACATGCTCAGGATGCTGAACCTACTCCCGGATGTCCCTCTTTCATTCATGAGCCCATATCTCGTTTTTTCACACCAAGGTATGACAGTTCATGCTTTGCAACCCAATTGTTTGTTAAACAGCTTTGTTCATTTCCGCAAGGCAAAAGAAGACTTATTAGGGTTCCCAAACACTTTGCAAGGGGGTGAAAACAGCAGTCCAGCCTGCAAGGGAGCAGCGAGCAGGATGAGACCCCACCACAGCACCAGAGCAGCCTCAGGGTTGGGGTTTCTTTTAGCCCTGAGACACTGAAGAGAGGTGATTTTACAGACACTGTTCCTTTGGCCAAAAAAGCCCAGCCAAACAACCTGATGCCGGTCTTCACGAATATCTATCTGCCTTTGCCTCCCCTGCCTGCCACGACCGAGGGATGCGACCGCAGAGACCACCGCGCTCCAGCCGGCACTCCAGAGCCACTAATCCTCAGGAAGCCAGGAGCTGCTCCTCCCGAGCCCCCCCCGTTTCCGATCCTCCCCACCTCTCCTCCTTCTCCCAACCTCATTTATCTCACACCCGGCGAGCTCGCTGCCAACCAAGAGTTTATGCAGACAACCGCAAAAGAGCTGGTGCCAGCCTCAAATGGGCTTCTCCCCTGGCACCCTGACATTCAATTACAAGCAACAGGCATGCATAGTGGTGCTAAGAAATTTAAGTTCAAAAAGTTAGAAAAAAGAACTTTTCAGCCTTTTTTCCCGTTTGTTTTTTTGACCTGATGAGGTAGGATTAGGCTCCTATGAAACTCAGAGAGATTTCTAACCAGTCCATCTGTCAAGGTTCGCTGGGATTCCCAGGCATCAGGGAGATGCTGTGCTGGATCCCAACCTAAATCCCTAAAAATTTACCCAGGGGTGCAGGATCACTGCCATTTCCAGCTGGAGCCTATGGTTTTCCTGGCTGACTAAAGCAGCACAGGCCTGCCCTGCACTGCAATCCCTTCTGAAGTTTCCTGCCAGAGTTTTAAAATCCTACTTTGTGCACAAGGTGGCTTAGACAAATTATATGTTAATTCTTACAGGGGTAGCAGGAGGCACAGAAGCACACAAGCAACCCAAAAGCAAAACGCATGACAAAGGCAAGAGACTGCTTTCCCTGATAAAGGGGCTGTTTTCCCATTTTTTATCTCTTACCCTGCACTGAAAAAAGTCCACTTACCAGTTGGTTTAAGAAAATCCATTGGATATCTGGAGTAGGGTGGAGGGGGAGACTCTGGAATTAGAGAAGTACAGAGAAAATAAAGGCAGAGCCATGAGAAAGAAAAAAAAAAAAAAAGAAAAAAGATAGGAACTTATGATAACAGTGGCATTCTTTTAGCAAAACTGTTTGTCTTAGCTCTGGGGGTTGGAGGCAGGGCAGCGAGGCGGTGATTGCCTTGATATTTAGCTGTCAGATAAACAAAAGGGGCCGTCTGGCGCCAGTCTCCCTGCTATCTGCCGCTCGGGCTGTCTGATCGGGGCCTCCTTGGCTCGGCGTAGCCGCGGCAGCGCCGGGGCCGCCCGGCCCTTAATCCCCCGGCACCGCGCGGGGACGGCGGGGAGGCAGTGCCGGGGCCCCCGGGAGGGGAGGGGGTCCCGGAGGTGGGGGGGGTCGCCCCCTCCCCTAAATACAAAAAGAAATACATAAACGACGGCAACGGAAAGGGGTTTTTTTTTTTGAGCGCCTTCTGGGATTTGTTGTTTGTTGTGGGTTGGTTTTTTTTTGATTTTTTTTTTTTTTTCTCCAGAAGGGAAAAAAGTTTTGTGGGCCGGGAGGTGAGTGGGGCTGCATCCACGTATCCCTGTATCCCCTCCATACATGCATCTCCTGCATCCCCTCCAACTTCTGCACACCCCTAGTCCCTGGATCCCCTCTAGCCCCTGCATCCCTGCATCCTCTCCATCCCCTGCACCCCATCCGCTCCATTCCCCATATCCCGTCCATCCCCTGCACACCTTCAGCCCCGGCACCGCTGCAATCCCTCCATCTCTCGAATGTCCTCCAGTCCCTGCACACCTCTAACCCCCGCACCCCTGAATCCCCTGCAACCTTGTATGCCCGCCATTCCCTTTATTTCCGCATCCCTCCATCCCCTGCACACCTCTAACCCCCTCACCCCTGTATCCCCTCCATCCCCTCCATCCCTCCAGCCCCTGTGACCCCTCTATCCCCCGCACTCCCTGCACCCCCTGCCATCCCCCACCGCCGTACCTAGCTCGCAGAGCCGGCTGAGGTGGTGCGGGTTGCAGCAGACGAGCTCGGAGTGAGCCTTGCCGTAGGATTCACAGCAACATAACCGCTTCACTTCGGAGCAGTGGCGGAGGTCGGGCCAGCGGAACACCTTGCAGAGCAGCACGGGCAGCGGGTACCAGTGCTGCCCCAGCCTCGAGTCGGCCTTGGCGGGCAGCAGCAGGCAGGGGGTCCGCGCCCCGCCGCGGG
>VZTE01003235.1:159722-194982 GCA_013397775.1 Eulacestoma nigropectus | reverse complement strand
AAAAAAAAAAAAAAAAAATTAGAAGAGTGCAATTTGCACTTAAATTTTAGACAATAAAATTACTGTGATTGATCAGTTATGAAATACTTATTTCAAAATCAGATCATCTTGTGCTGCCCTCCATTTGTAGACCAAAAAGGTGTGATTAAAACCCCACAGTGTCCTACTCCACTCAGGGCAGACTTGGTTTAGTTTAGAAGCACTGAAGGGATTAACATCAATTAGAGAAGCTACAGAAAAACAACGTCATCAACTAATTGAGTCTGAACAAGCCACGCTTCCAAAAAAATCCTGCCTTTGTACAGAGTTCAGCTATTTGGAGCCTACGAGATCTGCTTCTCTGCAACCTGTACAGTATAAGGAAATATTAAAAAAATTTGTTGATTAGAATCAGCTCAATCACTGGGGATCTTCAGAAAAGCTGGTTTTCTGCCAGCTTGGTGACTTCTTTCAGCAGAGGCCAGAAGGAACAGAGACCAAGTGCATTAAAAGGAGGGGTTGGGTAAATTATCTCGGTCAGGAGCAAAACTAAAGCTATTTCTGACCTCCCAAGTCACCATGACAAATACCCCTTTGTTGTTAAATTTGGACACCCTTCCCAGGTCCAAAATATTCTGAGAGAACTATCAGTTGTAATGCTTAGAAGTGGAGCTGTACTGATCTGAGTCAGTTGCAACTAATGGGCAATTACGAAAGACATCAGGGCAACAGGATGTCAACAGTGGAGACACCTAAGGTTGCCTCGGGTAAGGCAGCTCAGAATGTTCCAGCTTCTTTCCTTTGTCCAGGGATTGATCACTGAAAGACACCTAAGTGGGCAGCTTTTGTGGATTTGAGAAATTTCTCCGGGAATTTACACAACTCTGAGCCACCACAAAGGTGAGCGTTTTTTCAGTGATGCCACAATCAGCTCCTGAATTTCAGATCTAATGTGACCCACAGGGAATTATTGTCATTTTTAAGAGGGAGGCAAGTCCTCGCTAGAATTTTAGCCTTTGTTTAGGATTAGTTCGTCTCCACTCCTGCTCCAACAGATCAGAGAACTCTCCTGAATGCGGCTGAAACAGAGCAAAAAGGAACCCCGACCCTCCTGCAATCCATTTGTGGGAAATCAGAGAGGTGTGTTTAACAAAACCATTCCTGTGATCTGGATCTGACTTCAGGGTCTATACAATCCCTGAGAGACCTCACAATTTGAGCTGATCACACTTCCACAACTTGCAGTGGCACAACTATTAAATCACAAGCTTCCACTTTCCAACCTACCACATAAAGAGTGAAGCTACAGCCACTGTCTATAAACTAATTAACAAATAATTAACATATACCATTAACAGGTAACTTGAAAGGGAATGGTATCAACCACGGGGCACTTAAAGGACAACTTTACAGTTAAGAGGTGTCAGAAAACCCCCAGAATCTCACCTTGCTACTCCTCCATAGTCCAGGCCTTCCTCTCCTCGGAATTTCACCATAAGCCTCTTTTTCAAGTCCTTTGGCCTCATCTTCATTATCTGACGATAGGATTCCTGTATGTGCATTTGTAAAATTAGATATCTTATTTCCCTCCTATAATTAAGTCTATTAAGATTTCTCTAATACAGCAAGATTTTTGCATTTCTGTAATACATAGGTTGTTACTGAACTACAGAAAACATGACTCTGAAGCAAATTCCAATAACAACTCTGTAATGTGGTGGGTGCTTGTGATGCAAAGTTGTTATAATCACTGATCAGTTTTACTTTTCAGTGACAAAAGCTGCTGTATGCAGTAAAAAAATCAATCCAATACCTCAAATATTTCCTCTCTGGATACTTCAATGCGACAGTGACCAGCCTGAGGTTGCTGAAGAGAAAGCTCATGTCTAAGAACTTTCAACTTTTGTACCAAGTCTCTTTCATATCTCTGTGCTGGCAACTCCTCACCCTCTTCCAATGATCCCTCATTTGGAGCTGGCAGAGGCTGCTGGCTGGGCTCTTTTAGCTGGCATTGATGGCTTGGAGAAAAAAAGGACAATATTTATTCTGGACACATAACAATAAGGAATATGTAAAACAAGTACAGAAGAAATTATTAAGCTTCTCTAAGAGGAACATGGAGTGAAATGTGTATTCAGCTGGGTACTTCTGTACCATCATTGCACTAAATTCAGGGATGTAAGGAACACAGATACTTAAAGAGTTTCAGCATTTTTGAACTGTTTTTATATGGCAAAGCACTGTGGAAGGCTCTGGAGCATGATCACTGATTGCTGACTGAGCAGTAATTAAAGTTTGTGTGGTGTTCTCCCACACGGAGACAACTTTCAAGAGTGCAACACAGAAAGAGATCTCTAATGGAACAAACAACAGCTTTATAAAGGGAACTGTTTAACAACTGCAACTGATTTTATTCCAGCTCCATGCAAAATGAGGCTGAGGAATCCTGACACAGTAAAAATACTGCATCTACGGTTGTTAACAGAGAAAGATATACTTGTCCCAAATAGTTGCAGCTTCATACACTCAACTATCCTTATCCATCAGTGCTTTATTTGGGTTGTGGAGCAATTATTTTTTAGATACAGAGATTCCCCAGCTGGCTTCAAGCACAGGAAAAAGTCTGGTCTTGGGCACAAGCAGCACTGCCAGGCTGCTTCCAGGGTCAGTTCCACAACGGTTCAGCTGCCTTTGCATGATGCAGAGCTTGAGCTTACTAAATCCTGCTAAACCCAAACTGGCTGTGCACAGCACCAGTTGACCAGACTCCAGCTGGCTTTATATTCCCATTGTCTGGAGCTCAAGGGAGCATGAAGTTAGTCCAGATCTGGCACAGCCAGCACAGAGCCAGAACTGCTCATCCAGACAGACACGAGCTGACTGCTGGGGAACCCCTGGCAGACCCTCTACCCCACACTCCAGCAATTCCGGAACTGTGCAGAGCAGAGTAAAAACCCTTCTGAAGAGTCTCAGCAAAGAAACTTAGATAAAACCAGCACTGAGAACCAATGCTTGGGCCCTGACTACAGCACTGACTGCATCTGTTCCCCAGTATCATTCAGGGTTTCAGCCCCTCATGACTCCCAGACCTGGCAGGAATTTTTTATGAGGCAAAGCTCTTACTTCATGATGTGATGTAGTCGTGGATCTGTGAATTGTGTGGTTCTGTTGTTATGATCTACAAAATATATTCTTCCTGAAACTGTACTTCTGACTTCCCAGCCTGGAGGCAAAGGTCCCAGTTCATCACAATTCACACTGTTAAGGTCTCTAAGTGAAAAACAAACAAGATGTTAATGCACATCTGAAGTTAAGCAGCCAAATACTAAGATCACTTAAAAAAAATTAAAATCACCTCTCTAATTAGGTTAAGGTTAGAATCCTGACTATTTGACTGAAAAAACATTGAGAGTAAGGCTTTAGCAACATTCACTCACCCCTTTCATCCTGGATAAATTTCAGGTATCACTCTAAGTGCTGCTAAAAGCAGTCACTGACTTCCAGGCAGTGTTTGAATTCAATACATAGAATGTATTTACACCTAAAAAGATTGAAAATACCTAGGGCTCCAGCCACCAGGAAAACACTACGACTGGCAAGAAAAGGAAGGAAGGAAACCTGAAGATTATTTTTAGGCAGAAAACCCATTGTTAATTAAAGCATTCTTTAGACAGCTGGCGTGGATTCAGAGTTCAAGGCACCACTCTATGCAATCCCTCACCTAAATCTAACCATGCAACATTTGTATAAATGAGTTAACTGAGAGGCTTTAGAAAGGTAGAAATGCTTTAAACACTGAAGGTGCCTTAGTGTCACAGTGAGTATAAGCCAGGGGGACACACAGGCAGACAGACAAGCCCTTGTTAGTCTCCTTAAAGGAGATTATGGTTGGGACCATTTGCTGTGATCAGCTGTGCATCTGAAAGTCCTGCAGAGATCTGATTACAGCAAGTTTTAACCTACATCTTTGCCTCATGCCAAGGTTAGGTTTTTGCACCATAAGCTGGTAGCACGAAAGTCATCTTTAACTAAAACAGGTGTGAGCTGTGACTCACAAGACACTGCTGTGTCCACCTCCATTGCTGCTCCTGAAACCCTGGCTCAAGGATTTGGGAAGAGAAGCAGCAGCACCCTTCATTAGGGTGACCAGCATCACTTGAAGAAGACACAAGGTTTTGGGCACATAAGCCTGACATAACTGACATAAATGAACAACCACAGTCATTTCTTCTTCCAACAATACCAGCTAATCTAAAATCAGCTATTTTCTCTCTCTCTCAGCTTTATTTTTCATTTCCTTTCATACACTGAGCTTTTATCACCACTTTTGCCTGCACTACTTTATATCATTTTTCTAATATCCTGTATCACGTTCCTCTATTATCCAGGCAGTGCAGCAGCTGAGAGTTACAAACTTCACTCTTGAATCTGGTTGTGCAGGTGGCCCATGAAACAGCCCAGATTCAGAGCTACTCAGGAAGAGCACCAGACCTGACTCACAAAGACCTGGATTAACTGCAGGTTAAGGTTTAAAGAGGCTTTACTAAATTAATCAGGTGAAGGATTCGAATTTTCTAGCTGCAAATCACTGGCCTAAAGCATAAAAAACCTCAAACCATTTCAAGTTTAAAGATAACAAGTAATCTCTCTTTCAGTTATACATAAGTGAGCAAAAAAAATAATAAATAAATAAACAAAAGTTACAAGTTGAATATTCAAGAAACAATTATTTTAATAAAGTAGTCCGTTTTTTCTTCAATTTGGAGTCCAAATTGTTATCATACAAAAAAAAAGTAGGTAAGATTTAGAAATTTGTAGCTTCACCAAAAGGAATTCACATCAACATTTTAGGAAGAATTTGTCAAACAGGAATTCCTGAAGGGCTATGTATTCTTTTGCTTTTTGTTTTACATGATTCACAAGTAAATAATTCTTTCTTTCAAAAAGAGTAATCCTTAATGTTTGGTGAAAAGGTAACTAGAAACATCCCAAACTATTCCTCTGCTGGGAGCTCTCCCTTGAAATTCAGACCATTTCATGGACTTTTGTTCTTATAAATCCAGCATCCTGCCACACATATACACATCAAACCCCCCTGACTTTTAACTATAAATACATACCTTGGTATCCTTGGGTCGTGCCACGTGCTCACTCCAGTCTGTGTGTGCAAAAAATAAACCTGCCCCTGTACTGTTGTTCTTTGCTCTATAAAAAAGGAAGGAAGATGATTCTAAATTACAAATCTTAAAAAAAAATCTGAATAAGCAGTTTAAAGACAATAGAATATTTTCCTCCTAGGAGAAAGTACTGGAGCCATCACATTGATCTCTTGCAGCATGGACTGTTTTGTCCTTGACAAATTTATTCTGACTACACATTTCAAAATTCTTTTGAAACTCACAGATCCATGCACCAGCATGTTTTAGTTTGTATTTTTATTGTTAGGTTTTGAGACAATCCAAACCCCCAAACTAGATTTCTTTACGCCTAGATTTGGTGTGCTCTTTCATGAGATTTAAATTCTCCTTAATCTCATCCTCCCTAATCTTCTGTACTATTGGTTTCTTTGTTGCTTTTATATATTTTCCTGATCTTTTCTCAAATGTGGGCTCAAACCTACACAACATGCCAAGGGGGAAGGAAAAAATAGCATTACTGCTCTAGTTTAAAGAGCTCTTTACATTCATTCTCCCTAGATACACAGCCAAGATTAGCAGTGAATTTTCTGTAACAGCATCATACCACAACCTCATGTTTAATTTACCATCAACCCCTCAGTGTATCCTGGCGTAGCCAACTGCTAATTAGCCAATCTCAAACTCCCATCTGCACTTAGTTCCTTTTCCAAAATGCAGAATGAGATGCACGTGGATGCTGCCTGTTCCAACACGCAAAACACCTCGATGTACTAAAAGGAGAGAATTTGTTTGTGACATCTCTGGAAAAATGAAATCCTTTCAGTTTTACAGCTGTGGGACACTCACCGTAGCCTTCAGGTAGCTCAGGTGACTGGTGGCCGTGGGGCCTGTTCTGAGGTGTCTGTACGTGAGCTCTGACCTCGGGGGTGCGGAGCCGCTGGGCCTGGAGCCTCTGGTCCTGGCTGGGAGACTCCAGGAAGCGGCAGCCGCCTCCTCCCGCCGCTCCCGTCGTGTCCGTGTACGGAGCCGGCTCCTCCATGAAGCAGCTCAGCGGCCTCCCTGGCCCGGAATCTTCATAAACCGTTCTGAAAATGGGGAAACTTCAAGAGTTTCCATCACAAGAGAAGTGAATGCAGAAATAACTATTTCTCTCTCCCCACAACTTGAAGTACTGCAACTTTTAACCCAAGTGGGGCCATTTTCTTAACGTTTTTATCCCCAAATTTCTCAGCACTGGTAACAAAAAAAAAAATCAAGTCTTACCCAGTTTAGCCTACTTTCTTCAAGCAGTTATCCAGTTGCAACCTTACTACCTGATACACATTCCCAGTAGTCACATCGATACTTAAGTTTCTAATGTTAGTTACAGTCTTTCCACATATAAACCATTTTCCTAATTAAGTGTAAAGAAAACAATCCTTACCCTTCATTCTCCAAAAGCCCTCTGCAGTCTACTACAGAACCTCCTGTGCCTATTCTGTCCCGTGTCTGTAAACTGACTGAAAGAAGAAGACACAAACTCAGGTCAATGAAAGAAAAACTGCATTCCTAAAAACAGCTAAAAGCAAAAAAATCCACATTTATTCAGGGTAAAATATTAAGGAACGCACTATCCTACACACAAGAACACATCACTTACCAAAATTCCTTCTATTCTCCTAAAGCATTACTAATTTTTTAAAAAGTGGAAGAGAAACCAAAGGGTCATCCCCTCAAAATTTATTTCTGTAAATATCAAACATGTCAGGTTCTACATCTGGGTTTCATAAGGATCCAGAAAGGGAAGCTGGAAAAAAATTGCTCACCACTAGATGTCATCTTAGGGTGAGAATTTGGAGTTTGCCAAATATATTTATATATCACTGAGAAGCTGGGGTTGGGTGGGGGCAGTAAAACGTGGGGTAAATTTGCTGTAAAATGAGCACGGCCTTGTTGAAATTTGGAAATGGCTTGTATGAGTCAAAGGTATCAAACCAGCAACTTGTAAAATGTCTTTTAACTCCTCCAGATCCTTTTTTAACACCTAAGATTCCCTCTGCCTGTCACCTTGGCCAAATGCACCATTTCACAGTGACATTCACCCTTCCAGAGATGCAGTAGAAGCCTTGCCAGATGCATTCCCTGTTTTTAATGTTGTTTCCCATCATCAACTGAGAGGAAACAAACTCCTGCATAGGAGTGCAATGAAAATTTTCAGGTTATGTAATTTAATCCCATTAAAATCAGAAGAAACAACACAGAACAGGCACAGAAGCAGTGACTAGAGGAGTTTTTCCCCATGGATATTTACCAAGCAGATGGAATTTAGCTGGGATCATTCTTACCCACTATTTGGCCTCGGACAGCATCGGTGTCTGTGGGGTTGAGTTTGCATAGATCCAAACGCTGGTCTGCAAAGGAGAATTGGAAAAATCAACCCTGGGAAGGGCTGGGTGGGAACACTATTCACTGCTCAGGTACAAGGTATGGAGGGTTCTTGGTCACACCAGGGTGGAATTGCTCTTACATCCAGTATCTTTTAGCCTGCTGATGGCATTGGAGAGGAGTCGGACACACCCCAGGAAGCCAGCTCCCTGTTTCTTATGGATTTTTTTATGGTTCCATACACTGATGGTTATGGAATCTGTTTTCCCAACGTACCTAGAAAAATACATATTAAAAGAGTAATTTTAGAAATAATAACCTCTTTTTACTCCACAGAACTGATGCTGTAATTGGTACAAATTCTGACACATTTTAGTACATTGGTCATGCCTCTATATTATAAATACACAAGTGCTTATGCCCCAAATGCTGTTATTAATGAATTACTGCACAGTGATTTCACACAGCATGGGAAATTGATATTGCTGCAGCATGAATTTAACTACAGCCAGCCTCATTAAAAGCTAAAAAACAAGTCGATTAACGTACAAAACTTTAGAATTTATGGTTCTAATAATTGAAGAAAATAAATCATTCCAACAAGGACAATTTTCTATAAAAGCTGGATGGCATTGCTCCAGGAGAGCTCACCAAGCCCTTGTGCTGTGTACCTGTCACACAAACATCTACAGATTCAAACATTTAAAAGCAAAGTACCACTCCTTTATTAACAGGTAATTTCTTCTTGGAAAAAAATCTGTCCTCTGAGAGTGCAGGGTTAGATGGGATACTGGGAAGAAATTCGGCCCTGTGAGAGTGGTGAGGCCCTGGCACAGGGTGGCCAGAGAAGCTGTGGCTGTCCCATCCCTGGAAGTGTCCAAGGCCAGGTTGGGAGCAACCTGGGATAGTGGAAGGTGTCCCTGCCCATGGCAGGGGGGGGGAACTGGATGATCTTTAAGGTCCCTTCCAACCAAACTGTCCTGAGATTCTATGAAACGTGACTCTTCTTGCCAACACAAAATGAAGTTGCAGTGCCAACCCTGCACTATTTATTCACCAGATAAATCTCTGGAATACTGTTTACTTATGACCTTACAACCAACTCACAGATCGTAATGCTGGTTCCATTTGGGGTCCAACGTGTTCTTCACAGTGTCAGTGGAATGGCACTGACCTGACCCATCCACAACTATTTTAGCAAATGGGTCAGGAAGTCCTGTGGAAAGGAAAAGGTGCTGTTAAACACAGTCCTTTGTTTTGCTGCTTCCAAGGCAATGCCATTAGAAGCTCCCCCTCAAGAAAGGACAGCTGCCTTTATCCTAGAAGTATTTTAGTAAATCCTGTGTTTGAGGTGGATGCTCTTGGTACCCCCCAGCACAGAGCTGTGAGCAGCAGCCTGCCTGTGGTTCCATCAGCCAGATTTTCAGCTGGAATTTGTGAGCCCTCAGTGTTTCCAACCCTGAAGTCCACACAATCTACAGCTCAGAGTAATGTGTACTCCTGTAGTAATGCAGAGCTGCTGTGAGATGGGAACCACAGAGCAAACGACACACACAGATGAGCCTCCACAGTAAAGCACCATCTCCAAATAAATCTGATTAATCCAGAGCAGAAAGTTACACAATTAGGACATACTTACTGAAGAAATCTTTCTTCGCAAGATTCTTGGCACATAATACTGCAAAACAAAAAGCAGATAAAGAAATCTTAAAACTGTAAAAAAAAAGCTTTCTGGTAATCCTATCAGCTAAAATAATACCTGATCATAATTCATAAAAAACCCCTAAATATTAAATGTGAGCATTGTTTTCTTTTATCTGGGATTGGACTATTTACATATAAATTTGGCTTTATATTTGCTGCTTTAATTCTATTGTTACAACACACAGAAGATTTAATGAACATGCCTTACCATTAAAACCTCCTAATTTTCTTTACTTCACGTTTACACAAATGCTAAACCAGATTTTTGCTGTTGTTTCAGAATCCATCCATTTTAGAACAAAGACTAAACATTTTCTGAACAAAGAACAGTTCTGGGATTCCTGGAAGAGACCTCTTCACTAAGTCCCATCAAATGCAGTGCAACCTCCTGCTCCTTGCACACAAAGTAGGGGATGGATACATGGTGAAACAAAGCATGGGAGGAATTCTGCAACAGCAGAAGCAATCTGTAAATACACAAAGGTTTGGGGATAAGTATGACAGGGTCTCACTCAGGAGAAAAATAAATATACTGGAAAAAAAAACTGCATCAAGATGTTTTCCTTTGAAAGGGCCACAAATGAGACATCATTTCCCTCTCTCCAATTCTACTCACCAGCACAGCAGTTTAAGAAAAAATTAGATCAGGAAACTCGCATCAATCTCCATTTCTACCAGGCCTGTTACCAGCTACAAGTCTAATTTTGCTTTTCCATAAGGACTGCTCAGTAGGATCTCAGCAATCCAAGTTGTTTAGTATCCATTAAACTCTTCTAACAGGCCAGGAAAAACAACTCCAGAGCCAAAGAGGAAAATATTAGAGCTCTAACTTATCTCAAACTAAGATCCAAGAGAGGAAGGTAACTATAAAAGACCTAATTACTTTTGAGGGAGTTTCTTTCCCCAGTGGGAAAAAAAGAGATCTTTCAGCACGAGAATGAAGGCTCAGAAGATAATCAATGGCCAATTCCCCAGGTATGGACCATTTCCCCTTCTCATCTCCACCTCCCCTTCTTCCTGACTTAACCTCAGTCTCACTGTAATTCTACACTGGGGAAAGAGAAGGTGCAAAGGAACAAATACTTTATTTATTTATTTATTTATTTATTTATTTATATAGAATTCCACCTCTCAGTTCCAGAGAAACATTCCCTACCTAACACAGGCAGCAGAGTAAAAACTGCCTCACCCCACGTGTCAAGCAAACAGACCAAAGAAATCCCCTATTTAACCCAGAAGTTCATGGAAAAAAATACACAAATCCTCCGTCTTAGTGATAATTAAAGCAGCCGCACCAGGAAAGTATTTTTAGAATGGATTAGAAATTACTTATTTCTTACACTGGCAAACTATAATCAGAGAAAGCTTCTCTTGTATTTTTTTTAAAGCAATTGACGAAAAAGAAAAGTGTGCAGGACTCTGGCAATTCAATTTGAAACAACACAGGATTAGAGAATCACCATCCACTGCTCTATGGAAGCATGAAAGAGCAACCTTTAATTTCCTCTTCCTGTTGTGAGTGTTTCAGAAGAAAATCTACCCGAAAAAGAGACACTAAGTACAAGTAAAATCAGAACTTGAGCACGCTAGTACCAGCCAAAAAGAATTCTGAAGTCCCTATGAGATTTTAAAAACAAAATAACTCTACTTTGCCATCCCCAATTTTAAGAATAATTTATTGAGCTGAGGAAGGATGACATCTGTAACTTTCTGCATATGGTCTGTCCATATAATTATTACCTTTATTCTATGTTTCAGGTATGATTTCGAAATAGCAGCATAAATTTCTAAAGTTATTATTGAAGAACTCTATTTTTCATTTAACTCTTTTCCCTCTGCCCCAGCCTTTCAGTCTACAGTAGATGAGCACGGCTGCCAATTTTCCACTCACAGCCTGTGAAACCCTCAATTTTAGGTTGCAAAAATTATTACTCTTTCTTGTAAGAAAAATATTGGCACAAAAGCTAATAGCTGAAATAAACCTTTATGGAGCAATCTCCAGAATCAGGCTGCCCAAGATGGACCATTGGCTCTGTTCCACTATTTGCATGTTAAACCCACTAGAGCAAAAAATATTTGCAAGAGCTGTATCACTTAAAAGCCACAGATTTCTAAATTCCAGTAAAAAAACAGGTGGCAAAGGTCAGCAACGGGAGACTTGGATGTGAAACCACGCCAGCAGCAGAGGAGACAGCCCCTCCCTGCTGTGCAAAGCAGGGAATGTGCCACATTTCCTTCTTAAACACATCGTCTCCAACAGGAGAGGACCCGATGGCTGCTACTTCAAGCCCAAAATTCATGGACTTGGGTAGGTTTAGCTACAAAAGCTTAAAAAAGTTATTCATTTTATCCCTGGTTCAGAGGAGGTTTAGGAGAATGAGACAGACACTTAACTGCAAACCAGGCACTGAGGTGCTCTTGGCCCAAGCCTTGCCCAAATCCCCTCTTTGCCCATTTTCTAAAGTGCTTTTTCTTCTGGTTTTTCTTTCTTTTAAACAAGAAAAGTTCTGGGCTTGTCAGCAGGAGTGATCTCCCTGCATTTGTTGCAACATTACAAAAGGTACTAATTCTCCTGACTTGGGTATTTACATTCTCCCTCCTCAAAGTCAACCAACTTGTTTCAGCCTGACACAGGATTTGTTTATGCTCCGCTCCCAATTGTTGCATAGCTCTGAAGAACTTCTTTTTTTAATACAAGAGATCTCAAACAACACCGAAACAATGTCTTTACATCTAGATTATAATATTTATAAAGGGATGGGAATGTTTTTTTAAGTACCTGACATTATTGAGATAATTTCAAAGGCCAAATTAGCCAGCTGGGTGAAGTGCTAGTGTGAAAGCATATTTGGCAGGAGGTGAAGAAAGGACGAGCCTTAGACAAAGTCAGTATTCACCCTGGGGATGTAACTTGAGCGAGCTGAGAGGTTCCTCTGCCAGGCCCTGGTTGTCCACCCTGCTTCCAAACAGAAATGAATCATCTGCTGTGGTTCAGGAGGTGCCGCAGGAGCAGGACGGGTGTAGTGAGGAGAGCACAGAGTGGCACCAGTGTCTGAACAATCCAGCTGAGAATTGCATCAGAAAGCTGCTAATTCGCCCCGAGACACCATCCTGCAGCAAGGGCAGCACTTGCAGGGAGGCACAAAAAAACAGTCTGGGAGAGGAACCATTTCAAACATTCCCAAGTAAATAGAGCCTGACTCTGCATCAGCACCAGATTTATACCCATACACCACAGAATGTCTCCGCTTGGAAGGGACCCATAAGGATCACAGAGTCCAACTCCCAACATACTCCATCCCATAGCACATTGCTAAGATGTTACAAGTGTTTCCAGCTGCACAATGTACAAACGACAGTTTCCTGCAGGGAAAAAGTAAAGTAAATAAGGCAAGTGATGAAAATATTCCATAGGCCCAGCCTGCACCAATGCAAAACAGCAGGCAAATGTGCACCTGAGACAGCATTCATTCACACTTTGCAAGTTAAAGGTAGGAGCTTCCATGCTCAAATTAAGGACCTTTACATGTGGATATGATCTGAGCTAACCATGGCCTTCAATTTAGTATCCAAGTTAATTTTGGAGACAAGACAAACCAGCAATGTGTCCACATCTTCTTTAGGAAAGGCGGGTGGGGGAAAGGACACAGTGAACCGTGCTGGCAAATACACCTTTCAGCCATCTCTGGCCTTCCCTTGGATATTCCAGGTTAATTATTTATGCTTGTACAAACAGGCAGTCAGATTCCAGGATACATTCGTTTTACTTTGTGACAGAAGATAAACAAAGGCCAGCAGGCTGATGGCATAGAAAGGACTTCACTTAATATTTCTTTCTGTGTAGACCATCTTTAATCATAGAGATATGCAGCACAATCATTACAAGCACCACAGGCTGGTTGGTTTGTTCTAAGATAGAAGCAAAGAAGAACAATGAGGCTTTGGAAGAGAAAATAATAAAGATCTTGACATAAAATGAAGCTAAAGTTACTGCACACAACTGGAAAACGAAAAAGGCTGCAAAGCAGGTCAAATTTGAGGCATCCAAGTAATAGAAATATCTCTGCTAATGCTTCAAAGTCTTCATAGGTTTTGACTTGTGAACTTGGTAGGCTGTGTTGGAGATGCCCCAGCAGGACAGTCCCCTGTGGGAGCCAGCTCACAGGCTGGTTTCCATAGCAGAAATCCCACCATTCTGAATAACAGTTTTGGGAAGGCTGCATGGCAAAAATAATGTGCATAAAGTGGAAAAAAGCCTCCCCTAAAATAGGAGAAAAAAACAAACATCAGCTATTCACCACATGCTGCTCCAACACCCCAAAGCTCATGGCCCACACTTAAAATCTTTGCTGAATCTGTTATGCGAAATCATGTCTCGTCCAAACAGTTCCGTGGATTTTGTGGAAAATACTCTGAATACCACAAGCCACCCCTTCTGAACTGCCCTGAGGAATGACTCTGCTTACAGTCGTGTTCTCTGCACATAACCTTAAATGAGACTTCACTGCAGATAAGGTCCGGTTTTATTTCTACTACCAGACAACTCGTGAAGGTTTTACACGTCTGGTTTTTTTAAGGGTGACAATCATTTATATGTGGTGGGGTACAAAAAATGGGTTTTATGGGAAAGGAAAGATGGCTGAAGTGTGTAAAAATGCAGTTTCTCTATGGCTAACCACATCACTGAACTGAAATACACCACTTTATTCACAAATTGCACTTTAAATTGTCACCACAAAGGCCAAGCTTTCTATTCTAGTAACTTTTTTGTTTGCTTTAGGAATACTTTCAGTCTTTCTCTTCATCTGCTTGAGACTGAAATGCATAAATCCAGACTGCTTTAACTTCTCAGTAACCGAACCCGAACTGCTGCAGCGCCTGCAAGCACAAAGAGATAAACAAACCCACAGCCTTCCTTTACATTTGCCAAATAAGCCAATTAGCTGTATGGAACTAATTTCATCCTGACATGCACTCTGAGCGGCCTTCACTAACGATCTCAGCACTGTGGTGCCAATGAGATTCGCAATCTGAGACACAAACCAACCAAAAACCCCCGAGACCCCTCCGACTTCAGGCCCTGCATTCATGCCCTGACACTGGGAGGCTCTGCCTGAACTTATGCTAAACCAGACCTTGACTACCAGATTAAAGCAAGGCTTCATTATAAAACCCTCAATTCTCAAAGAGTTGCTAGAGTTGATACATGAAGCCTTTTTGTGGCCCTTTTGTGTAGGCTGCAGTAAAAATCAAAGCCTCTTTTCAAGGCATGATCTCCTCGTGGGTTGGAACTTGGCTTTGTGTAGCCAGTTGCAAACACTAGACAACTTTGAAGAGATCTTCAAAAAACCACACACCCAGAAAAAGCCATTTTTATTAGTCCATTAACATGTCATTAAAGTATCTACTTAGCCAAGAATCAAAATTCCATCCTACCTAAGCAGAAACCAGTCACGAATGAGAGGCAGTTCTCCTACGGCAAACAAAATCGAGTTGACAAAACGCAGGAGAGTTTCATCCATTCCTAAGAATTACTCAAACTGAAAAATTCTCTAACAATAAATCTTCACATACAACCAGCAAGGGCTGACTTAGCCCTCAATCATACAAATCATTGAAAAACCCAGCACAGGGCTATTGGAAGAACAAGACTCATTAAATTCCCTGTTAACTGAGACTGTGTGCAACAAAAGACCAGTAAACCAAGTTTAAAAATTAACTGAGTGAGATGTAAAACTCGGAGAAACACTGAACAGTTATGGAATCAGCTGAAAAACTTTGCAGGGATAAAAAAGGGAGATCAATACGAAGCTGAATTAATGCTGATGTACAGAATCTGAGAAAGGCAAACAAATCCGAGGTGGGGATAAGCTTATCAATTATTCCTCATACCAACTTTTCTCTCTCTTATTCCCCCTCTGTTCACCCCTAACAAATACCTGAGATAAAGGTTACCTCTCAGATTAAATCTTTCATTAAATCCCAGCTGTTGCCGCAGTTTTCTTATGACTTTTCAATGTCTCCCTCCAAACCAGGCCAAGAGCTTTGTCATACTCTCCACACAGTTCCGTATTTCCTAGATAGACATAAACCTCAAGTACCCCCAATTGCTTAAGTCTTACAGACACATCCTCAGCTCTGAAAGCAGAAGCTGCCCATGTGCCACTTAAATTGTACTTCCATGGGAGCTCTTTAAAAAAAGTTTATTTTTTAGGGCAAACCTTTCATAGACTTCTGTTTCACCACCTTCAGCTAATTGTTCTTCTTGGCCCTGCAGTGTTTGCTCAGCTGTAGGAAATACAGCCAGACATGCTGGGGCAAGAGTGAGACCCTAACTGGTGACACCTCCTCTGTCACCAAGATGCCCTTGAAACTCTGTCTTCCCTCACATCCCTTCCAATTTCTCTTTGCTGATTGTCTCCAAACATGTCCAAAGCACAACCAGTTTATGTGAGAACTGGAATTTAAGAGCTAAGTCAGTTATTACTATCCCCATTTTACAGCCATTCCCAAGAACACCCCATCAATTACACAGTTTTACCAGGAAATACTTTAACAGAACATAAGGTCATTCATACCCACTGTATGGTTTCTAAAACTCAGTCTTCCACCCCCACCAATACATCTGCCAGGACCACAGCCAAGCAGGATAATAATTTTGTTAGGGGAGATTTCCCAAATTCAGTCAAGTTTTTGCTTTTTTAAAGTGTCCACAAATGGTCTCCTGATTCCCTGAAAACAAAGGATACAGTGAGGCTTCAGCTACAGCATCAGCTTCTGTATACACTGGTAAGACACAGGAATATCTGTAAAAACCTCAGAATTGCTGTTAAAACCACACAGAATAATATGCTGTTCTCAGGGCAAATACAACCTCTTAGCTGAGAGCTCAACAAAACAATTTCAATGAAAAAATTCCTGCTGGAAATACAAAATGGACTTTTCATTTACTCTACACTTCACTGTGCAAGTTGTAGTTACTGGGATCAACACAGCTCTGGAATTCTTCCCTTATTCAATCTTTTGCATCTCTAACCACGTGCATTTGCATTGAATAATTCATATTTCCAAGCAAGTGGTGTCTATCCAGACAGACTTATCTGCACACCTTGCACATTCTTGTGCTCACACTTTGGATCAGACACAACGTGAGCTGTGCGACATCATCACCAAAATAAAGTTTAAAACACACCAGGAAACTATGTGGCCCAATTTTCTTAAACTGCATTAAAACTAAGGAATAAATCCATGCTGAAATCTCAATACTTTGCTTTTATAGTTATCCAAGCACTGCAAAAGCATCTGGAAAAAAATTCCTAAAGCATGAAAAACATGCTCCTCCACCCACATGCACTCATAACTCGGATTCCAAACTGAATTTTACTAAGATCGCCAAAAATATTTTGTACTTTTAACACCATGGAGGTTTCAAAGCATCTTTTTCAAATCCCTACAAATGTCAGCACCTAACGGGACCATGCTCCCATCCCAACATTGCTCACAACAGGTCCCAGGCAGAATTGAGCATTGAGCTCAAGCCCAGCCCTAATCCCAGAGTCCCAGTAACAAAAGGTCCTTTCTAGAAATCCTGTCCAAATGTTCAGAGGTATGAACTTTTTTTCTGGAAAATGTGAGGCGAACAATGGCAAATTAAAAATCAAATACAGAAAATAAACCCTGAACGCCCCAGATACTGCTGAGGCATAAATTAGGTATGAAATAGTTGACACTCCTGTAGCGGAGAACAGCGCCTGTGCTCAGTCAGCATTTCAGGGAGGCGTGTTTCATTTAAGGCGTCTCTGATCTCCACTTTCATAAGTTCAAGGCATAAAGCCTTAAACGCCTTATTTTCATTACCAAAAAGAAGCCTAGAAGGACTCTCTCATGCAGCTGATCATTTGCTTACTAATCCAGTACATAAAAGGCTTTTCCCATAAATATTATGTTGACTATAAAACACAGAAATTTAGATTCTCCTTCTTTCCAGATATTCTCTACAGGGCTACCCAGACCACTACTACAACTGTATGTTTTAGAAGCAGTTTGTGAGATTCAAGTTACAAGTATGTTTCTGCACTAACAGCAGCTTTCTTCCCCCACAAAACACTGTCCAATTAATGGACTTCGAGCTTTTACAAGCCATTCATTTCCTAATTCCGTGAGGAAAACCTGCGCAACTGCTCTCTGCTGGTTTATAACGGAGGAGAAAGTGCAGAACAAGAGACCAAAACCAGAAGCAACACATTTGCGGGTGCTTAACTGAGCACTACAATTAATAGACTGCACAAGCACTTACACCAATTAAACCAGACCCAGCCTTGGGGTCCTGTCCACGCAGCAAAACAGTTTTGAAATGTCAGGAACACAATACACACCTTTTGTACTTTCTAACCCAGTACAATCCCCAGCTCAATATATAAATATTGCCTTGCCTCAGAATATCTGCTTGTTATGCAGAAACCAGAAAGGAGTCTGACCTGCTGCTGCAGAACACATGAAACCTGTGAAAGAAGAAACCTTGGTACAGAAAATCTTGGCAAAGTTTGAGTAGATACAGCCAAGCAACAGTTCAATAGAAACACTGAATTTTTGTCAAACAGTAAAAGGTCTACAACTTCCAAGCTAAAACGAAGCAGATTTCTCAGTTTAAAACATAAAACATATGTTTTATATCTCCAAAGAGTGGCTGGTATTTGCATTCCTTCACATACAGGTAGTGTCAGTATTTCAACAAAGCAATTTGAATGTTAAGCACGATTGTAAAGGAGGAAAAAAATGTAATTTAACACATTCTCAATCTCAATTTAAAACTGAGATTTGTTTTTCCAGACAAAACCCGTATTTGACTTCTTTGATATCTAACTGCAATTAAATAAGGTATAAAATCAACTTTACAGGAACAAAGTTTCCAATGGGGGTATTTTAATAAACAGTACAAAATTAATGTCTAGTTTTCATCTAGTGCTAAGTCGATTGCTCAAAAGCAAGAACATTGTTATTTAAAAAATGAATGGCCTTAAGTTATGTGTAAGTTGTAAACTATGTAAACTATTAGTTCATCCCAAGGGGGCTTAAATGTATCAGTAAAAGAGTTGTAGTTAAACAATCCACACAGAACATTGCCTTAGTGCTCAATATACAGCTTTGGCTATGGACTGCTCAACTCAGTGTTAAACTGAAGCTTCCTTGTGAACCAAGAGCAGGAAGCTGGCAAGAGAATCATTTCAGTGACCCAGGAAGCTGCTGATGTTGAGATTAACTTCCAGCAAAGTGAAGGGGAAAAAAATCCCTGTTTTAAAAACACTGAAAATACAAACCAACAAACTTTGCCAGAGAAATTTTTAGAAGTCGTAAATAAAAGTATAAAAACACTGATGACCACTGTGGTCACAATATTCAAGAATCCACGTTTCTTCATTCATATTGAAACACTGAATGAAGAATTTTCACTACAGAAATTCCACAGGAAAATTTAGCCTACAGGCTACTATGTACATAGAAAGAAGAAACCTCGGAACAGTGCACTGGGCCTAACTTGTTTCAGTATAACCCAGACTCACTTTGCATTTCTTTAATAACTGGAAATCTTGTAACAAGCAGTCGCTCAAAATCTATTGCAAAGAATAACACTTACCAAGCACCTCTTCTGGCACTACTAACTTCAGCAACTGCTACCAGAACAAATTCCAGCAGGTACTGGATGACTTTTCAAGAGGCACAGTCAACACCCCAAATTTTTTTGCAAGTAAATGAAAAGCATTCTTTCTTTCAAGTAAGGCATCAGCACCATATCACTGCTTTACCACCACATACCTCAGGTTAACAAATGCCTCAGAAACTTTCCCTGATTTCCAGCACATCTCACTGTTTTCCATGCTCGGATTTCAACTGAGGTATGCCGAGTGCTTTTTGGCATGTTTGGATAGAAACATAAAAAGCCTCAAGTCTTGTCATGTAAAGCTTTTCAAAGCCATAGGCCTTGCTGCCAAAGAAACTTTTTCATGCTCTTACAGCTTTTGCCCTCCTTATTCTCAGATCCGTGGCTTGCTTTGCGGTGAGGATGGTAACAAACACATGAGATGGAGCAGCTCTTTCTGAACTGACCCAGAGCGAGCTCTGACTTAAAAATCAAGGCAGTGAAAGTCCATATTCAGTGAAGAGTTAAGAGCCATGAGTTCATTTTGTTCTAGGCTACTTAGAGAGTGGCCAGCCAAAAACTGAATCAGCTGGAATTCATCCTGAGGTACTTCTTTCTTCCCAGAGCTCCCTGGGCTGTCGTTATCAACCTGAGGATAACAAACATATGGATCATCAAGATGGAGTTGGTGCTGGAAAGAAGTGGCAGAGCCTAATGGCCCATAATAAATGAAGTCTTGTTTCTAACTTGGATCTTAGTACTGAAGTATAAATGCTTTTAATGTCTTAGGGGGAAAACTGCCCACACTAGATGGAATTAAACATTCCACTGACTTGACTTCTTGATGGTTTCCTTGTTACCAGCTCTTGCACACATCTATTTTTGTCTTCATTACCATTCCATATTCAAATTATATCCATCAGATTCCAAACGATTCAAGAGGCATGTGCAAAAAAATGGGAAAAATGACACCTTGACCATCCAGGTAAAATTTTCAAAAATAATTCAGGCTGATTAAGTGCTGAGCTACAAAATGGAACAATTACTTTAATTTCCTATACAGAAGCTAAAATAAAGGTGCAAAGTTTAAAAACAGGAAGACAGAAGAAAAATTGTGTTCGCCCAAATTAAATTCTTGGCATCATTTCTCATTTTGAATAAGATACATTAGCTGTTTTACAATACTGTTTTTAACTCCTGGAAATTTTTTCAATCTCCAGTAGCTTGTTTTGTGATTATTCAGCCCGTTATAATCCCTTTCAACATCCGCCCAAGAGGCTACAACTCTCTCTCCACTTTTATGTTGATTTTTTCATTTGTTCACAGAACTCAGCTCAAACCCTTCTTGTTTACAAATGAAAAACCCAAGAAAGCCCCAAACACCCATGTTTGTTGAGGGCACTGATGCTAAAAGGTGAGCAGCCACCTGGACACCTGCCATGGAATCAGCTCATCTGGGCTTATTAGCCCGGGCCTTGTGCCAGCTCTGCTGAACCAAGGGGGGGACATGGGGAGGTGACAGCAGTGGCACTGGGGAAGGAGGGGGGCTGCAAGTGGATGTGCAGGAATAAGGAAGCTGTGGCAGAGGCGAAGGAGAACGGGACAGAAATGAGGCTTGTTCCAAAAAAAGACTGCAATTACAGAGGTATTAATAGCTTTGTGAAGCTAAATTTTTATCATTCATTCACCTACTTTTGTTCTTTTATTAACCCCAGGACTGAATCATTGTTTTCTTCTACAGGACTTTTGTCCAGCTGTCACGGGGAGAACACCCCTACGTAACAAACTTTCCAAGGAATTAGTATGAAAGCTTCTACATAGAGGAAGAAAATCTGATTTAATAACCAGTCTCATTTAAAAACTACAATGAGAAAATGATGTGTAAGAGACTTCTTTTGGTGCTGCCATTGTTACACGACAAGTCTTGTCTACAAGAAGCACACAGACACACTCTCTCCAATCCACCTAATCACCTATTAGTCACACAAGTGGTAAATCCCTGAAAGCACTTTGGCCTGGGCCACGCAAACGCTGGATGAACTGAGTTACATCAGTTCTCATCTGATTTCCTGGCAATGAGCTGCACGTGACTGCTGCTGTGCCCGAGGAAATGTGGGTCAATCCGTGTGTGTCCCGGTGCTGAATGTGCACGCTCTCGAGGGACACGCAGCTCTGTGACTCAGGAGCACCGGGCTGGCAGGAAGGAGATTAGTGCTACTCCGTGCCGGGGCATTCACACAGCACTGCCCATCCTCTGGAATGGGACCTCGGAGCGGTCCAGAACTCCCTCAGCAAAATGCTCCATCCAAAATGTTCAAATGATGTAGAAGGCTGTCAGGCACATGGTACGGCAGCAGCCACTAAAAGGAAACTTCTTCAGAAGTAATTAATCACTCATCATGTTTGGGTATAAACATCCAGATCTAACAGCCGTGTGTCTCTCAGCTGAGCAGCAGCGAGATGGACAATCAAACACTGCTGCTGCTTTGGAGCTGGGGGCCTGCAGACGGAGCAGGATTCCTCCCAGGATATGCCCTAGCTGGATGTGGTTAACCAATAACCTCATGGTAGCACCCCCTTCTTCCAAAACCTGATCTCCAATTAGTATCAAAGTTCAGCAGATGCCTGTTATATCCGTGTTATCGCTTTCTTACACAAGCAAAGACACTCTCTTCACTTTAGGTATTTTAAGCAAAATGTCTCATTCTTGCATGACCTAAGGGAGGCACAAAACTGGGAGCTGAATGGCACCAAACAAGACTCCATGAAAAGAAGGCTTTTATTCCGAATAAAGCTGTATCAGCCTATGTGTTACTCCCTTGTTCTAATCATATAGGCCAGCATCTATTCAAACTGCCAAGCTAATGACTTCAAATCTGATCAATAGTCCCTGTTTATTCAGCCAAGCGCTACTGACAGTCACCAGGGATGAACAACAAAACAAACATACTGGTCAGAGCCAATCCCTGGTTGAGCAAGAAAATCCAACCCGTGATGGCAAACACCCTTCGATTGGATCGGGAGGTGGGGAGGGAGGTCTGTCGCCCACGGACACAGCCCCTCTCCTCTGTGCCTACAAAACGTTTATCCACATTATTCTGCTAACAGCCAGCTCGTGAGCTGAGCGAACTCAAGCAGAATTAACATCACAGATACAGAGTGGCTCCAACTCTTAACATGTGCCATTGTAGCTATGCTAAAATACTTCCATTTGTTGTCAGATTAAGCATGGCAGGACACGACAACACCAAGAGGATGTTACTAAGCCTTTGGACCATAAACAGTGACTTCCCTCATTGTCACCTTATCTACTATAGAAGGAAATTTCCTTTGGAGAAGCTTCAAGAAAGACTAGAATCATCTTCTTGAAAGCAGGACAAAAAAGTCCTTGACTGAACCTCCAGCCAAAGGATGCTACGCATGTTTTAGTTACAGACTGGCGGCAGAGAGCAAAAAAAAAATGGCGTTCAGAATGAAAATAGACACGTGGAGCATGCGTAGCATTCTAGCACAGATTTTTCTTTCAAAACAAATAAACATTTTCATTGCAAAATCAGTTTCTCAACAGTGGCTTAACAACAATATATGTGGACCTTCCTCTCATGGGCAATTTTTATTAACAACTTGCAAGCTACTCAGTAAAGAACTTCCCTTTCAAATCCCAAGTGAATCTGCAGTCACAAAGACTGGGATCTGGGTGAAAATGTTTTAGTGCATTATTCTGACCAGGATGTTTGGTCACAATTTTCTCAACATTATACATTCATCACTTTGCCTGTCAACAGCACCTGTTTGCTCTTTTCCTTGTACAAAATGTCAGTGTCCATTACATCAATAAATTACAATGCCACTATTGCTCTGAGATACCTTGATCAAAGGTATTACATAAATAAACTGGAGCTTGAAGGAAAAAATACGATGCCTCTTCCTATACAACCTTAATGCATATTCAGACACAGGATTTTATGCAAGTGACACCACTCGGTCGCAGGATCCTGCAAAAAAAAATATGAAGAAAGTTCTCTTAAACAAAAATTCTTTATCAAACTACTCTATTAGCACATCCAAAGCCCAGAATTTAATATCTAAAAAACCCAATACATGAGGACAGCTGGTTCACTCAAAGCCTAAAACATTTGCTTTCCACTTTAAATTGATTAAATAGATTGAATACATTACATTTCACATGGATGGTTAACAGTGCTAATATTCCAGATAAAATGAAATGCTGTATGAGGAAAATTCTCACTAGGGCTGCCTCCTCCTGGATATATTCCTTGCTCTCACAGTTATTTAGTATAACGGAGGCCTAACAATTTCACTGAACAGGATTACAAAAACAGCTCTTCACAGTTCATGGCACAGAAGCTTGCAGAAATATCTATTTCTTCACTACCTTTTCCACACAGGGAATGCACTTGAAAAACAGGCTGACACTTGCTTTGTGGGAATCATAAAATAACATAATGTTGGTTGCTTTGTTTTTATGAAGAAGGTGCTTCTTGTTTATCAAATAGTCGAGATATTAAAAGCCAGCCTTTTATTTGCATTGGTATCACTGAGAGGACTCGCACATCACGGATCAGATATTGTCCAAGCACTGAATGACAAACTACTGATAAACCCAAAAGAGAGCAAATTTTAATAAAAAATTTTCACAAGAGAAAAACCTTTAAATACCATTTCACTCCTTACTCCAATAAGCTATGTGGCACTAATTTGTAGTGATAGTGCTGTTCTTTTAATTAAAAAATGCCAGTAGGAGGTTGATGCAGTGGCTGGTGCTGGAAGTGACGTGCTCGCAGGGCGTAGCTGAAGCTTTCTGTGAGGAATTAAGGCACAATTTCAGCTGGGTGAAAAGGCAAACCAAAACCCTTAAATCCAAACAAACATATAGGGAGTGTTATTACAGGTGCTTGATAAAGTCATCTGGATGTTTGCCTCAGAGAATGTTGTTAAATTCTGGGGAGGGAAAAAAAAAAAACCAACAAAAACCCCAAACACTCTCACTGTAGTTCATGAATCTTGGTTTACCTATAGGTGTGTGGGACTTAAGTCATATATGTCCCTCCCCTTCCTACCTCAGAGCTCCTCTCTCACTTTCCCAGGTTGCTCCTTCCACATCTCCTGTGCACACGGCTGGGACCAGGACCACTCTGCCAGACCATGGGAGGGTGGATTTCCTCTCCCAACCTCCTCATCTCCATGAGTCTTGAGCCCTGGTATGCTTAACGTCTCTGCCTTTATCAAATTTGACTGAAGTCAGATGAAAAGCCAAAAATTAGTTAGAGGAGAATGACAGGTGAGATCCCTTTTCAGCCTGGTAATTTTTCAGTCTGGAAAAAAAGATTAAGCTTGTCCCATAAGTTTATCCATCAACCTGATGGTTAAATAAGGCAGCACTTTGTCCTGAAATGCGTAGACAGCTTCCACATTCCAGGTTTCACTGCTGATTTGTGAAACACCAAAAGGCTAAAAAACTGATTAATCTACAAGAAATCCTCACAAAAATATTTGCTGGATCATTTCCCCTTCAGTCTTGCAACATCTTAATTCCAACGGCCCAGAAGAGGCCAGCAACCACATCCAGGGCATAAAAGAAGAGCTCTACATCGGCATCTGGGAGCATGACAATCCTTAGAAGCGGCGGCTGCTCCTCCTGATACAGCCTCCCTGGGGAAGGAACATCCCAGAAACAAGCAGGACATTTTGCCTTTCCTTGGCACATGGAGCAGCAAAGAGAAGGCAGCTTATCCAAAAGCTTCTGGTATATTTACTCACCACTCCTACAATGACTATTTCAATCACGTTTACACTACCAGCATCATCTCAAACATCACCGATAAATCTGTTTTCTTCGGCTGTTTCAAAGTCTGTTTTCTCTCTGCACATTTGTAGGATTTACATCCTAAGGCAATGAGAAAAAAACCTGTTACTACTTTCCAACTGGGCTTTATTTTCTTTCCCCCCCTCTCCTTTCTATCAAAAATAGCTCTCATCTACGTTCTAGTTCAATTTGGAAGTAGCACATGCAGACTTGATAAGCATCCTGCAAAGGAAATGCCTTGAATTGCAGACTACTTACAACACATTTTCCCAAGCAACTTTTTATAAATCCCATTTGATGGCTGGTTTGCTAATTTCTATTGAAGCTTATCAAAACATTATTTGTAACAAGTCAAATTACTTCTGTGATTGCACAAATAAAAGAAATTATAGAAGAAATTACTGTGACTGGAAGTCCAAGCCAAGCTGCTGGGTTATACTGAAGTGTTATTTATCCTGTTACCAGACAGACCTGGAACTCTGAGGAGGCATTTAATTTTAAACTAAAGAACACAACACAGAAAAGCACCTATTTACATGTTTCTTCTGTTTGCCAAAGTCTCCTTCTAGATCTCCTTCTAGAACTGGTGACAGCACAATTATTGGAGCTGATTCTATTACCCTCAGCAGATCCAGGAGTCGCAGGCCTGTGTTGGGCTGCCCAGCTGTCTCACATACAGCTCGATAAATGAGCACAGACACATTAATTAATAGGTCTTGAAAGAAGTCTATTAAGATTACATTCCCTCAAATTCTTGGAAAGAAGGAATAAAAGATATAGGTGTTCCCATTATGGCACATTAGCTGTACACATGGCATACTATTTTTAGTTAATTATTGCCCAGTATGCAGAAGTCACTCTTATAAAGAGCCAGACACTTACTCCTACAGCCTGGGCTTTTCCAGAGGCAAATTTAATGTTGGATTATTGAATGAATGACAGGATCTCTGGGAAAAGATGCAGAAGCAGAGATTTAAATCCAAGTGTGGTTACATCACAGAACTTGGTTATATCACACAATTACCAAGTCGTATAAAGTCACTAAAGCCTGAGTTCAGCACTGAAGCCCTTCTCTGACTCCAGAACATTCAGAGGCTGATGGACCATGTTGAGTTTCACAGCTGAACCACTCTCTGGCACCTGCTGGCTTCCCAAACTTCACTTCTGCCTTTAACCTCATCTCACCTTATTTCACATTTCATCTGTGCAACAGGGACATCAGCAGAAGCATTTTCACTCTGGTTAAAAACAATTTCAGGGGTGGGTTATATGCATCAGTCAAACACAGCATAAAAATGCTTTACGTAAGGGATAGCTGGGAGATCAAAAATTAGATACACAGCAATTCCCTGCCAATTCCAAAAGCCACAACATTTTAGGCATCATTTTTTTTTTACCAAGCCATTTCTGCTCTTTCTGATCTGCTCAGTAGGGTATTTACAGACACATGAGATATGAACAGTACTTAATGTGGCCATTACCTGTCTGCAGATGTTTTTAAGAAAGAGCTACAAGAGACACTGCTCGGAATTCCTTGGAATATAAAGCCTTGAAGTAAGTATCACTTCAAGAGCCCAGAAAATGTACCCAATTTCTCTTTCAAAGGCTGACATCAGACCTTTAGCTTATGCTCACCCACTCAACTGCAAACCCAAAGTTTACCAAATGCAACGGATTCTCTTGCCGTTAACATCAAAGAAGCCTTTCAACAACAAGGTATCTACTAATTAGACTTACACCTGTAAAATATGATATTTTAATTCTCAGTTAAAGTTCCCACATGCTTATAAAAATGTCTGCACATGGGAAAGGAACCAAAACACACCAGCTGCAAGGATGACAAACAAGGATTCCCTGTGAAGTGCATCAATCACTGCAAGTCTGAATCAAAATGAAATTCTTAATTTTTCTAAATTCTGCACTTGTGTAGTCAATAAATTATGGTAAATCAACACTACAATCCATACACTCAGTTCATTTTCAGTCTGGATTTTTTGGGTTTTTTTCCGTTTTGCTCTTCAGGAAAACAGAGAACATGAATTTTTAAGATGTTTCCTTTCCAATAAACTCTTCAGGTCATACACCCCGTGTACTAAAGAATGTAAAAACACTAACCACAGGGATTGAATTTTCTGCTGTAATGTCTGGCTGGCTTTGGGGGTGTAACACAGACCAAATCTGGCACGTGAGGAAGAAAGGTCAGGGCCATGAAAAAAGGAAGTCCGGACCGATGTGAGGAGTTGCCAAAATAAATAAATTATTTTCCAGTATAAACAAGAAATGCAACTATCTTCAGAGTTTTAACCTTTATTTTCAAGAGAAAAATACAAAGGAGAGCTTTTAATACTGTCCTGGAAACACCAGGGAGATAAATTAGAAGCCTAGAATTTAACACATGCAAATTTAATTTGCTATTTCGTGACGTAAACAAGATATGGAAACTTTAAATTGATAAATACATAATCATTTTATTTTAGTCTAATTATTAGAGGAAATGGGCAGATATTTAAGGAAGACAAAACTGTAAACATAGTAAAAGGTCAAAGAAAACGTTATTTTTCCTAATTCACTCATCCAAAAATGCCGTTTTACTCCAAATAATGAAATGTATCTAGAAAGATCTCATCAACTTGAGGAAAAAAGACTGAATTCTATCCAAAATATTTCTTTTCCTGCCACTGGTCACCTATGAAAGCAAAAACTCCTGCAAGAGAAGGATAACACCAGGTTACCTATCAAAGAAAAAGAAACAGATTTTATTTTCTTCAGCAGAGCTTCTTCATAATGGGTTGGGAAAGAAACATCCACCATTCAAAAAAACCAGCCACGGGTAAAACTGCACATTAGTGAGTACATTCAGGGACACTCAGCACTCCTGGAGTACCACAGGCAGTGTAGTGGTCAATAATCCTTGAAGTCGATAGCATGGTTTAACACTGCCCTTCGTTCCTAAACTGCTGTACAGCCTCAGGAATCAGGACCCCAGGGATAAAATGGGAAGCTGTTTCAAACGTCCAGTTCCACAGGATTTTCCATCGTTTCTTACGGTTTAGGATTATGAGCTTAACCCATTTGAACTGCTCCATCACGGAGCAGCCAAGGCGCAGGGCCGGTACTCACCGGGCCGCGCTGCCGGAGCCGCTGCTGTGCCAAGGACAATTCCATCCAGCTGTGGCGAGGTGAGCACAGCTGGAACAGCTGCCTGCAGCACCGCGAGCTCACTGCAGGGATTGTGCATTATTTTTCCATTACTCCCAAACAATAATGGATTGTTTCACCCACAAACAGATGAACAAACCTTCCATTTAAATACTTTCTGTTAAATTGTATTAGTATGCAGAATAGCGCCCATATCCTCCAAAAAAAACCCAGGGAAGAGGATTTTTCCAGGGGAGGGGAAGACGAGTAAAGCAGGCTCTGCCAGCTTTATCTATGCTGGGAATTGGGTAGCCTTGGGGATTTTTGCCTGCTGTGCTTAGTGTCCTTGACAACAAGCCAGTTTGAATTTTAGCCTTTAACTTGACAAAAATGACTTACTGAAGAGGAAGGCATCAAGCTATTACAGCCCTGTGGAGAGATTCTTTCTGAAACAGCATGGATGCTTACTCTGCCAATTCATCTAGGGCATCATCAGATTTATCATCCTACCCCCCCAAATATTCACCATGTAGCTGCCAGTTCACAAGAGAGTATGACAAAGTTTCATCATTTCTGCTATGTTCTCCTATTATATTTTATGACTTTCCCAGACATGGAAAACTGTAAAATATCCCCAGGGATCCCCTCTCACAAATTACTGAATTTCCCCTTAAACACATGTGAAACAAAGTTTAAAAGCATGTAGCATCTTAATGCTAATAGACCTACTGACTCACTTAGCAAACATATATGCAGCTTTCTTCTTTTATTACATTAATACTTATATAAATAATTTGAAATTGAGATATACACACTTGCTGTGTGGTTTAAGAAATCACTAATGTCTCTTCAGATTTTCTCTCCTAAAAACTCCCAACACATGACATGCACATAACTGAGCTTTTTCAGTGTTCAGCGCCTTAGTCTAAATCCTAGAGCTAGACTTACACGGGGAAGCTGAATTTGCACTGAAGCAGCCGAAGTGTGAGCACAGGTTTTCTTCCTCCAGCTTTCTCACGGCAGGTGACAAATTTTTGGCAACGAGGGTCAGCAGACCAGGAAGGAGATAACATCTTGAGTTACTGCAGCAGTATTGCAGGAACTCATTCGTAAGCATCTGAAACATCACAATGTGAGAGCAGCAGCTTCCTCACCACCAGCCATAATACAAGTGCTCCGTGTCAACTACCTGCACGCTTACTGCAGGTTTGCCAGCAGACATGGTAGAGAACGTGAAATGATACCAAGGTGAAAAGAGCTGGAAGTGGATCAACTGTAGTGCTGTCCTCACAGAGGTACCCTGGGATGGCAAAGCATCAAGGACCATAGTAAGACCTCAGTGAAGACATTCCCCAAAAGCTGAGCAGATCCACAACACAGTGGTTGTCAACCTCGAGACTTAAGATCACATTGACTCCTCTCTGCCCCGACAACTGTCGGTACAGGAAAGAATTGACCATTTGCAGCAACAGTTTATTTCACTCTGGAAGAATAAATCAGCATCTGCTTTCATGAAAAACATGAAAAATATCAAAGCTTTCAGTGATATTCCAGACTTTAGTTCTTCTCATAGCAATACTATGACTATTTCCGGAGGAATAATAATAGAAAAACGTAACAACAACAAAGATTCCATTCCGAACTTGGGGAAAAAGATGGCAGACGGAACATCTCTTCCAGCCTTTTTTTTTTTTTTTTAATTTTCTCTTCACTCAGGTCTCGCATGAATTGCTCTGCTGGGTACAGACCTAAACTTCACACCCAACCAACTGATTTAACCACATCTTGTCCAAACCACTCGGCTCTATGCTGCTGCCTCCACCAAGACAGCCCAAACCAACACAGCAGTGAGGAGCGGACTCAAGAACCATAAATAGCAGCAAGTAATCCAACCAGATTGATCCAGCTCTAAGCATGGCAACTGGACTGGCTTCAAGGTGGGCAGTAATCCAGGTAAACCTCCAAAAACCACACACATGGATGGTATTTCCATGATGTACTTCTCCATTCTGTGACCCATCACGCAAACCTCCAGCCAGCTCAGAAACAACTGAGGGGGCTTGCTGATCTTTATTTACAGAGGCAATTTTAGCAGCCTTGGGGCTGCTGTCAGTAAAGTTCCTCTACCCAGCACACAGAAAATCGTGGTGTAAGAACAACTTCCTCACTGAGAAATTACACACTCCTTGTATTTCCCTGGAACTGATGATTAATTTTGAAACACAAACAGAAAAGATGATGCTACAAAATTTTAGAAATGTGATAAAGCTGTTTCAAGAAATGGATGAGAAAACTGTTCTTAGACTGGTGGGCAGTATGCAATAAAAAAGAAATCATGAACTGCACAACCACATCGCAAATTGCATTTCTTTATATGAAGACATTCAATTTGACAAAAGAAAGTTTCAAGTCAGGAATAAAGTAGTTATTGTTTCTACTTTCCCCGCCTGAGGGGGATATTCAAACAAACTCCTTTTGGTGATTTAATTTACTTCCACCAGGACAATGGTGCTGGCACAGCTTTAACTTACTGGGAGAAGCAAAAAAGGAGACTTGCTCCCCATAGCCTGCCCAGAGGAAAAGGCTGCTCTTTGGATTCCCGCTCTGGCAGCCCAAAAATGTCAGCTGGCCAACTGCAAAGGCTGTGCCCTCCACTTCCTCCCATGAAAGCAAGATTTTATTCTAATGTCCCCAGAGTTACAAGCCCTGAGCCTCTTTGCCATCCAGATCCATAGGGCTCTGGACAGCCACAAATTTACCTTCACTGCTGCTTCCCAAGGCAAATGGGGATGGGAGGCAGAGGGAGATTAAGTGCCTCGCTCAGCATCACACAGGAAATCTGTGGCCAAGCTCCGTGCCGAGCTCCAGCCCCACACTCCAATCACAGCCGGGCCCCCGCTCCCAGCAGACGTGGGGAAGAGAAAATCCTTACGAGAAGAAAATAACGAGACACGGATTTCGACACACTCCGAGATTACCACACTAAATAAATTTGGAGCTACCCAACTGCTGCTTCCCACCATGTCCCACATGGCACAAAGCTGGCTCAATATTAAATACCAACTGCAAGGGGGGCTGGGATGAGCAGCCAGCTCTTCCTGCCTTCCTGTCCCAGCACTCTTTACCTGGAGCCAGTGGTCCCGATGCTCAACCATAAAACTACAGCCAGCCCATGATGTATTTACCATGTCTGATTGAGAGATCCCTACACAAACATTCATTGTTCCTGAACACGGGACAGAAAAGTGTCCAGGTCACCAACATTAGTGTTGCTATTGATCAGTCAGTTAACTCTGCTGCACTGATCGATACATTAGTCATGAAAGGGAAGCAAAACATCCTGACATTTGGGACATGCTTTAGCCTGCGCCTTTGTAACAATCCTAAGTGAACATTGCCCTAATGACAACATAACGTTTTATCTTCTACTTGAAGTCACTGTATTCTTTTATGGATTCCTTAAATTACAAATGCAGAAAGTCCCAAAGCCACCCATTTACCGGCTACCAACTGGCCAGGCTTCGTGGCTGGGGCTTCCCTAAACTGGCTGACTACACTGAGCTGGAAGTCTATGCAGGATACACGCCTGTGTCACTTCTTCCCTCTTCCCCTTTCTTTGCCACTGCTAAGCACAACCACCTTCCCTGCAGGAATCAAATTCGTCACCTAAAAATCCCCTCTGGCTCTTCCCTCACCTCACAGCAATCATCTGCTTCATCACCGTCTTCCTCACTCCTCCCTGATGCTTCTGACACCACACTTTCTTACTCCTCACACCTGGGAAGATTCTCACCTCCATCCACCTTCCAAAACTGCCACCACGAGCAGCCCAGCACCTTCCCAGGCCAGGTTTTCCAAGGAGGATTTGAAGACTCCAAACCACAGAGAAGTGAGGTACTTGGAGAAGATTATTTGGATCCTCCTGTTATACCAACTCTGGCTTCTCTGTTAAAGAAACTGTTTTGCCATCAGGCCTCAACACAGCCATCTGACCATGTATGTGAGATCCTCCCTGTTCCTGCTCCAGCTAGGAAGTGCTCCGTAAATTTTAACTTTCCTCAGTTCCACGATGGCCCCAGAAGCCAGCCAGCTTTTAACACCTCTGCTGAAAAAGCCAGAACCAATGATACCAGAACCCAACTTGCAGCATTTTTTGGTAGAAAAGTTCCATGTTTAGTCCATTTCTTCATGGCCTTTCCAGTTCCATCCGCAACCTTTGCCTACAAGCTACCTGGAACAGGGTGTCTCCGATACCCAGCACAATGAGACTGCAGTTTTCACCAGCACTTGTGGGTGATATAAGCGTGAGCAAGGCGTGTGTAAGCCTTGGAGATGATGAACCCTTTGGAACTTCCCCAGGGAGCAGCAGCAAACAAAGGTTTCAGAGAAGCACATGGGTAAAAAAGGGACACGTGCTCCGTGAAGGTCCCCTGGCCTGTGGATCATGTTCCTCCTTGACCCAGCAGACCCCGAGCACATTTGGAAAGGGCATGCACTCACAAGATCACTTTATTTTTCCATCCTTGTGTTGGCAATTCCACCACTGCTGCACTGCCCCTGATGACAGCACAGATAGGAAGAGACCACAGATTTAACAGGAAGTTTCCTCTTACTTTGCCTAGAACTGTTCCAAGGGGCAAGAGACAAGGCCAGAGTATCTCTGGCTCTTGCATCACCAGCTGGGGTGAAGGCTTTTGTGGAAATAAGAGGAGAAACTGAGATATGACAGGAGATTAACATATTTGAGATCCCCAGGCCACAAAGTCATTTTAACCTGTCACGCAACTCACTGTTATATTGAGGTTTTTAGTATTTCTTGCACATGATGCATTATTTGCCATTTTACTTCATTACAACTTGCATCAGGCTAGGACAGACATCATTCTGTATAAGCTGGGAGATCACTTCTGGTAATCGTCAGAGGATCAAGAACTTTTAGATATATTCACGTAAATAACCCCAACACTCTGTTAACACAAATACCTTTCCAACAGATGAGGAAAAAAATATGTCTTTTAAAAAATCACAAGAGATTCAACCACTCTTCCCTCCCCGTTCACCCAGTGATGCTCACAGGCATCCTCAGCCTAAGTGGTATTTACACAGCTATTTTCAGTACTGCAAAACTTAAATGGTGCCTAATCACAGGAAACACAATGCAGGTAGTAAATCATAAACAAGGTCCTCTGTCTTGATTTAAATGTGCTCAAATCTCCCAATAGCCAAAGAGACGAGAAAACAACAGCCAGGCTGGCTGCAGCTATTTGAAACAGGTAAGTCAGCACCCCAGTCCCAGGCAAGCCAAGAACTTGGCATTGCCCAACGATTCCAGAGCTAAACCTCTCCCAGAGCAATTTATTTGTTGATTAAATTCAGCAATTTTTGTCACACCACCCAGGTTTCCTGCTTGTAAAAACAGAAGATGTGTTTGAGCAAGCAGGAGATTTCTTCAATACAGTTAAAAAATGGGGAGTAATAAAAAATAAATCTACCAAGTTGCTCAATAAACTCAAACTTCAGTCTCTTCCAAGAAATGTTCCCAGCTCAGAGAGAAGACTAGTGTATGCTAAAAGTAAAAAAGCATTTTGCTGCAGCATTTAGCCTTTAAAATTAAACCCAACAGCTTCTCTCTGTTATTTAAATGATCTCCTCCAGCTCAGAAGGGCTATGACCATGGCCTAAGTTACTTAACTCACATTTTTATTGACTGACTTGCATAAAAATAAGCCACATTAAGGACTGAGCTGACATTTGGTATACATCACCACAAAACTCATTTCAGATCAAACATCATTCATACAACCTAAAAATATTTCCAGCCTTCTCCCATCCAAGAAAAGGATTTTCAGATTTACATTATCCTCACAAACTTTGGTCTTCCGAAGCACAAGCAGTGCAGAATCAAAGGATTAAAAGAACACCAGGATTTTTATTTTTTGATGATCAGCCTCTGAGTGTGTTATGTGCCAGGAGCAAGTTAACCTGTAACTGCAGTTTAACCAGCACCGTTTTCTCATTATTTGCCAATGTTTTATGCACCCACACACAGAAGATCCCTCTCCAAGGATCCATTCCGGTCACCCAGAGCAGCACTGTGGCTTCTCCAGCCCAAGTGACCTTCAAGCATCCACTTGTTGCCTTTGAAATACTGGATTGGACCTTATTTTTTAATAATTCACACAGCAGTCTCAACAAGCAGGAACTGCATCTCTTCCCATTAAAGAAGAAGGCTCAGCATTGACCGGAGCAGCTTCTAAAAGACTTAATCCAGATCTTTCAGGGTCCCACATAAATTGGTTTATCCATCCATGAACCCTCCAGAGGCTTTGCACAGAGGCAGGACAGACACAGCTCTGGGTGTCACCTCCTGCACAGGGAAGGAACTTTCAGAGTTGAATGCCACGATGTGCCAGGTGAGAGCAAGTTGTGAGGAAGGAGGGAAAATTAAAAAAAACGCACTAAAAAAAAAAAACCAGCTAAAAGCAACTAAATGGGTATTTTCTCATTAGCAACTGAGTTATCCTCCTTGGCACACAGGAGGTTGGGGGGGTTGTTAATTAAAGTGAAGTAAGGCAAATTATGAAAGGCTTTGCTGAAAGCCAGTCTGTGGGAGAGGTGGCCCTGGGAATCCTCCCGGGAAAGGTGGAGAGGAGACCCCGTGAAGGGGTAGGGTGGTCTGGCAGGGTGGAAGAGGGGGGCACAGGGATACCCCCACGGAGGAGGGAACAGAGGAAACCCTGGGAAAGGGCTGGGAAGGGGGAAAGGTGTCACAGGGATGCCCACAGACAGGGAAGGGGCAGAACAGACCCCAGGAAGGGGCTGGGAGGGGGACAGGGGTGTCACAGGGACCCCCACACACTGGGAAGGTGGAGAAGAGACCCCACAAATGGGTAGAGTGCAGGGGAGAGTTATCACCAGGGACTCCTCAATCGGGAAGAGTGCAGAAAGGACCCCACGAAGGGTCAGGGTGCCGGAGGGGGTGGTGAGTGTCACCTTCCATGGGGGAAGGTGCAGGAAAGACCCCGGGAAGGTGCAGCGTGCCCTGACCTGCTGGAAAACGAGGGGGAGACAGTGACAAACCCCCGCCCTTCTCAAATTTATGTCACCCCAAGGGGGCTCAAGCACCCCACGCCGGAGGGGCGGGAAAAAATATAAATAAACAAAAGCGCAGAGAGGCTCCGTCGGGCCACAGGGGTGGAAGCGGAACAGAAAAACGGTGGATAAAAGTTAAGCAACGCTGGGAGCTCGGGCCCGGCCGCCCCTCCCCTCACAGCCAGGCCGGGGAGGGGGCGAAGGCGCCAGGGGAGGGGAGGGGAGGGGACCCCGGGCCCAGCCGTGGATGTGCGGCCACACACACACGGTGCCGCCGCCGCCCCGTTACCTGTGAGGCGGATCTTGATGCTGGATCCGTTCCGGCGGGTACCGGGATTCGACATCGCGCCTGGAGGAGGAAGTGAAGGAGGAGGCGGCGGC
>VZTE01003235.1:117134-159279 GCA_013397775.1 Eulacestoma nigropectus | reverse complement strand
GCCTGGAGAGGGGCAGAGCGGGGAATAGGGGTGCGATGGGGGGAATGGGGGTGGCTAGGGCTGTCTGGCGGTGAATAGGGGCTCTCACGGTGGCATGGAGGATGTGTGGGGGGACACGGCGGGGGACACGGAGGGAGCACGGGGGTGCCTGCAGGTGGCATTGGAGGTAGCACAGGGGTGTAAAGGGGTCTTAATCTGGGGCAAGCACAGGCCACTGCAGGCAGTGGCAACGCCTTTTCCATCTCCAGAAATGGAGCAACGCCACCTCCCTCTCTGTAACTCCCTGACAGGAGGGTGCAGCCGGGTGGGGGAATGGTCTCTTCTCCCAAGTGACACCACAAAGGAAACAGCCCCAAGTTGTGCCAGGGTTGGATATTAGGAACAATTTCTTTACTGAAGGAGAGGTCAAGCAGTGACAGGGCTGCCCAGGGAGTCCCCGCTCCTGAGAGTGTTCAAAGAAGGAGCAGAGGTGGCACTCAGGGGTGAGTGGGCTGGCAGAGGTCAGTGGATGATCTTGGAGGTCTTTTCCAGCCTGAACGATCCTCCACCTACTCCTCTGGGGCCGGGACAGGGGAGGCTTTAATTAGAAAATCTACATTTTTGCGCATCTCTAGAGGGAGGTTGAGCTGCCCCGAGGAAGCAGAGCAGCATCTCCCCCTCGATGGTGCCCCTGGCTGCCCCATCCCATCCCACTGGGAGAAGGGGGTGCCTCCAATGCCCCAGAGCCTAAATTGCCGTGGTGGCTGGTGCCTGTGCCTGGGGCAGGAGAGCAGGGGAGGGCAGCTCCCCTGGGCCAGGCAAGCAGCTGCCTGCAGGTCGCTCACACACCCACACAGCAGCCTTGGTGATCCTTCAGGCACTGGGCCCAGCTCTCCAGCTGCCAGGGGAGACAGCAGGCACATCCCAACCCTCTGTCTAAGAGGGGCACATTGTCCTCTCCCCTGCCTTCAGGACAATATTTTATTGTAAGTTACAGACACAAGGATGGAAAGGAGCAGCTCTGGGCCCCTGGCTCTGTGTAACACCCCTGACGCACAGGTTTACATCTACCACATGCAGGAAAAAGAATCAGAAAGATTTCCCATTTCTCTTTTTATCCTGCTTTTTTTATCAGAGCATCAGCAAAGAGCAGCTGTAAGAGACAGCCCTGCCTGGCCCTGGGAAAAGGGCACCTGGGATGGTCCACACAGAACCACAACCCAAAGTCAGGGCAGCCACACAGGGCCCAGCTCTGTGTCTGTTTATACTGAGGAAAGAGATTCATTTTACCCAGGGAAAGGTGGCCATTCCCCAGTGCCCCATCAGCCCTGGCAGCAGCGGGAAGCCCACAGAGCCCAGCCAGCATCACCCCTGTTAATCCAAAAGTCCCTGGTTGAGGTGCACGTTCAGGCACTGCTGTATTGTGTTTTTAAGCCCATAGTTCTGGATGCAAGGAGCGCTTTGCATTTCATCAGATCCCAGCCTTTTAATAATAAATAAGTGATACTGAGCCCTGGTACCCACAACTGGGGCTGCACAGCTCCTCCCAGAGCACAGAGTTTCTGTGCTACCAACTCCCTTATCCCTGGGTGGCCTGCAGGAGAAATGCATAAATCCTCTGATGAACAGATCCAGGGCAGAGGAAGAATCTCCGCTTCCTGAAGAGATTTTCCCTTCAGATTAAGCTGCCTGTCACACACCTCCCACTGCACCTGTGGAAACAAAGCTCTGAGCCCACCCCAGCTCATTTTGAAGAGTCAAACCCCCCACAGCAGGGAGGGAAAGCCACTCCCTCATTTTGCTTTAAGCAAAGCTTTTGAGAAGCTTCAAGCCTTGGGGAGCAAAGGGTTGGGGAAGAGTCTGCCAGGAACCATCAACACTGCAAGGATGGAGCAGTGTCCAGCAGCATGTTGTGAACAGACAGCACAAAACCTTTGTGCTGTGGCCTCAGCTCCATCCTCACCTTCTGCTGGAGACCACACTTGGAGGGCTTGCAGAGAAGGAGAACAAGAGCCAGGGACACACCATGGAAACCTGAAACACAGGTCCTTGGAATTAAAGGGCAGAGCCAGATCAATGGGCTCCAGGCTGATGGATGGCAACAGGGAAGCTGCAGCAGAGGTGATGCACTGCTCCTGCACTGCCTCCAACAGCTTTCTTCCCAAAGGGACCAGCATTTACTCAGCAGCTCCCACATCCACTCCCCAATACTTCCAGGGGAAGTAACAGAGAGCAAGGACATTGACCCACCTGCCCCTGGCTCAGTTCCTTCTCTGCTGGAAGCACCTCCTTTCCCACAGCAGTGACAGTGCCTGCAGAAGGGTGAAACACTTCTCAAACAGTTTTTCAGAGCTTTTTCAGCTGCTCTAAGTCAAGCTTAGAAGTTTCAGCATAAGGATTTGGTGATAGGATGCTGCTCTCCTGCAGTTTAATGTACTTAGAAGAAAGTTTTTACCCAGAAAATGTGCCCAGGGGCTCCAACACACTCCTGCAAGGCCTTAAGATGCTATTGAAAAAAACAAAGCCCTGTCATTTGCAACAGCAGCTTAAAGGAGGGGGGAAATAATTAAAAGGCAAGAGGCACAAAGCCAAAAGTGCAATTTATTGAAAAGTTTCAGAAGTAAAAAGGCTCAGCATCTCTGCTCCTCATGGTTTGGATGTCTGAGCTCTTCCAAGGAACCTCCACCCACCACCTTAGAGCTGTGTTGTGCTTCATCTTCAGAAGTTGAAGTCCTGCTTCTCCACTGAGAAATCATACAGCCCATCTTGGCCAGTCTGGGGCTCCAGGTCCGTATTCTCCTAGGAAAAAAATTATAGCAATCAGTTATAGGGTCTGCATTTGAATAAACCTAAGTTTTTTACAGCAACTCTGTTTTGTTCATGTTTTAAAAATCCAGCTGTTAAGCTCAGCTTGACTGTAACAGAATCCCTGGAGACCAGGCCAAGCCTTCCTGCTCCCTGCAGCACCCCAAAGCTGCAGTGTCCCTCCAGCCCACATATAAAAGCAGCCAAGCCTTAGGGCTCAGACACCATAGGCAGAAGAAAAAGAAAAGTGACTGCAGTGGTGGTAGGACTCACTCAAATGAAATGGCCTGTTTGGAACAGCAACAAGCCAGGACTGCTTAGGGAGATGTTCCCCTGGCATCCAGCCCCTCCAGCAGGAGCTGGTATGGAGAACTTCCTCCACACCCCCTTGTAGGGACACCCCACAGACCCTGCTCTGGCAAAGGACTAAACCAGACTTTTGCCCCCTGCTGCAGCTCACACCCAAACTGAGCCACAGCTCCAAGGTCTGCCAGACCTCTAAGCCTCTTCCCTGATGTGTTCCCATCTGCAAGTCTAAGGCTAGAACTGAACATGACATCTGTGACAGTCATTGGACTCTTGCAGCTCCTAGCTGGTGTCCTACCCTCTTTTTCCATAGATTCCTTACCATGAGAAGGGTCAAGTAATCCAAATGCAACCTGAGCACTGTTATCAGCTGAGTAGGAGGCTGCCATTCATAGTGACAAGCCAGCTCAGCTTCGAAGGAGGAAACTTCTCCACATTTGGTATTCATATCAGTAACTGCAGTAACTCCAGCTGATGCCAGTTTAAATTCCAGCAGCAAGATGCTATCAAGGCATCCATGTCTGCTGTGCAACTCATTGGCTGACAACTTGCAGCTTTTACAGACCTTTAAAAGCAGCTGAGAGAAGCCGCAAGGCCTATTCTGGTCATGCGGAGGTCTCCTCCAAAAACCTCTTCCAGTATCCTTAAACTCTGTGCTTCATTCCAACACATAATAGCTTCATATTTTCAGCTGAGAAACAGCAAGGGCTCACATACCTCACCAGAAAAGTATTTCTCTATGATGTCCAGGGCAGCTCTGTAGACCATGTCGTTCTCATGGTTTTGCAAGTCTTCAATTTTCTCCAGACCATCAAGTTCTTCAACCAGCAGACACAACTTCTCTGTCTCTCCCAGCTTCTCAGCTGCCTGTAACATTGGAAAGCCAGGCAGGAAAACAGAACATCAGTAACAGGTCTGAGATGGTCTTTACAGTAATTACAACCCTGATCTACAAGTCAAAGGATTGCAGTCCCTGAATTTATGGTCCCCACCTGATGCCAGGGATATGGCTGGTGCCTATGGAATACCAGTTCCTGCTGGGGACTGCCAACCAAACCAGTGAGCAGGGGATGAGGAGCAACACTTCGGGAACTTAATCTTGCCAAGCCCTTTAGACAACCAAAGGGTATCCAAGGACAATTTAGACAATATGAAGTCTCTCTCTTACTCCGAAAATTAACAGTCATTGTTCTAACCACACAGTGTGAGCATTTGGCTCAATCCTTGCTGCTCTTTGGGAGAAGGACGTCAAAAGATATGAAAACTTATCAGGAAGATTCAAAAAATGGCATCCAGGATGAACAGATCTCACCAGGAAGAGCTTTGAAATGGTCTCCAGGATAGTCAGGATGATTTTGCTGTCTTTGGCCAAGAGCAGGTTGAGCAGAGGTTTGAGGACTCCGGAACGGACGAGTTCCACCACCTGATCCACTGTTCCTCCAGTCGTGAAGTTGGCCACTACCCACACAGCCTCCTTCTGAGCCCTGAAGTCACCCTGGAAAAGCAGCATAGCAAAGGCATTCCCAAGCTTTAGTATCCCTCTAGCATCAGTGTGGGGTGAGGATAACCATCTCCCTTATACTCAGCTTGGGCTGACCCCTTTCCCAGCCCTTTAGGTGATGCACAGACACCTGGCAGAGCTGCCAAGAGCAGCTCCAGGATGTGTTTCCATGCAGGTGTACTGACATGTCAGGATGCTCAGGCTGTCCCAAGGATCTCAACAGCTCTGAAACAGCCTGCTCAGGTGGCTCTGGGACTGAGTGCTTCACAAATGAGCCATCCCAGGCCTCCTGAACCCCACATTCCTCCTGCAGGAGCACAGTGCCATCCTTTACCTTGTTGAGCAGCTCCACCAAAGGTGGCAATAAACCACAGGTGATGATCTGTTGGATCTGCTGGCAAGGCCCTGCTGCAATGTTGCTGAGGGTCCACGCTGCTTCCTTCTGGATCACTGGCTTTGTGTACCTCAGCAGCCGGGGCAGGACAGTCAGGACACCGGCATCGATGGCTTCCTGGGTCTGCTCGTCCGTGCCTGTGACCACATTCCCGACGGCACGGAGAGCTGGAGTCTAGACAGAGATTAGAGGAGATGAGGAGAGTCCTTACCTCAAGGGATACATGTCAGAAAGCCCAGCAAGATCCCTCACTAAGTGCTTGATCCTTCACACAAGGAGAGCATTGTGGGTGATGGCTGTTTATTTACAGCCCCGTCATTCCCCATTTGCTCTAAGCAGCTTTAGAGTCTCTATCCAGCCTCCAGCCAGAGCAAGCAGAACAGAGCAGTGGCTTGACAAGCAGGCAGTCAATTCTGCAGGCTGAGAGGACAGCACACCACAGCTGCCACACAGAACAAGTGCATGTGCCTTCCCTCTCCTCAGACGTTTCTACATTAAGGGACCAGAGGGTAGAGATTGCTAATTGTTCCCTACCACAACATTCACATCTGGGCTGCCCATGAGTTCCACAAGCCTTGGGAGAATCCCTGTGTCCACCACGACTTGGATGCGATCATTGCAGCTATCAGTCAGGTAGGAAACAGCCCAGCAGGAGTCAGAGATGACTTCCTTGTCCTCGTGCTGCAGGAGGAAGATGAGGACTGGCAGAATCTTCTTCACGGCATCCAAGGGTGGGCAGGGGTTCTTGTTCCTGCACAGGTTTGATAGTGTCCAGGTGATGTTCCTCAGGAACCCAACCTGAAACACAAAGCAGGTGTGAGATCCTCACTGCCCCCAAGAGCTTCTCAGTCCATGTTATCCTGTGAGGGTTCTTATACACCAGGGACAGAGAACAGTGGGGCAGGAACCATTGCAGAAGGGCAGAGACAAACCACAAAGCAGCAGGAGGAAGCTTGAAGGGCAAGTTCAGCCCTTCCACATGCATATGCAAGTCTGCCTTGCACCAGTTTCATGTTATTCCTAGCCTGAGATAGAGCTGGATAAGAAAGCCAAGGATGGAAGAAATCACATTGACTTGGAGTGCCTGCTTGGCATCCCCAGCCTTGTGCATAGGCAGGGCCACAAAAGCAGTTTAGAGCAGGGTCTCATTCAATTATACAAACAGTTTGCTGTGTACAAGGCAGCCAGTGGACTCAACCATCACCCAAGGGATTAAGAGCTATTAAGTCAAGAAAATGAAGGTTATTTACTGGAGTTGCAGGTGACACCAGAGCCAGCAAGGGAGGAATCACATCATGAGCAAAAAGAGCATCCCTGTAGAGAGGACCATCCCCTGGGCAAATAAAAAGGGTTGGTCATTGCATCTGCTTGAGTCACAGGACAGTCAACATCAAACAGCAATCAGACCTGCAGGGCCATGGCTGGGTAACCCACCAGCCACACACCATTAGGCATTTCCAGGTGGGAAAGATTTACTGGGCAGGCTGGAGTGCCAGCAGGCCAACCAGGCATGGCCCATTCTGTTCTCCCTATGGTGACATTAGTGGGTTAAACCACCCCAGCAGAACAGAGTCTTGCCCTTGGCTTTGGCCAAAATCCTCTTGCAGAGCCAACACAGGATCTCAAAGGCTGCCAGGCCACACCAAGGGGATGAAGGGTTATGGGGTTCAATAGGGGCAGCAGCTTGGAGACAAAGCTGCAGGGAGAGGAGCATCAATGCTTTATCTCCCCAACAGAATCACAGAATATTCCGAGTTGGAAGGGACCCACAAGGATCATCAAGTCCCTGGCTCAGTCAGAGACCTCCAAATGCCCCTCCAGGTCCCCTCACCTGCAATGTTGCCCAGGGCCCACACTGACTGCTCGCTGATGTGCATGTGTGGGGAGGACAGCAAGGAGATGAAGGCTGGGATGGCCCCTCCCTCCACCACAGCCCTGGTGTGCTCTGAGGTGCCAGAGGCAATGTTGGTCAGTGCCCAGGCTGCCTCGAACTGCAGGGCAGCATTGTCAGCACAGCCCAGGAATTCCACCATCCTGGGGATGATCCCCAGCTCGATGATCTGATTGATGGGGGGGTCCTTGTGCCTGGACAGCAGTCTCCTGTGAGAGAGGACACAGCACAGCCAGCCATGAGGAACCCTGCATGGTGCCACCACAGCCCATAGCCCTGTGGCCAGGCACAAGGCTGTGGCTTGCAGGGGAAGCACTGATGGTTCAGCATCTCACCACAACAAACCCTCAGCAGAAGGGCTGCCATATAGAGGGAAGACGCTGAAGCAACAGCAGGGTATCTGCTGGAAGTAAAGCCCTGACATCCTCACAGCCATACTCACTGGGAATGGTGCTGGTCCCAGATCACTGGTACAATAGCTGGAGTCAGCCAAGGAAGCACGAGCAGGGATGCAGCCTCTCCTGGACCCTCAGGAGACATCCCTTCTGCTAGGTGGGTGATGGCACCCTGTGATTCTTTGTGCCCCCAACCCTTGTAGGGACAGCCCTGCTCAGCTCTGACCCTTTACAGAGCCAGGCTCTCCAGTCCTTATCCTGCCCAAGCATTTGGCACTCAATTTCTTGTGGGATCCAACGTGATCCCTGGCACAGCACAGGCACAGCAAGGGGGAGCACAGTCAACCCCTCGGTTGGGTTCACACAGGACTGTGAGCCACGCACAGCACACAGGACACAGAACAGGCACCAGCTGAGATTCCCAGGGGCAGTTTGGGTTACCAGGCTCCTTCTCCCTTTGCCATCTCTCTAGAGAGCTCCTCAAACAGGAACTTGCAGCCTTTTGCCCCCAGGCCCCAGCACAGCTCCAGCAGCCGGGCGCGTACCTGGTGGCCTGGGTGGCGAGCAGCTGCAGCTCGGTGTCGTCCCCATTCACGGCTTCCACGATCTCCTCCAAGGACGGCTGAATAATCTGTGTCACAGGGAATGATTCAGAGTCAGACGGGGAGCCGGGACTCCCTCCAGTTTAATCTCGGCAGTCAATCAGCCGTCTAGACCCGACTCAGTCACCACTTCATATCTAAGCAGTGTCTATTCTTTATGCAATGCAGTTTCGAGATGAGGCAGAGGAAGAAAATCCACAAAAGCCTTCAAGGCAACTACTGCTTGTAATCAAGCACTGAAAGAGTCACTGACACCATAATGGGCCTGCGAGCTCCATAATTACCCCTGGCTGTGCAGGGAGCCAGACAGGAGCAGCTCCCAGTGAGCCAGAGCACCAGCCTGTTCTACCTGCCATCAAGGGAGGCCAGCAGGACATCATCACCATGAAAAATTGCACAGACAAAGACCAGGCAGTCTGAAACGCTCCCCAGCACTGGGCATGGAGATCAGGAATGGCACCAACTACTTAACCCAGCTCACCCCAGCTTGGGTTGGTAGTGGCCCAAGTAGGGGATGAGTCCAGCTGCACTGATCCTGCCCAGGTGCAGAGCACCAAACACTCACCTCATATGCTCTGTCTTGTCCCAGAGAGGGATTCTCCTCCTTCACATGAAAGGAAATGTTCCTGCGCTTCAGGATCTGCTCATCCTTTTTGGCCTTTCTCAGCTCGATGCTCACCTCTACCCTCTGCCTCCGCAGGGTCTGGGGGGAAGAAGGGCACCATCCCACCCGTGTCTGCAGCAGCCCATTCCCCAGGGAGTTCATCCCCCACCCTCTGCCCCACGTTTCCCAAAGGAGGAGTGCAGAGCCAGCATCTCTTCACTAAGGCCTGGAGGGTGATGTAGGAGATGGGACAGAGGAAGCCTCTCCCTCAGTGCCTCCCAAGGACATGGGCTGCTGGATGAACCAGCAACCAGTGGTTGTTTTTAAAAGTAGATTTTCTGAACCTGAAAGGCAAACCCTTATCTCCTCTACTGGCTTAAATCAAGCGGACAGATCCCACATCTGACATCCCATACCAGCCCCAACTCTGCAGGGACAACTGCTGTGGAGAGCTCAGCAGGCTGGAGCTGAGCCATCTCCCTTTCCCAGCTCACAGCTGCCCACCCAAAACTCACATCCCCCTTGCCTGTGCCACCACACTCCTTGCAGCCCAGCCAGCCCCACACCACATCCCAAAAGCCACCCAAACATCCCAGCTGAAGGGATCTAGAGCCATTCCCTTGCTCCCTCACAAAGGTAGATTTGGGGCCATGGACCTTGAGAAGCCTCTCCATCAGCTCCTGCCAATAGTGGGCTCTGCTAGGGTCCAAAGGTGTTGGCACAGGCAGGTGGGTACTCACAGTTTCATCCTTGCCCTTGTTCTTGAACAACTTCATGTGCTGGCTGTGCTTCCTGACTGGCATCTTAGCAGAGTTGAGAGAGGTGCTGAACACCCTCACGAGCTCTTTGGGGTCAGGACAGAGCAGCATCAGGTCACAGCTGCCCAGCAGCATCCCCTGCCAGCCACTGAGGGGGCTGGGACCCCCCACTCCCACCAGCAGCCTAGGTCACACATTTCCACCCCACACTGCTAGAAAGGGAGACACCAGAGGTCCCCTGCCCCAAGCAGGGCTTGTTAGAATCCTCACACGCTGCAGCTGAGCCACTGAACTAAATACAAGCACAAACTACCACTTAATATCAGGCTACAAAAATTACAGCTGCTGCTACAGTCCCAGGAGGAAGCAAGACACACATTCCCCATGGTCACAGGAACATCCCCTTTCTGCAGCCCTGATCCTGGGGCTTTTACATTTACTTTGACGCACAACCCCGGCCTGGCAAGGCCTCTTGCCTCCAAGAGGAGCAACTCAAGGTCTGATTTAAGGACATGCAGCCACATCCAAGCCTCTCTCACTCCACCACAGAGCCCAACCTGGCTTCTTCCACCAGCATCCCCAACTAGGACAGACCCATGGTCACATGCAGTGACCCACGGGACATGAAGTGACCAAGTTCAGCTGATAAAAAAGAGTTCTGGAAACCCAGCAACCAGTACAGACTGCCAGGTGAACATCACGAAATAGGGACAGGTAAAAGAGAGATATACACACAAATAAACCAAGAGCTGGCCTTCAGACAGCTTTTGTCAGAAAAACAAGGCTTCCAGCTGTTGCCCTGAGTTTGCAGTTCTTCGATGTTTTCAGTTTCTGTAAACTCAGGGCAACATCCAGCCAGCATTAAGGGAGATGTTTTCAGAGCAGACACCATCATGGGACCCCTAAATGCAGGTTGTGCATCAACACACTCAGGGGCTGATCCCACACAGATGGTGCCTCCTCTCCTCCCGGCTTACAGCCAACACCTATAGCTCAGAGCAGCCTCCAAGAGCTGCCTCCTACCATCATTTTAAGTTCAAGGTTTTGGTGGTTTTTTTCATTCTCTCTCCCTGTTTCCTGTCCCAGTAACCAAGGCCAGGCAGCAGCAGCATCAGCTCTTATCCCACTCATCCAGCTGCAGACCTCCTCCAGCTTCCAGAAAGGCCAGGCTGAGCCACCTCTTGGCTCAATCCAATATCCCCCACAGCCTTAATCCCAACACTCAGACCTCAAGGGCTGCTCCAGCCTCCCCTCCTCTGTTCTCCCAACAGAGCCAAACATCCCAGAAAGCCTCTTCTTCTGGGGGAGCTTTCTCCACCCCATCCCAGCAGAAGGGCACCACACCCCACCCACTGACACCAGCCAAGCAGCAAAGCCCCAAACAGCCAGGAACCTCATAGTGGGGTATAAGGGAATGAAGACCCACCCAGCACCCCAAAAGGAAGAAAAGCCACTTACCCCAACTCTGCCTCAAACCCCACTACCCTCAGCTGCCTCTTTTATTTCCCCCATGGGACCACATACCCCCGGCTCCCTTCCATGATTGGCTCTTCCCTGGACAGCCCCCCGTTATCTGCACCTGCTCCCTCACCTGGCTGCACCTGCAGGAGGATGGATGGTGGTGGCTGCCTTCCTGTCTGGGCTGCCACTCACCCCCCAGATCTCCTCCATATATTTATGCTTTGCCAGCTTTGGCCTTGTTTTTGGCCAGGACCCTTTGTGGGTGATGCCAGCCTGTACCTGTACAGTGTCCTGGGCTGTGTGGGACAGTTTGGGCTCTGCCACCCCATCACTGTGCAGGGCACAGGCAGTCTGGGGGTGCCCCTTTTTTTGTCTGGGAAGCTTGTGGGTGGTGCTGCAGGCCAGGAGAGCACCTCCTTTGGTCCAGGGAGCCAGGCAGAATCAGTTGCACAGAGGATGCAAGTGAGCCAAGACAGGATTAAGCAGCTTGGAGCATTATCAGGCACTGAGCTGCTGGCTGGCACAGGAGGGAGGTGGCAAGGAGAGAAACCCAGCAGGAACCCAGTATCTCCACGAGTCCTTTAGCTTTTGGCCAGGAGCTGCTGGGCAGCTCATGCCCTCCTGTGTTCTGTGCCCATGACAGTCTCCATCAGTCAAGAGATATTTTCATTTACGGAGCCCTTGCCCCAGTCCTGCTCTTGCTGCTCTGGCCAACAGGGACAGCAGCTCCCTGACCCCCAAATAACCACTGCAGCAGGGCTTAGCTGCAGCACTGTGGGCAGTTTTGGGGACTCTGAGGTGCTGAAGACATCCTGGCTTGGCACCCCCTCCACACCATCACCCTTTTTAGAAAAGCCCCATAAAACCCTCTCGGTGTGTGCAGGGGTGCCAGCCTGGTCCAGCCAATGGGGAAGGGAGGAGCAGTGTTTCCCAAACGGGTAGGGAAAGCATCAATTAAAATATTTGATTAAAACATGACTTTAAACTACTTGACATCTTTTCCTATGAGGGAGATGGGGAGCAAAGACCCTCAGAGCTGCAGGAAACTGATGCTGGGATGCAGATGGGAACAGCATTCACCACTGGGGTCTGCACCCTCCACACCCCTGGGCCTCTGCACCTTCCAGCTGTGCACACAGAGCCATTCCAATCCAAATTACAGGAATTCAGGGAACAACTAGTATTGCCCAGCATGGAAATACCTATGGAGACACACTGTGCAACACTCTGGCCGCTCTAAGTCCTGGATTCAAGTCCTGGGGTCACACCAATTCTGCCTTTCAAGGCACATAAAATGAGCTGTACACAGCTTTATGTGGAAGGTGATAGGGGAGGTTTGAGAAAAGACCTTCAGAGAAATCTGTTGTTTGTAGGCATTAAAAAGCCAGTTGTGCTAATCCTGGCTGCTGTGATTTTTAAGCTTCAAGTGCCACTGGTTGCATTATCTTGTTTCTTGGCTGCTTGAGACATGAAAATTACATTTCAATTGCTTTTTAATTCAACTTAATCTGGTGCAAAAGTTAGCGTGCACCCTCTAATTTTGTTTTCTGAGCGGTTTGTTTCCACTAATTCCTAATCAGCCAACACTAAATCAAAACAGGCCTGGCTCAGGCTGAAATAGATGAGTCCTCGCAACCTTGCCAAGCAATTTAATTAAATTGGCTTAAAATCACACCCCAAGGTAAGTGGGGGCAGCCTCCTGTGCAGGCCAGTCCCCAGCTCTTGGTCCCCTGCCTGGAGAACTCTCACCCAAGGTGCTGCAGGATGTGAAACGAGGCTGGGAAAAGTTCATGGTTATCCAGGGCTGCTCTTTTTCTCCCTGCTCCTTCCATTCCCTCTCCACCTGCCAAGCACAATCAGCCCCATCCTGTTCAGTTCCCTGTCACTTCCAGTGCACGGAGGGAGAGGATGGGGAGAGAAAAACACGTGTAATGGATGAATATCCCCCTCCTTGTCCTTCACTCTGGTCCCTGATGTCATGAGAGGTGGCATTGCCACGCAATCGACCCCAGGAGCAGGCTGAGGATGAGGGGGGTGGATTTGAACCCATGCTGAGGACACGGAGAGATCGATATTTGCCAAATGGGGAAGGGAACAACCACTGGAGGAAAAAAAAGTTTTGGGTTTCAGCATAATAAGAAGGTATCACAGCTAATGGAGAGGAAAGGAGATAAAACCCTAAATCTACATGACAGTGTCCCCTGAGCTCAGCCTTGTGTGCTCAAGCTGAAAATCCACATTGTGACAGGTATGAGAAGCTATGGTTTCAGTGTAGGGGCTTTTTTGAGGCTGTTCTCCCCCACTCTCTCACTCTTCACCCCACCACTGAACCCCAGCGAAGCTCTGACTGGGGTAGATTTGAGAACACCAGTTTTAAGCCCTGAGAGAAAAGCCCTGATTTTCCCGCCTGTGTTTTTCATGTCTCTTGCATAGATTTACCCTCACTGCATGTGGAGAAAGGTACCGGTCAGGAAAGGTGTCAGCATGCGCATCTCTGGCGGGGTGAGATGAGGCAGGAACATCCTGGGATCCATCCCGGGGTGCTGCACAGGCACAGCAGCTGGTTGGAGCAACCCCTCTGTGAGAGGAGAGCCTCAGCTGGCAGAGGGAAGCAGAGGCAGGGGTCCCTGCCAGCCCCTGAATGGCTGCTCTCACGCAGTGTCCTCTCTGTCAGCAGCAGTGTAGTTCCATTAAACGAACATCAACAAATTAATTTTACTTATTAGTTACACTAACACCAAGGAAATATCCATGTGGGTTCCTGAAACAGCTGATGATGTAACTGCTGATGGATTACAGAATCATGGAATATTCTGAGCTGGAAGGGACCCATAAGGATCATCCAGTCCAACTCCTGGCCCTGCCCAGGACACCCCAACAATCCCAGCCTGTGCCTGTGAGCATTGTCCAAACACTTCTGGAGCTCTGACAGCCTTGGGGCTGTGACCATTCCCTGGGGAGCCTGGTCAGTGCCCCACCACCCTCTGGGGGAAAAAACTTTTCCTGATATCCAGCCCAAACAGCCCAAACAGTCCCTGACACAGCTTCATGCCTTCATGGATACGGGGCATTCCTAAGTGTGGCAGGGATGGAGGCTGGAAATTCCTCCTTTTTCATTTGGGATCCATCTCCCTGGCACACAATCCATGAGGGAGGCAGTGCTAACTGCACAGGCTGCACTGGTCCCTCCTGGGGTGGCAGAGGTTGGGCAGCTTGTGACCTCCCCAGCAGCAGCCACCAGCTTCTTGTCAGAGCTATTGTTGGTGCAGCCATCACGAGCGGGAGCTGGGATAGGAGCTGCTTTGTGCCAGGCACGGAACAGGCACAGAATAATGACAGCCCCCATCTGCTACAGTCTGTCTAATCAGGACATGCAGAAGGTGGGAGAAGGGATTTATTGTTATCTCTTCCTTACTGCTGAGCCAGAGGCAAAGCCGAGCACTGCAGCTGGATTTTCTGAGGCTGGAGGTGCAGTTTGTTGTTTCCTGTAATTTAGTGGAGCAGCCTCAAAAATGTGATCCTGTTTTTCTGCCCCTGTTCCTCTGCAGCCAGGGAGCCATGGGGTTGTGTCAGTTCAGAGAATCATGAAATTGTTTGGGTTGGAAGGGACCTTAAAGCTCATTTCGTTCCAACCCCCTGCCATAGGCAGGGACACCTTCCACTATCCCAGGTTGTTCCAAGCCCTGTCCAGCCTGGCTTTGGACACCTCCAGGGATGGGGCAGCCACAGCTTCCCTGGGCACCCTGTGCCAGGGCCTCCCCACCCTCACAGGGAAAAATTTCTTCTTAATATCCCATCTAACCCTGCACTCTGCCAGTGGGAAGCCATTCCCTCTTGTCCTGTCACTGCATCCCTTGCCTAAAGTCCCTCTCCAGCTCTCTTGGAGCCCTTTAGGCACTGGAAGGGTCTCTAAGGTCTCCCTGGAGTCTTCTTTTCTCCAGGCTGAACAGCTCTGTCAGCCCATCTCCACGGGAGAGAAGAGAAGGAGGAAGAAAAAGAGGAGGAGGAAAGAAGTGTGGTTTTCCATCATTTCAGTTGAAACAGCTCCTGCTGTGGCCGTGGGACTGTGTGGTGGTTTTCAAGGCGAAGTGTTCTTCAGGTCCTTTTTCCAGCCAAGAAATGGGATCACTCTGAAATGTAGGCACTGAAAAACAAAAAGGAAAAGAGTCATATTGACATTATACAGAAGAGATCTATATTTATTGATAAAGAGGCCTGGGAGAGCTGGGAATTCCCTGGGAATTAAGGGAAAGGGAATTTGTGTGCAGGAAGACAGCTTGTGAAGTGTAACACCAACTGATTATCCCATCAGCGGGGCTGGGAGCTCCTGCTGAGCTATCAGAGCATTGGGAAGGAGAAGAGCAGCAGGGCTGTGTGAGCTGTGGGAGCTCATTCCCCCTTTCCAAAGGCAGCTGTTAATGTCCATTCGGCTCCACTGTAAGCGAATGCCCCAGAAAACCAGGACAGCCCTGGAGTGCCTGTAACTCCACACCAGGCTGAACGTTAAGGAGCTAATTTTAACTTCTGAGCATCCTCCTTTCTGCCAGCCACGGAGGGATTAGAGTAACACTTATTGAAATTATTTAAAAATAACATCAGACTTAATCAGAGTTATTTATTAAATCCATTATCCTCTGTCAGTTATGGGACACTGATTCAGCTGCAGAAACTATAATCACCTATGGCCAAAAATCTTAATTTTTTTTTTCCTTAGCAGGGCCCAGTAATAATTATTCCTTTAGTCCCTGACTCCGTAATTCAAGGAACTGAAACAGAGAAATCTATAGTGCATTTGGGGATGAGGCCCAACAGAGTGATGAAGAAAGCTTGGAATTAATCAAAAACCCACATAATTTTGTATAAATCATGCATGGCCCACAGCATCTACCAGGAGAAAGGCTAAGGTGCTCTCTGAAGGAGTGGAGTGCCTTGTAAATCAAGCAGGGAAGAGAAACTCCATAAAAACACCAGGAAATCCATATAAATCATGGGGTCTGGAGCCTCTGGATGCCTCTTTGCTGTCAGGGAGTCCAAGTGCAGCTTAATTAGAGGAGGAGATGAGCTTTCCTGCTGCCAGACGGCTCACCTTGCTCCAGTGCCTCCAATTATCCCAGCTGAGGACAGCATTTCAACAGAAATTAGTGTCTTTGTTTAAAATGTGTATTTAGGGGCCTGCCTTTGAAAGCCATGCTCAGGAAATGCTAAAAAGAGGATTGGACGTGCATATTCCACCTGATCCAAGAGCTGCAGATAGTTTTTGCTAAGCCCGGAGGTGATGTTCATCTCTGTTGCAACTGCTTCACATCTCACACACACTGATTTGGGAATGAGCTTTTGGGGAGCCTCCCAGTAATTCCATCTCCTTGTGCCACCTCCTCCCTGTCCCTCCAGTGCTCCAAGGGCTGTCCTGGAAATGTGACAGCATGACAAATTGTATGTAAAAATGTAAACCAAATTCTGCATCACCCACCCGTGTCCTGGGCTGATCCCACAGCGTGGGCAGCAGAGGGGGGGATTCTGAACCTCGGCTTCACTTCCTGAGACCCCACTCAGGACAGTACTTCCAGCTCTGGGGCAGCCTTCATCACAAGGATGAGGAGCTGCTGGAGTGAGTCCAGAGGATGCCACAGAGATGCTCCAAGGGCTGCTCTGGAGCCAGGCTGGGAAAGCTGAGGGTATTCACCTGGAGAGGAGACTCCAGGGAGACCTTAGAGCCCCTTCCAGTGCCTAAAAGGGCTCCAAGAGAGGTGGAGAGGGACTTTGGACAAGGAATGGAGTGACAGGACAAGAGAGAATGGCTTCCCACTGGCAGAGAACAGGGTTAGATGGGATACTGGGAAAGAATTGTTCCCTGTGAGGGTGGGGAGGCCCTGGCACAGGTTATCCAGAGAAGCTGTGGCTGCCCCTGGATCCCTGGAAGTGTTCCAGGCCAGGTTGGACAGAGCTTGGAGCAACCTGGGATAGTGGAAGGTGTCCCTGCCCATGGCAGGGGGGGGAATGAGATGAGCTTTAGGGTCCCTTCCAACCAAACCATTCCATGACTCTCAGATTCTATAATTCCTTGCATTGAGAGCTACAATTGAAAATGTGAGCACTGAGAAGTTGGATACCAGAAAGATGGACTTGAACTTTGCTTTCCTGTGTGTACCCTTCCCTGAAGCTTTTGATCACAATGCACAGAATCCTGCAGGATTCGTGACTCACTGAGCACCTGGTGGGATTTGAAAGGCCTTGGCATTGTCCCTATCAGACCCTCTGTGCCCCACGAGCAGCGATCTGCCCTTGTTTGGTTAGAGCCTGGTCGTGTCTCCGTAGAGACAACATCCCTGCAGCCCTCACAGGAATACACTGATCCTCCCCAAGCAAGCACAGACAACAGCTGAGAATGAGGTTGCAGCTTTCATTATTTTCTAAATGACTAATAAATGCAAAAACATCTTGCAGTCTCCTGAGGCAGGTCTTTATATAACCCTGTGATCCTTCAGCAGGGCTTTCCGATCCGGATTCCATTCCTCCCTGAACCAGCAGAGATCAGTTTGCTTCTGCTGCTGAAATGCAACCCCAAAATGCAGCATCCAAACTGAGTTCCTTGTTATTCCAAGGCTTGTCACAACAGCACAAAGTCTGAGGCTCTACAGCAAGCAGCCATAAATGGTTCTGTACTCCCTGTTCCTCACCTTGTCCTCCTCCATTTACAACCTCCTTCTTTTCAATTGGGAATGTCACTATGGACACCTGGGCTGCTGTGTTTAGCCTGGGATCCCTGGCAGCACTGAGGGAGAGAAAAGAGCCTTTCTTATGTGTGGTCTCTATTGGATAGGTGGAATGTAGGTAAGACATATGCCGGAAGTTCTTCCCTGTGAGGGTGGGGAGGCCCTGGCACAGGGTGCCCAGAGAAGCTGTGGCTGCCCCATCCCTGGAAGTGTCCAAGGCCAGGATGGATGGGGTTTGGAGCAACCTGGGATAGTGGGAGGTGTCCCTGCCCATGGCAGAGGGGGTAGAACGAGATGAGCTTTAAGGTCCCTTCCAACCCAAACCATTCTGGGATTCTACGTGGGCTGACCTGCCCTTATCTGAAGGCCATTTTCCTACCTGAAACAGAGTTATGCTCCACATCCCTCCAGGCAAGAGGGCTGGATTTTCAGTCTCACTTTAACATGATGAGGGAATCTGTGTCAGGCCAAGAAACTGAGCCCACACCAAAGGCAAACATCCTGCTTAGCAGACAACTCCCTCCACGATCCATGGTCTGCAGGGCTTGCTGTGCACTGCTATCGGGACACGTCACTCCACAATCTCTCCTCTATTCCCTGAGGGAACCTTCCAACCCCCCCTTCCCAGATAGTGTAATCATAAAGGGACATGGCTGGGTGAAGCAGCTGCAGCCCAGCCCAGGCTGTCCCAGCAGGTTTTGAGTGTGGTGATGTGCTGGAGCGGAGCGTGGCCAGTGAGATACAGGACAGGGCCTGGGCTATGGACACTGCTACAACACATCATTAAACTCAGCAAGAGGCACCCTTGGAAGCAGAAAGCAGCTTGGCTGAGTCCTGGCCCTTGCTGGTGTGTCCAGGGGCTGAGTGGGCCAGCAGCTATTTCAGGTTTGCCATTCTGCCTTAGATCACTGCGTGGAGAGATCCAATTGCTGCCTTTGCAGGTCTCTCCTCCTGTGTGGTCAAAACATTTATTTTTTCACGTTACACATGAGCAAACAGGTCAGAACCCGTTATTTATTCGATGCATTTCACATCCTTCTGTAAGATGTTGGGCTGAGAACTGTTTACAATCTCCATTCACAGATTCAAGGTTTGAAATAATTACCTAAAAAAGCCCAGAAAATATGACTTGCTCTGGAGAGATTCCTGAGGAGTTAATCACAGTTCTCAGCGTTCAGGACTCAGACTGGCCATGGTTTCTGTGGTATTATTCTGCTCCTGACGGGACATGCTGAGTTCCTAGAATCAGATTTTCAGGGTGAATAGTCAGTTACAAAATCAAGAGGTGGGTGTTACACGAACTCTCTAATTTTCACCTCAAAGCAGTTGTTTATCTGAATCTTCCTGCTTGGAAACTCAATCCCAAGCGTGTTCACCCACAACACCCACAATGGCAATCCTGGCAGGGTAACCACATCCCAAACGCTCCAGCTGAGGCAAATATAGCAGAGAAATACTTAGGGCTGGTACAGGAGCTGTTGTCTTTCATGTCTTTCAGGGCAGTTCATACCCACTGAGTGACTGAAACATGCAGGATGGTAACACAACAACAGCTTTATCCTCTCTGCTTGCAGCAAACACACAGGGTTTATTCATCACAAACATAGGGCACAGAAATGATTTTAAAATGAAACTTCAGTTCCATCACCAGTGTGGCTGCTCCTGCCAAGGGTTCAGCCTGAGGTTTGCCTGCCAAAGACCAGGTCTGATGAAATCTGCTGTTCCACCTTGGCAAGAAAATACAGCCAAGAATGTGACTTTGCACAGAAGTTTCTTTAGATGGTCTTTCTATTTCAGCCTCTTGTCCCTACCCTCCCAGCAGCTGAGTTTATAGAACACCCTATAAGGCAAGATAAGAAGAAATTGCCATAAAACAAAGCATTATTTGATGTCTCCTGAGGGATTAAAGCTTTCCAATCAGGCTCCCAGCATTACCACCCTGCTGGACTTATGGATAAGTCATGTGTTGTCTCTTTTAAAATGTAATTGCTGGTTCAGGCCCTTTGGACAGCTCTGGAAGAGCCTGGCCAGCATTTGCAAACACACACCTTCCAGGACCTTGGGTTTAACCTGGTAGGTACCTACTGTGTATGGTGGCTGGGAAGAGGTGGGGGATGGAGAGCAGGAAGGACCATGTGGCAGCAATGGGAAGCAGAGGCTGAGAGAGAAAAGGATGGTGCCGGCAGGTGTTTGTTGAGCCCGTCTGGGTTTATATTCACTGTGTTATATCAGGTAGACTTGAATTCATGGGTATTTTAACCATAAGTTTATTAAATTCCATGTGACCTCGAGGAAATGAGATCTCAGAGTTTTAACTCATCCCCAGCTGTTGGCATGGCCTTACCCCTTCCTTGACTTTTGGGTCTACATTTACACCTAAGCTTTTAAAAAGGTCACTCCTGGCTTCAGACTGAAAGGTCAGAACAAAATAGACTTTCTGTAGGTACATTGTCTGCCAAAACATGGGCTGACACTGGGTGGACAAGTCTGAAGGTGTAAGTTGTCATCATGCCCTGCCTCAGTTTCCCCTATGAAAGGATGAAAGGATAGCTATGAAAGGACCGTGAGGTATAAAGAATTTAAAGTTCCGGAAGAGTCTGAGACCTGCACCCAAGAAACTCTGTTTGATGCAAGTATGAGCTATTTTGTTTCATACACTTATTTTCTGTAGGTGTTTGGTTTAAAATTTCATTGATCTGTTTCAGGGACCTCGTTAGTCCCTGTGTTTCAGGGACATGACGGATTAAGTGCAGACCTGAGCCAGGGCTCAAATATACACTGCAAATCCAGGCATTTAAAGCCAGCCAGCCTACAGCTTTAGCTGTGTAGATTGAGAGGGGAAATGATTGCTGAGCTGTTACATTCCTTATCTCTGCCTGATCAAAGCGGAAATGGACGGAGGAAATTTCTCCTTCCTGCTTTGCGGGTGAAATTCACCCCAGAGCAGCAGACTGCAGCTGAGGGTGTCACACCAGGATCTTTTGGAGCCGGGAAACGGGTTTCCAAAAGCACAGCCCTGCTGCCTTGGAGTCCTTGCACACATATATTTTTAGCCCATCAAGGTTTTCAGGAGGATGGTGGGGAAATGAGATCACCAGGAGGGCCAGGGCCATCGCTGCCTCTGACCAGCGCCAAGCTGTCCTGACTGCAGCCCAACCAGTGGCCTCTAAACTCAGACCCTGGTGACCAGAAGTCCCCTCCCCAGCCCAGGGGCTTCTCCCACTGTGCGCAGCCTGACTCCTGAGCAGGCTGAGTCATCGGGCTGGCGCCCAGCATTGCTTGGGGCTGCAGAGGTGGGACGGAGAGCAGCCCTCGGCCTGGGCAGTGTGTCCCTGCTGCCAAAGAAAGCCACAGCACAGCCCCTGTTCCCTTTAATCATAGGAATGATGAAATCAGCTTCGCCTCTGCAGGGAGCAGCGAGTTGAGCAGGTAGGGCTGGTCCCCGGGGGCACATCTTCGGGTGCTGGACACGGACACAGCGATCACCATCAGCTGTTGCCTTGGCAGCTTTAAAGCTGGTGCAGATGTGTGGGTGGAGGAAGGAAAACTGCCTGGAGTGTGGGACACAGTCTGCTCTCAGCATGGGACAGGTCCCAAAAAATGCAAAGCCTTGGGACATGAGTTATGTCCTTGAACTCCCCTACTCCTTCCTCTGGAATGGCTTTGCCACGACTCAGGTGGTGACAAGAGTGAAAACCACCATGGGCCATGGGAAATCGATGTGCTGTGGACTCTCCTGGTAGTTTTTGATGGCTGAGGGCAGGAGCTGATGAACCGGGTCCTCCCTTTCAGTTTCCTCTGAACCCCCATCCAAAAACTGCCCTCACCAGAATTGGTCTAACAGTTTTCAGGAAAAAAAAGATGGGAGAAAAGCCCCCTGTTCTCAGCCATAGGCAGGTTCCCAGTGGCCTGGCACTGGATAGTGAGGAAGGCCAAAGAGAAAGTGGGAATATTCTCCCTACTTTTTCTTAGTCAATCTCTTGTTTTCTGACCCCTCTTAGGAGCTACCACCCATATTTGGGATCTTCCTTCTGCTGCAGGCTCCCGTTGAACTGGAAGGTATCACTGGTGTGAAGAGGACACCACCACAGGAAATCCCGGGTTTCTTCAATCTGCTTCTCAACAATGTGGGAAGCACTGGTGTCCTTCTCTTTTCCTTCTAGTTTTACCTTCTACCCAAAAGAGAAGCGAAAATGACTGATGGTTATAAGGAAGAGAGTGTGGATGACACTGACCCCATACAGCTCCTGGCTCTGCCTGAGAAAGAGAAACCTGAGGCCACGAACAAGCCCTGGGACAGATTTTTCCTTCTGGGTGAAGAGAAAGGGTTTCCTTGTTAGAAGCAAATGGCAAAATACCAGAATGTTTGAGTTCTCTGCTTTTCTTTGCCCTCTCGACAAATTAATTCCCTGCACCTTTTTTTGCCCATTCATAAAATGGGGGAATCTTGATCTGTGGCTGCAATGAATCCACACTCACACAGAGCTCTGGGGGCTCCCAGGTGGTCTGGAAATGGGAATAAATAGCAGTGGAAGGAATAATCACAGTGTTTGCAGAGAGCATTGAGATTCCTGAGAGAACAGTGCTGTAGAGCAGCCTTGGGAATCCTCAGCCAGGTGGGATTTCTCAGAACTTTATATCCTGCCACCTGCACAACCAAAGCATAGTAAAAAGTGTTTTATCTGGGTAAAATATTGTGAAGAGCAGGTTATCCAAATAGTGAAGGAGAGAAGCATCAATAATCAGGGAGGGAGACCTGGTCTTTTTTGTCATGATAGCAATGAGGAAAGTTGTTTGGCATCAACTAGAAAGAATTCCACCATGCTGACAGCAGCTCCTCTCCTTCTCCTTCTCCTTCTCCTTCTCCTTCTCCTTCTCCTTCTCCTTCTCCTTCTCCTCTCCGAACCTCTCCTCTTCATTTTCCATTTCCTTTTTCTTATTTCCTTGTTCTTTGTTCTTCTTTTTCTTTTTCATCTCCCCTCAGACTCCACTGTGGGGGTCAGTAAAACAATTCTGAATTTAAAGACATGAATAGCAGCTACATTTGGCCATGCAGCAGAAATCCTGTTATTCAAGCCCCGTGGGATTCCTTCGGTGGTTTCCCATTCCTCTTTTCAGCTTCCTCACCGCCAGACCTCTGGATTGTCAAGTCCCAGCTTGTCCCCGCGCGCCTGTTTCCTCCTCCACAACTTCTCCCCCCAGGCTCTCCCTATCCCACACACATTCCTAGCCTGTCTTATGCTGCCCTCTATCCTTGGAATAACCTTCCTCCTACTCCAAGCAATAAACCTCATTGCTCTTACCCAGCTTTCTGCCTGCAGATCCCAGCGTTGTCCCACCATTCCCTTATGGGTCTCTCAATCCTGGAATACCCCAAGCCCTCTTTCCTAGAACACCGAAGTGCTAAGCCCTGCAGTGCACTTTGCATTTGGTGTTCCTTCTTGGAACTGGGATTAGTCAGACTCCCGCCTGCCCCAAATCCACACGGCTGGACCCCTGTGGAGACCCTCTGGCAGGGCTGAACCTGAATGGAATTCCTGCTCACAGCAGTAATTCAGCTTTTCCTGGCAGCTGACTGACAGAAAATCTATTCCCCGGGTTGGTTTGGATGGTGAGGGGTCATTGTGCTCAAAGCCCAAGGCTTCAGCATTGAGCATCCTGCTGGTTTTTGCAGGAATCCCTGGAAGGTCAAGTCGTCCAGATGAATCCTCTTCTGGAGACCCTTAATAATGCTAAAAATCGGAGGAAGAACAATTCCTTCCATTTGTAAGTACCAGCCCTTCACTGGTAGGTCACTGTAGATCGTACAAAGATCTTCCCTCAGAAAAAAATAAAACCAAAACTATCTTAAAATGCTTCCTCAAGCAGTAAAGTTAATTTCTTTTTACTAACACTTCCCACTGAGCATTATTGGTTCCTATTTTCTTGAACTGAGTTTGTCACTTTCGTTTTGCCTTCCTATTTTTAGATGTCAAATTTTTATATGTCAAATAAAAAAAAACTTTTGAACAACCCCTCAAATCAATGCTCTTTCAACTGATCACTGCTGCAAAGATTCAAAATGCAGATTATTTTTAATTTTACAGATTTTTTTCAGATTATTTTGCAGATTTTCTGCCGTTTATTTTTAATTTTGAAGTTCTCAGTGAACATGTAAAAACACTGGGGGTTTCAACTGAAGCCTCATTCCTGTTTCTGTGTGTGCTACATACTTCTGCCATATGCTGCAGAGAAAGGAGGATTTCTTTAAGCTCTAATACAGAATCCAAGAAGAAAGAGGGTTTTTTATAGATCTGATCTTTGAAAAGATTAAATTTCCTCTCACTGACTTGCAAATTTGCCCCTACAGGCAACGCTGTCTGTCCCTGATGAACACTCAGAACCTCTCAGCTACTTTCTTTTTTCCTACAGATATTGCAATCTTGATTAACAGACTCATCTTTTATTTTCTCATTCAGGGCAAATTTATCTGAATTCACTGTGGTGGCACAAGGAGGTTGGCTGGGGCTAACACTGGGAGTTGTAAGCAAGCAGATAATTCTCTATATTAACTTCACTTTGGATTTTTTCTTGTGTTGAATGGACCCTGTTTTGATTAAATCAGACACGAGCAAATCTGAAATGAATTCTGTGAACTGGAGGGATCTGCTGTAAATGAAACCAAACTCTGTCTCTTCTTCCACAGTGAAGTTACATGTTTTAGAGGATGACAAATTTATTTCCTCTTTCTTTACTTGCCTGTGAGACTCAGTGCACACAAAAAGGACACAATGCCTCCCCCCAACACCGTACACTTTTCACTCCACGATTATATTGCAACCATTACTAACACTCATCAGCACACCACTGTAATTGTCTTGCAACCAAGACCCTAAAAATAGCTCTGCAGGGAAGGTGCATTGTTCTGTGCTTGCACATGTGCATCCAACACTAAATTGAGAGCAACACATCCCAGCTCTCAAGGTAAAAAGACCCTACCACATTTCCTGACTAAAGCCCTTCAACACGCAGAAAAAGGAGAGAGGAAACATATGGACCAGTCATTCTTTAATGTGGGATTGTCTGCATCCCTCCGACTTCCAGCTCATCCCAGATTTGCATCACACCCAGGAACCATATGTTCGATTTGCCTCTGTGGACAGTTCAAGGCCAAGGCAAGTTGAGGTTGTTTCCTGGCAGGTTTCAGCCTCTTCCAGCCTGGCATGGCCAGACCTTTGTTGGGCAGGCAGCAGCACTGGCCAAAGTCCTCCTGCACCTTGGCTGGAGCTCTGCAGGCAGAAGGGATTGTGAGTCCTCCCCAAAGTCACTAGGACTAACTAAAACTGACAATAAAGGTGGTTTGAGTCAACCTAAACTTGCCTGAAGAACTCACATTATGCAGCTCATAGCAGAGTTACATGGAGAGAAGACTCCAGCTGAGAGGGAAGGATGAAAATGCCCAGGCAGGACCTCCTGCAAGGTCTGGTGACTTGGTATCCCTCTGGGGATTTTGGAGTGAATTGATGCAGTGAGGTCTAGAGGAGGATGGGTTTTGTGGAGACCAAAAGCCAAACTGTGCCAGAGCCTGGAAGAAGGCATGGACAGAGCGATCACAGGGTACAAACCACCTTCTCCAGAGCTCTTCCCTGGAAAAAAGGGCAGTGTAGGGACACAATTCACAGGACAACCTTACCAACCACGCTTTGGCAATTCAGAGGATGCGCAGAAGTAGGATGAGTTATTCTGGAAAGCTGTTCCTGAACCCAACAATGACATAACTGGACAAGCAAAGGCATTTTCTGCCTCTCTTTCACTTGCTGCTAAAATATCTGTACTAAAACTTGTGCCAGTGGGAACACTGTGAAGGTTAAAGGCATGTTCTGGGAGCATCATTGAAGGATGCTGTGGTTCTTGCTGCACTCACAGGACCTCCAAAGGATACTGGCGAATACTGCTTTCACTGATACCAAAAGCAAAATTCTCACTGACACCCATAGGGCTGTTACTTTTCAATCTCTGGCTGCTGGATACATCTGGATATGTTCCCCTCTGTGTTCCATGTTTGGAAAAGTCACATGCCATTTCCCAGGAACGAGCCAAGAGATATTATAATTTCTTCCTTGAACTTACTGGTACAGCACTTTGTGTGTATTATTCACTGCCTTTAATGCTCACATCCCTGCTCAATCCTCTGTTTCTAGGATAAAAAAAACCTTCTCACCAGAACTGTGCTTGGTCAGAGATTGAAATAGGTTCTCTGCAGTGGGGGGTTGTTACTGATTATCCAGGAAGAAGAGGATTGCAAGTGACTTTTCCTTAGGCAGGCCAGAGTGAGAAAGGAAAGCTGTCTTCCCTTGTCTTGATCAATGCATGGTGAGGTCCCCCTCGATCTGGCAGGGCTGCCATGAAGGTAAAAATGAAAATTTTCAAACTGAAGTGTTGAGCTGCTTCATGCTAATTGCTTGCATCTCCTCAGGACAGGGAAGACAACCAGGACAAGCTTTTCAATACTCTTTAAAAGGTTTGGATGCTCAATCCCACTTACTTCAATGTGGCTGCTATGTCAAAATCTCCTGGGCAGCCTGCGCAACTCGTCCCACAAAGGGCTTTTCTTTTTTTCAGTGAAACACTCAAAACATGCTCAGGAATTGAAACCTAGACGAACACTCAGTCTCCAGTCCAACACCTGCTTGTTATGCCTTGTTCAGACTGATGGCAATTGCGTAATCACCTCTTGGCCTGCCTCTTGCTGCAGAAACTTCTGCTTCTGCTCAATCCTAATTCTTAGCACTGGGTGCATCAAGGTGGGATCACAGCAAAAATTACAGAAGGTGGGGAAGAGCCACTTCTCAGTGGAAGCCTGGAGGAACATCAGTGAAAGTGGAAATACAGCAAACAGGATGCTGCCCCCCCTGGCCCAAGCTTCCTGTAGGAATAAAATTCAGCTTCTTCAACCTGAGGATAAATAAGTGACTGAGGAGCAGCTGGGACAGCCTGAAGATTTGTTCAATGGTCTGTGAGCAGAAGCCTGAAGATAAAATATCTGCTCCAGAGCAAATGAGCGTGAGGTAGGAGTGTCTGGTTAACATTCAACGGCCTGGAGTTTGCAGGACTTCAGACGAGCTGTAACAAGATTTGTTTGAAGCCTGAAAACTGACAGATCTGAAAGCTGTGGCAGAGACCATGGGTTAAAACCTGCTCATCTCGCATACATGTGTAATCTCAAGGAGCAGCTTTTGTGAGGAGAAGACTTGACCCTTTGTCTAGTTTTGACACATATTTTCCTTTGTAATATCATTTTGAAGAGTATCTGTTGCTGAGCAGAGCTTATTGGGAATATCTGCTGGCTTCTGAGACTATTATTATAAGCAGGACTTGAGCTACAGAGAGATCAAACAGTCTCCAGCTGCTGAACTTCCAGTGCCCTTTCCAGCAGCTGTTGGTATTTTACAGCTCCCAGGATTTATACATTGCAAACAAGCCTTTTGTACAAAGCAGATATGATTTTCATAGGCCACAAAGACAGGCAGTCCCAAATCATGGCTCACAAGTAACACACTGCAAGATTCTCTGGCATGTTCGGAGCTGTGCACAGTCGCTGCTCCGGGCAGGATGGGAGAGGAAAGCACAGTGCTGGTCTGATGGGACCTGGCTGCTCAAATCTCAGTGGGATGGAAAATTATTTTAGATGTTTGACACCAAGGTGCAGATAAAGAATTCCCTTGTGGGGGTCTGTGTCCCTTCTGCCCAGTGTCCTTTGATGTCCTGGGCTCTGGTCCAGAAGAAGAGACCTCTGACTAGGGATGTCATGGAGAAATTCAAGCAGAAGCCAAGGAAGAGCAGGCAGAGGTGGACAGCATGGACTTGCATTGAGATCTCAAGCTTGGTGACAGCAAACCAGGACAAAGCCAGTGTGCTACGAGCTCAGCCAGTTCACTGAGATTGGAAAAGCTGCTAAAACCAGGCTCTTTTTTGCAGGGAATATAGAATGACCTTAAACAACACACTGATTTTTTTTCAAATGAACAGATGTGCTATTGAGAGTCAGAGCTGGCATCCACAGCTGCCACAGGGCAGCAGGCCTAGCAGATGGCTGAGCTGTCAGCTAAGGACTCGATCCTGCTTTGTCCAACAGCTCTGCCTTGCTGGTGAGTTTGGAGTCATGGTGGAGCACAGGTACAGACCCTCCAGAGCTTACGGGAGCCCAGGGGCAGCAGCACCTTGTTTGAGGTGTGTATTATTGCTCTGCTCCAGCCAGCCAGCCCTGCTGAAGTGTGTGTGTCTGAAGGGATGGAGCTGAGAGCTGCTTCCCTTCTGTCCTTCCCAGTTTGTTCCCAGCAGGCCTGATCTGCAACAATTTTGCTGAGTATGCACCAAGGGAATGGGGACAAAGAGGGATGTGCTCCCTGTTATTTAGATTAACATGTTCACCCTTCCCTCCAATAGTGGCTGACAAAGTCACTCAGCTCATGGGTCTGCAGCCTGGAGAGTTCCAGAGGGGTCATCACCAGGCCCAGGGGGAAAGCAGGGAACAAGGTGGAGTGGAAGTGCATCCTCTCAGCATCAGAGTGCCAGAATGGAGGATCTGGCCAGCAGGTCACTGATGGCCATCAAATGCTGCCACTGTAACAGCCTCTGGGCAAATCACCCAACATCCTCAAGCCCAAGGGAGGAGAAGGGGAACATCAGCACAGCCAGTGCAGAGCAGTTCTGTTTCTGCCATGCCCCTTCTCTAGCCCTGTGTAAGCTGGAACATGCACTTAGCAAGGTCAGGGATGAGCCCAAGCTCTCTGCACGAACAGATGACCCCAAACTTCCATGGGCTTTTCACATACAGTGACACTGGGAAAAGTGCAAGCCTGTCCCAAATTAACGTGTCCCTTTTGCCATAAAGGCAGAGGGTGGCTCTGCCATACAGAAATATGAATGTCAGAAACCCTTTCTAGTGACAATGACTTGAAAACACTGATTATGCAATTGTCTGACCAGTGACGCCACAGTTGAGCGTTTTAATGCACAAAGAACAGCAAGGCTGTTCCATGACTCCCCAACATGTTGCCACTGGCTTTGATTAAAAATATAATCCTTACAGAAATTCTGAAAAGGAACAAACCCCCAAAAATTCATGGCTTGTTTCTAGTAACAGAGAGCTATAGGAAAGCTACCTAAAAGGCACATCAACCGAAGATTAAATCAATTTTTGCTTCCCTTGCCTGCATGTTGCTGAAGAGCCAGAGCCCTGCAGCTCACTGCAGCCTGTCTTGCCTTTCCTGGTGGCTGTGCCTCGCCTCTCTGCTGTGCTGTCACACAGCCATGCTAATGCTTAGCAGCAGGAACAGTATTTAAGCATATTATCAAACTCCACCAGTTATTCATATACTCCACTGCACAGACACACTGACGGAACATGATCAGAGCATGAATCACAGGCCCTTTGGTCTATCTTTTCTACACTCAGCAACTATTTCCTTTCTTTGCTACCAAGCAGGTTTTTGAAAGTGACATTTGACTGTGCCAAAATATGTTCTGATTGTGCTTGGTTATAGCAGCCTATAAGCCACATTGTCCTCTCTGTCAGTGTATCAAAGTATGAGCCCAAAAGGTAAAAATATAATCTCTCCACAACATGCTTTCCTTTGGCAGTGCTGCAGAATCATTTATTCAGGGCAAATGGGTTTTCCACGGAAAGGACCCCCTGTGAGGACTGAGACTCTAAGGATTGCTTTAATGCTATTCCCATGCCAGCATTAACTCATTTCCTTTCCCTGTACCCACAGGGAGGATTTCTCCCTCTCTCTGCACAGGTTAACAATCATAAATCTGCTTTCTCATGCACTACCAGGCTGTTCTCTTGCTGTATCTGAACCGGTCATGCCTTTCCTTCCCTGCTCCTTTCCAGTGTGACACAGCATCACAGGGTGGTAACAGAAGAACAAGGATCCCACCAAGCAATGGTGGATTTGCTCCAGAAATCCAGCATGTCCTGCTCTGGATCCTCCTTGAAGCAGAGGAGGCTGCAGGTAGAGTGAACATCAGGGTACAATCAATTCTGTCAGCTCGATGTGTCGGCACGCAAATGTCACTGGTTCTGGTGCCCAGCGCTTCCCCACGGTTCTTTTGTGGAAAGGATAAAGCCTGTCACTGTAAAACTCCCTTCATCCAGGTAACAGCCTGTGTCTGCCCCTGTATCCTTCCCTTCCGTGCTGAAAGACAATCTTGCTCTGACCTTGAAATTTCTGCCCCTCCAGCATGAGAGGCAGACGGTGCGCGCCGTGCTCCTGCGCTCCGGGAAGGCACCACGAGCACTGCTCCAGAAACATTCCTGCACAGATGGAAGCGTGAGTGCAGTCCTGGATTAATGACAGGCTACATAATCCCCCCCTGGCAGTCAGTGGCCTTCTGCTGCCCAGACAAATGTCAGGTTTCGATCAACCAGAAAAACCCGCTGCCTACCAGGACTGTCAGCAGCTCAGCCCAGCACTTTGCTGTTGAGAGGTGAATGGGAGAGATGGGGAAACTGCTTTTCAGATTTTGAGCTATCAAATGGACAGGGTTGCATCTTGCATCTACTCCCTGCTTGTGGAATTCCATCTTGGGCTTTGCTAAACTGACAAAGCAGCACCAGCATAAAAGGGGAGACTGACTCTTGAGATGCAGTCCAGCACCCGGAGGATGAGATGTTTCTTTCTGAGGCTGCTCTCACAGCACTTCCATTAACTCTCAGGAGCGCTAGAAACAGGACAGGAAAGCTCCAAAGGATCCTGTTAGCATTTTGCCTTGAAAGTCACAAATGAAGATGGGAAATACATTCCATGGGAAGGCTTGTGTTACTTTTCTGTGTATCCAAAGCTAATGCCAGTTGATATGGGGCTATGATTCCAGCTGGGAAATGCAAATGACTTTATAAACCAGAAGGTTTTCTCTCTCCAGCCTTGGTAACTCCTGTTAGTTCTTTCACTCCACTCCTCTTTGTCTCATGCCAGGAGCAGCTGGACTAACTGATGGTTGCTTTGCACAGCACATCCCTGCATTTCACCCACTGCATTGTTCCGAATGGATTCAGTCTGGTACAGCAATCCTCAGGCAAAGCACACAGTGCCTTCTGCACAAGCTGGGGCCGGCTGAGCAGATCCTCATTCAGGACTGAAAGAGGTTGGGTCATCCCTTCACAGGTTGCCTTGTGCCCAAGGGGATGTTAGGCTGAGAGACATGTCCAAGCGCCAGGGCCAGAGACAGGATGTCTAATAAACCTCTCATTTTGTGAGAGAAGCACAGAGAATTAGGAAATACACAACCTGGAACTAGACAAATCGGCACCATTTTTTATTGGGCTGTATTGCCTCCTGCAACCCTTTTTTTTGCAGGAGAACCACAGAAACAGGGAGTTGCAGAGGGGGAAGAGCAACATGAGTTTTCACCTATGACATATATAATAAAGTGGAAGGGCAAGTAATGGAAAGCAGTGAACAGCAAACAAATGTGCTATGAATAGGCAGTTACTCATGTTTGAATTCCAACACTATTACTGAATGCACATCTTCCACTTGCAGATGCCAGAGGTCTGCATCCTGTGCAGGGATCCTGTCCCTGATGGGAAATCACAGAGGAAGTGGGTAGAAATGCCTGCTTCCATTGCTTCTGCTTCCCTCTCCAAGAACTTTCACAGGTGTAGGAATATGCACAGGTTTCCTTACAGCAGTATTTCAGTGCCTGTGGGGCTGGAACTTACACCAGAGAAGATCTTAGGCAGTGATGAAGATTCTGCACTGCTGCTACCCGAGTTCTTATATCATTATACCTGTCTTTCCATGTTAGATACCAAAACCTGAATCCCAGCTTAATCTCTCCAGGGTTTGTGGACAATAAGAACGCACCAGACTTGCTGCTTGGCTCTCCTGACCTGAGCAAAAAGGAGTGCAGAATTGGATATGGAAGGGTACCGTTTACTCCTACCAAACTGGGCTGACTAAACTGATGGCAGTTATGACTCAGGATGCCTTTGGTGTAGATAGAGCTGCAGAGTTTGAGTTTCTACAGCAACCCACTTCCTCATGCATATAATATTCTCTCTTACACACGCTCCTGAAACTGACTTTTAATCAGACAGTTCAGTTAATAAAATGCAAATGAAGTGCACCTTCAGCTATGTGATAAATCTCACTTGCTCTTTACTATTCCTTAGTCAGGCAAAAATCCTACTAACTGATCATTTATCCAATTTAAGACTGGAGAGTAAAATGGAGAGAGATTGTTGTAGTCATCTAATATTAGCAGCATGCATCATTAATTTTGCACATATGTTTTTGTCATAACATAATGAAAGTAGCTATTATAACAGCCACGCAGAAGGGAGCATTCTGTTCTTTCCAAGAACTTAAAAACTGCATTTCCCAACTTTTATAATAATTACACCATAGTCATCACTCCTCCAACCTACTCTATCCTTAGATTTCAACTTATGGATGGAGATCACTGCCTCAATATTACTTTAAAGCCAACAACCAGAAGATTACGACTATTTTTCATTGCTACTAGAACTATTTAGTGCATTTCCTATCGCAGGACAGCACAAGGTGTATTTTGGTTTTATCAAGGACAAAACCTTCACCCCTGCAGTTGTTTCGTAGCCCCACACGTTCTGTTTGCCACAGGCTTGGCCTGATGGCAATTCAGAGGAATGGCCACAAGTTTCTGCAGCTGCTTTTCTGGGAGAAATTAAACATTAGGGTGAGGAAAATAAACTGAGGTTGTCCTGCTCTGCAGAATTAAACAGTGGCAATTACAGGCACTGAGAACCTTGGGATGTCTGGGCAGGAAAGATAAGGGCTGGGAGAAAAAATAACAGCCATGTTCACTTAGAGACACTGAGAAAGTCAGTGACTTCCTTGTTAATTATTGATAGTGCAAGGGGCCTGAATAATTTCTTTACAAATCAATGCCAGAAAAGTTAATAAATGGAGAAAATCCTGAAATCTGAGTCTAAGCCTGCTGCCTCTAGGGAGTGGAAAGAGAATGTCTTCAAAATTCAAGGCCTGGACTTCTCACTTCTCAAACCAGCACAGAGAGGAGGAGTGGGGATATGAGCATGGGAATACAAGATTTCACTATTCATTAATATTAAAAGCTGAAACAAAGATGTTTGGTTCACTTCTCTTAAGCAGGACCATGCTGCCATCACAAAGGGGCAGTTCCAGCTGAGTCTCTTCACTTAGGCCCAGGATGGATAAATCAGTTGGGTTTATGGTAAAATAGGAAAGAAAGTGCTGACCAAGATACACAAGTTTAAGTGAAACAAAAATTTTAAAGCAAATTTTCCACATATAGGTGATACCCTTTTTATCTGGGTACACACCTTCCCAGCTCCAGTGTGAGCCAAATGAACCTCCACAGCCTTAGAAGTAAAAGCTTTCAAAGGGTTCTGGTCCCATTTGGACTGGTGTGAATCTAGATCATGATAAGAATCATTCTGCATTTATATCAGTTCAGAATTTGGCACACAGTCCTGACTTCTGTGCTGGCACACAGATCTGCTCCTGTGCTCCATAACAACCTTTTCTAGGAGCTGTATTACTCACACCAGAGATATGAAATTCGGCACTAAACAGGCATTTCAGGAAACACCAGGCCTCCCACTGGTATGCAAAACCCACTAGGATCTGATAATAAAATGACCACCTCAGGGCTTTCAGGAACCATTATAATAGAAGAGGCTTGTTTTGGGAATTTCATTGCTTGAACTCCATCATTCCAGGTGAAGCTGCTGCTGAATGTGGCCCAGCAGGAGGAAGAAGTGTAACTGAAGGAATTGGAGGTGAGAAGCATCATGTCACAGACTTCTGAGCTCAGAGAACATACAAAAGAGCAGAGGAGCTGACAAGCCACCCTCAGCCCGGAGAAGGATGACCTCCCCATCCAACTGCAGGCTGTTATCCATAGGGGATGGTTAAAGGCTCAGGATTCATCGAGGCAGGGCAGCAGCTCCCTCAGGTGACTCATAAGAGGCTCCCTTTCAGAATATGGAATAAATAAAGAGCACATGGGGATGATGAATGAGCTTCACATGTAGCTTGAGTGTAACTCAAATAAAGTCCTCAGATAACAAAGGAGACTGAAAAGCCTCCTGGTTAAAGCAAAGGAGCTGCTGTCACAAGTCCCAAGTTCTGTCCCTGGTCCACCACTGATACTCAGTATGAGCCACGGCAAGTTGGGGTGGCATCTTTTTGAAGTGCAAACTCTTCTTTAGGAACCTGTGTGTGTACCAACAGATTTTTTGATGCTTAACTTCAAGAAGCTGTGGCCTGAGTTACAGAGATCAACTGTAACACAGGTATGTTAAGGGAATCTTATTAGCAGCCTTTCATAGGATGAACAGTGGATTCCCACCCCTTCATTAGAAACAAGGGAACTTGTTGGATGCTGAGGAATGCCTGGCCCAAATGATGAAACGAAGGATGGGCCTCCTGAGGCAGCTCCTGGATGTGAAGGAGCTGACAGGAGGGCCAGCAAGTGGATGCTGGAGGATTAGCTCAGCCATTTGAAATGGCACTTGGAAGGGCTGGAGAACACCCTGGATAAAACCGAGAAGGAAAAGTGGGTGTGAAGCATAACGAGGTTTTTTCTGCCTTATTCTTCAGGGAAATGAACCCAGCCAACCATTACAGTTCTTCCACTCAGAGCACCTTTTGGGATGCTCAGATTTACTCAGCTCATCTCCCCCACAGTTTCTTATATTGTCTTCCAGCATCTCATACAACCTGGGATGGATTTAATTATTCACTTCACCCTCCCACCTGATAGCAATAGTCATTTCATAGGAATTTTTAGGGATCTCTCTACATAAAGACATTGTATTTCCTTGACATTCTTTATTAATTAGACCCACTTTTACATAATAATGCTGGTAGGCCTCTGCTTATAACATGTCTCCCTCTGCAGCCATGTAACTCTTTTCTATCCAGCCTTGGGGAATGCTTCTCCCTCTCCTGCACCTGAATTATTTTTTGTTTAATGTAATTGGAGAAGTTTTAAATCTGCACCAGAGCAGCCATGTGGCTGTCTGCTGCTTCTTCTGAAGTCAGTGTTAACTTCCACAGGATGTTAAACTCACAGATGCCTCATATGCTTCAGAATTTATTAACTGAGTCTCAGATTCCTTCTAAAGAAGCACAAGTTTCCAGTGACATTTTGTCCTGCTGCTGCTAAAGGCTTGTGTGATCCACAAAAACCTTTTCCTGTCTGCAGGCATTAGACCACAGGGTTCAAACTTAGATCTCTCTGCTCAGAATGACTCAGTCACTAAATGCCAAAAGGAGAAGAGGGCTTTGGAGGGAGTTCATCAGGCAGAAATAACCATTTCATTTTTTTTTATTCTCTCCCATTCTCATTCTCCTGGTCTGGGGAAAGGAAAAAAACCCCATTGTCTACTTGGATCAATGCTGTGAGACTCCAGCATGCTGCACAAACAGGAAGGGGCCGTGTTTTTCTAGGTATTAACTCATGGCAGCACAGCCAAGTGTTGCCAACTTGTGCCACTGCCCAAAAGAGCTGTGTGAATTCTGAGGGTGAGCAGGATGCTTTAGGAAGAGTCACTGCTGGACTGAGCTCCCGTGGGCCCATTGAAAACCACATATGGAGCTCGTGCTGCTCTCTGGAAGCACCTCAGATGAATTCTTTGGGTTTTCAGTCTGTTGCCACGGCAGGGTTTAGCTTCTGTCCCAACTCTGTGCACTAGTCTTGGCCTCTCCCTTCTTGAAAAACTGCAAGGTGAGGAGAGCAAGGACAGGGGAACAAGGTGAGCCACCTGCCCAAGAAGAGCAGCCAACCTGCCACTCGGATACCTGAGGTGACGTGCAGTTGCCATGGTCTCTATTTCAGATGACTCTCTTTGGTCTGGTTTCAACATGTTGGGCCCTTCTGATAAATATCATCTGTACATTTGCTGTGGCTGCCCCATCCCTGGAATGTTCAAGGCCAGCTTGAAGGGGGCTTGGAGCAACCTGGGATAGTGGAAGGTGTCCCTGCCCATGCCAGGGGCATGGAATGGGATGGTCTTTAAGTTCCTTCCAACCCAATCATTCCATGATTCTATGATTTTATGTTTGTTACAAAGTTTTTCACACTTATTGCCCTTTTTTCAACTGGAGGACAACTCTGAACAAGAAAAGAAAATCCATGGCAAGATGAAAAAAGGCTCATCCTAAAGCAGAGCGTGACCTCAAAATGACAACTGCCAACCTCAATGAGATGAAATGAGCGAAACTTGGAAGATGTTCTAAGGAATTTTCATGGTTTAATGTGTCAGTTGGAATGGAATTTCCCAGGGTACAAAATCCTACTGGGTGCAGTTGTGCTTCGTCACAGCTCTGACAGCATCAGCTACAGCTGAAAAGTCCCTTGACCATGAATTCAGTGGGAAAATTTACAGTCATACCCAGATCTCTTCAGCATTAACCCAATGAAAAGCACAAGTACAGTTCAGTAATTCAGGCAGGCAGAATCAGAAATACAAGATTTTGTTTCCTAAGACTTTCTCTGACTCATTGTCTGATATTTGTAATTCATCTTCCACACTCACCCACATATAAAATGTGTATAATCACCGGGAAGTTACGAGGCTTAAATGATTCATGTTTATGTAAGGCCTTCTGATCCTCAGATAAAAACTGTTTTAGAATTGCAAAATATTATCACAAATTAGAACTTTATTTTAGTGTCACTATTGACTACTTCACTGATGGGTCTGCCAGCACTGCTCTGAGAAACCTCCCCTTAGAAATTAACTTCCTGGAATACAAATATCCAACTCTATATTATCCAAACCACTAATTTACCTAGTTAATGAGCTAAGTAGCAAAGGCAATGTGTACAATCATTAATACATACTGCAAGCTTTGCTAATTCAAATCCTCCACAGGGAGTACAAGATCCCTGTACTTCAGAGCAAGGCCACTGGGACACTTAAGTGACAGAAGAAAAATTAAGTGGTTTAGTCCTTCAGAGCTGCAAAGAGGCTCAGCTTCCCAGGCTGCTTGAGCCTTTCTGTGCAGACCAGTTAATGACGGGGTAAGAGGAGCTTCCACAAAGGAAAAAGGTGCCCTGCCAGTCCCACTAAGGAGACAGGACACTAAATCTCAGCTGTTCACTACAGAGCAGAAACACTAATTTGGCTTAATTCATTTGCTGTAACATCCTACCTTTGCCACCCCGCAATAGGCAGATTGTGCAGCTTTGACTTTTTGATAAGGCTGAGTTGGCATAAAAGATTAATACAGCCCTTTAAACCTACCCTGTTAATATGGAGTCTGGAGCCCATCACTCTTTAAACCCTTAAATAACAGAACCAGCTGAGATCTAGTATTTATTTTTCCCTAGGCAGATGCTGATGTTTTTTCTACAGCAGATTCTGACTTCTCTATGAGCTTGTGAAACCCCTGGGCTTGGAAACATTTGCCTTTTAGCTTCCAGTGACTGAACAGTTCAGCCAGCTCTGAAATTCAGCTTGTCTTGTGTATTATCCACTCACTGGAAACTCCACTGAGAAGTCTGGGGAACTGTGTGCTCACTGCAGATCTCCTACCATGCTGCTCTGACCAGGAGAAAGGTGATGTGTTCCAGGATCCTCCTCAGGCAGTCAGCAAAGAAGTCTGAAAGACCTTTCCATGGACTCTAATGTCATCCTAGGCACTGTCCCTCTCACTCTGGAAGGAAAAGTGGTAAATCAAACAAGAAATGAGGCCACAGTTCACAGGATGTGCAGTGTTACTATTCTGAATTAAAATATTTGTTTCATCCAAGTATTTCACTGTTCAAATATTTAACTAAACACTCAGCATTTCAACAAAAACATGACACACAGACCTAGATTGCAGCTATTTCTACGAACAAGCCTCTATTTCCCCCAAGTAACCAAATCAGCTTGATTATATTCCTGAAGGCCAAATTCCAGTATCATACAGGAAGCCAACCATGCTGCAGATAACATCAGCTGTCTGCTGAAACACCTGGCCAGGCATTCCTGCTTTCTTGGCTCAGTATTCCCAGCTGTAGATCTCTCCCAGGAAATAAAATCCAGTTGAGCTGACAAACATATAGAGAAGGGAGTGAAGAAATTCAGATTCTTGTTCATATTCCCACAAATTTCTCTCACATCTCCTGCTCACAGACACTGCTGTGCTCATGTATGTACTCCAGTCACTCCAGACAGTGAAGAGCTGGATGAAGACCTGGAAGCTGAGGTTATATTTGAATAGAATGCTCTGAGCATGTTCTAATGACTAATACAAACTGATAGCATCAATAATAAGGAGCATTTCCATTTCAATTCACTTTAGAAATGTGAGCTAATTAATTCTCATCCATATCAGGAGATAGGTCCATGTTGTCAGACACCCTGCAAGTGGGAAAACAGGTAGAGGAGCTTGTCCAGTGGCACAGAAAGCAGCAAGGTCAGTTCAAGCAGGGCAGGGCCACAGGAAGAACACAGTTGCCATGGCTGAGACGGCAGAGCTCATGGAGATGCCCCAGAGGGAAAGCAAAGCTGGAGATGGACAAACAGCTCATGAAAGCAGAGAAGGATAAGCTCAGTGTAAGCATGGAGTCTCTGCAGACATCCACGGGGAGAGACCAGCAGGGAATTCCTCACCAAACCAATGCAGCCACAGGTGCAGCCATGAGTGCAAGGCAGAATCCAGCTCTCCAGTGGGAGCTGCTGATGCCAGGAAGCAGCTGTTGGCAGCTGATGCTGAACATTGCCCATCCTGGCTGATGGAGCAGGCATCCCCCGCACAAAGGTCAGGACACTCTGCACTCCCCCGGGCTACTACAGTCATCCCAGTGCAATTACCAACTGGAATAAACTGAGTTTGCCAGGGAGGGAGGATATCTTGGCCCTTGAAGCCTTACTCAGCATCATATGACTGACCTCTCTCTTCCAGCTGAACTCCCATGCTCATGTTCACCGGCTGGAAGATAACCTGGCTGAGGCCAATGCCCAGCTGGCTGCAGTGGAGGAGAGCCAAGCTGAAAATAAAGCCATCAGGCTCCAAGGTAAATTCCTTGACAGCTTTGTGCAATGTTACCTCCCTCAGATCCTTCTCTTCCCCTACATTTCATTCAGCTCTGGCAGCCCTGCCCAATCCATTCTCCTCTCGTAGATCTGCCCAATCCTTCTCTCTCACTCCAGTCACATTGAATTAGTTCCTCTCCCGCTTCTTTGTGCAGTTGTTGCACAGCCAAAACCAGCCAGCTGAGTTGGGAGCACCAGGAAGCTCAGAGCAGGCTTAACCAGACTGTCCAGTAAAGATTTCTCTCACTTTGCAAGCAGATGACTTGAGGAGGCCACTGGATGAGGAGTCCAAGGTGCTGAGGAACACCAGCTGCCTGCAGAGGCTGCTGCTGTCATGGGTCATGCACTGCCTGCTCCTTTGAACGTTGTCCACTTCAGAGTAACAAAGCCATTGTGTTACCCCTCACAAAGGAGAACTTCCTCATCCAAGTTATTCTCTGGGCTTGTCACCAGCTGATCTTGGAGGGGATGTGGGAGACATGAGCCCTGTATGGATTTGGAAATAAGATATGGAGTCTCTCATGAGCTGGCAGCAGAGCAGAACACACACAACCTCCTGATTCTCAGTCCACTGTCCATTCGGGGGATTGTGCAGCAGTTTATTTGCAGAGATCACATAAGTCTGGCTCAAAATATATCAACATTTCATCTCCCTGTCTGACACCCATGTCTTAGAAATTTGTGCTTATGTCCAAAGAGTAATTCTAGTACTGCACCTGTATATAACCAGTCTGGCAAGGATTCTGTGTTCAGAACAATCACCAAATGGGTTTACTGTCATAATTCTTTGAAACACTGTTTGAGAGAAAACAGGGATGGTGACAAGCCAAGTTCTGTTTCCAGTTGTATGAGCTCAATTCAATTCACTGCAATACAGCAAAAACCAGGTAAGGAAAAAAAAAAAATTGGCTCCTGAACAGGAAGATATTTTGAAGGCTGAGATGTTTCTAGATGGTCCAGAGCTGAGTGGTTTAAGTGGAGCTTGTGCTACTTCGAGTCCTGCATGGCTGCTGTGGGAGCCCAGCCAACACCGAGCAGGATTTGGACCTGATGAAAAAACAGCTGGAGGAAGAGGAGAAAAGCAAAGCTGAACTGCATTGCCTGGTCTCTAAACTCAACACTGAAGTCACAGTCTGGAGGACCAAACAGACGATTGATACCATTGACAGAACCAAAGAGCTGGAGGAAACCAAGTGAGCACTCAGCTTTCAGGGAGTCTGGGGCTTAGGGCAGTCTCATTATTTAGTTTGGCTGCTGAGTCACAGCTTATGGATGTGATCTGTTGGGATGTAATTTGGTAAGAGAAAGAGAAAGCAAAGGGCTCCAGCCAAGAGAAGGAAAATAATACTTGCAATAACAGAGACTATTGAGACCTAAAATTGGTACACTGACAACAGAAAACAAACCTTACTGATAAAGGCTTGAATTTAGGTAGCCTTTTTAAATTTCAACAGGACTTTACTCTTCCATTAGCCCTTCAAAAGCCACTATAATTTCCTAAGGATAAAGCAAGCACCAAAGTCTGTTTTCTAGACTGCTGCCAAGATACCATCTTTTCCCTGGTGAAAACAGTCATGCTGCTCAGGTGAGGGCTGCTGATTCCACCACTCTTCAACTCCATTACTTACTCACCAGGATATTTCTGCCATCTTTCCTTCAGGACAAAGTTGGCTGTGAGGCTCCAGAAGCAGAGGAGACAGTGGGATCAGTCCAAGCCTGGGCTGCCAACACGGAGAAAACTAAGCAGAGGCTTCAGAATGAAGTGGAGGAACTCACTGTTGACTTGAGAAGGCAAGAGTACACTCCAGCAAAAAGGAGTATACTCAGCCTGACCACCAAGATCTAAGATCTGGTACCAGAGGCTCTGGGAGTCTTTCAGTTAACTCAGGTTGGCTTTGATCCAGTCCCTTATTTCTTAAGGTCTCTCTATTAAACGTCAAGCAATCTGTATGGCCATGAGAAGCAAGGCTAAGACTTCTCACATCAAGAGAAAACCCAGATGAGAGTGACAGCTAATTCCTGGGAGCACACAGCATGCTTCTTATAAGCTCATTAGCTGACTTCCAGAAACAAGAGTACAGCTAAAGCAAAAGCCCTCCTTTACTGCAAGGCAAGGTATTCATCTTCCTTTAAAGGATAATGATACCCTGCTTTGAACTTTTCAGTGTTGCAGTACTGGTGGGTTGGCCACTGGTTATTAACTACCAAACTCAAAGCAGACCTAAACAACACAGTTTAAACACCAGCTCCTTCATTAAATTAGTATTTCTACTCTTGCTCGTGTTAGTGTAAGAGCATGAATAGTAGTGCAACTGTGGGATATTTGAATAAAAATGTTACTTAAAATAGGCACAAAGGCTGCTCCAAATCCACTGAAGTCCTTGGGTACCTGCCAATGCCTGCAGTTGGCTTTAGAACAGATCCCAAGAGCCGAAAATCCCACATACAGCATTGCATTACTGGGCTGAAAAAATCTGTTTCCCCATCCCTTTCTTTAATGAAGCAGTTCTTTATTCTATGGTTCCTGTGGTGTACTTGTCACCATGGTATCTGAACACATGTGTGGATCATAAGGATATGTAGAGTATTTGTGATTAAAAGCTCCTAGGAAAGAAAAGTGTACCTTTATTCTTTCCCTTCATGACAAGCAGTTAAACACAGTCTAAAATAGTCTTGAATAACATCTTGTTTGTAACTGAATCTGCTTTGAAATAGAAAAAGTCACACTGATCAACCCAGGCAATTACCAACAGCACATCTGCACAAGGAACATCTGAAGTGGAAAACATTTGCTCCACAGCAGCATCATTATAACCACAGGAGCAAGCACGGCTATCACACTGATGGCAACTGGGTGATCTTGTTAAATTCCTAATGGTGAGGAAAGACAGCCTCATAAACATTTTAATCATCCATTCAGAGTGACCAAGAGAAACGCTGCCAGTCTTTAGAATGGCTGCCAATTTAGCTGTGACTGGCTGGCAGGACATGCAGAGAAGTGAAGTGTGAAAAAACTTGTGTCCACTGAATGCTTGGCTTTATTTTTCCAGGCCAGTGCTGCTTGTGCTGCTCTGGACAAGAGGCTCAGAGCCTTTGGTAAGATGCTAAAGGAATCACAAAAAAAGGGCAAAGAGCTGCAGGTGGACGTAAATTCACAGAAGGAATGTACACAACTGAAAATGTAGAGCTTAAGGCTGCCTATGAAGAATCCTTGGAGCACCTGGAATCTATGAAGAAAGAGAACAAGGCCCTTCAGGTTAAATACTGGTTTGATGTACAAAAATTCTGCACATGATAAGCCCCTCAATTCCTACTGAATGATCTCTTAGGGTGTATTCCAGCACCAATTCCACTTTCCTTATTTCTAGCAGCGCTTTCAGTCTCTGAGGACATTAATTTGGTGCAATGAAAGAGAGGCTGCAGTGCCCGTTCTGGCTACCAGCATCCTCTAATTCTGAGCAGTTCACTTGGGGGGGCTGTTAACAACAGCCAGCTTTACCCTGGGAAGATGACATTCCCTTTAACCTCCATGGAGAGGATTCAGCATCTCCAGCAATCAGTTCAGAGCAAGTCAGTCAGACGCCTCTCACTCTCCCTCTTTGCATCCCTTCTCTGTACTGGCTGTTCAGTGATACCAGTTCCGACCCCCCCCCCCCCCCCCCCTCCTCTCCTTCTTTTTTTCTTTTTCTTACA
>VZTE01003235.1:106588-117125 GCA_013397775.1 Eulacestoma nigropectus | reverse complement strand
CGCCCCCTCCCCCCCCCCCCCCCCCCCCCCTTTTTTTTTACACTTCTGTAAATTACAAAAATTGATCTCTTACAGGAGGCTGGAAGATGACACTGTAAACTGTGAACATTAAGAAGACGTTACAGCCTGCTGTCCTTGTGGCCAAAAGAAAACAGTGATGGACACTCTGGCACACACCCAGTGTTTCCTGGGCTCTTCCCCCAGCTCTTTGCTCCAGCCTCCACCAGCTGGCAGAGAGCCCCTCTCTGCTGCAGGGACATGATGTGGTGTCCTGTTCTCATTTTGTGAGAGCAGCCATCTGAAAGGGGGAAAGGGGAAGGCTGGATAAAAACTATGAAAAAATTCTCTTTATTTAGTGGGTTTCATTCTTCCACCTCTGTGAACACACGCAGCTAGCAGGGCTCATTCAGAAATCCAGGATAATATTTAGCAATGAAAGAAAAGGGCAGCTGATATAAAGTGACTGAAACCATTTCACGCTATTTCCAGTCAAAAGATCTGTCTGGTGCACTCGGTAAAGACCATAGTCCTGAAATAAACCTACCACATGAAATATCTGTTTTCTTCCCTAGAGGAAATTAAGGATCTAATCAATCAGCTGAGGAAGGGAGAGAAGAACACTAAGGAGCTGCAAACGGTGAGGCTGGAGATTGAGAAGGACGAACTGCAGGTGGCACTGGAGGAAGCAGAGTCTTCCTTGGAGGTAACAGTGCTGCAGATGTGAGATTCCTGCCAGCCTGGTGCCTGCTGCCCACATACCACCAGATGGATTTTGCATGTATAACTGGATGGATTTTGTATGTATAATCACATAGACCATAATTACATTATGTACATAATAAGGCTGCAGCATGGAGGTTGTAAGTCAGACATTAGGAAAGTCTGATAATCATTAAGGGGAATTACTCCTTGGGCTAGATTGTCTGGAGGTTACAGGCTCTGTCATTGGAAGTTAAGTGCAATCTGGTCTCACATCACGTGGGACTGGTTTGGCAGGAGGTGATCCAGTTTTTAGGCAGTACATTTTTAGGATGACCTCTTGAAATCTCTCCAGCCCTGTTTTAAAAGAAGGTATTCATGAATGGCTTGGTACAAAGTCCTGGTATCTCAGTTTTAACAGGTCTGAAAAGTTACTATATTTTTATTACTTGGTGGGCAATACTTCGATACAAGGGCTGGATCAGACTCAAGATAACAGACTGCTGTACCATATGCTTCACTGGAGTCCACAGAAACACTCACCAGCATGCAATTGAGTCTCTGCAGGCAAGTCTGGAGACTGAAGTGAATGGGAGTGCTGAAGATCTCTGCCTGGAAATGATGGACACTGACCTGACCAGAATGGAAATGCAGCTGGACTGTGCCAGCAGGAACAAAAGTGAGCTTGTCTGGACCCGAATAAACTGCAAGAGCATGGCCAGGTAAACTGGAGAGGCTGGATGCAGCTCCTGGATGGAAAATAACACCACTTCTATATTATACTCAAGCAACAAAGCTGTAGATTATGTACTCTTGTTTAGACAGAAATCTTGAACACACTGAGAATTTATATTCAAAAGCTCTGGTTCTCCCACTCACACCAATTTCAATCTGCAGTAGTTTCAACAAATCTTATACAAGACAAGAATTACTATCAGCTTTTGTCAAACTGAAAACCCAAGAACTATTTATATGTAATTAAACCGAAGAAGTTCCATGTTTAAGAGAAATTGTGATTGCTGTTTGAATAGGATAGCCAAGAAATGGACTGGAAACTAACAGAGATGTAAAACTAGAGAAATTCCTTCAGCTCTTCATTGCTAAAATAAAACTAAGTAAGGAAATTAGTAAAAAGCTGTCTCTTTGTTGGAATAAAGTGATACAACTGCTGCCAAAAATCCAATTCCAGTAACTTAAAGACTAACAACAAAGATTCTGTCTCCTTATACACATCTATACACACACACACACTCAAACCTAACCTGTCCTCAGTTACATCAGCCTCAATCAGAAACAACTTCCTTAAAGTCAGTGTGGCTACAATGACAGGCAAAGAAGATGGGCTTCTTAGAGAGCTGGGGTTTTCATGGGGGTGTGATTTTGAGTTTTGCTTTTTCAAGAACAAATCTGGCATCACCTTGAAGAACAGCTTTGCAGAGAGACCTCCTACAACTTGCAGCATCCTCTCCCTTCATTATTTACATTAATCTTTCATCTGCTTTCAGGACCTTTGGATCCAAAGGGATGAGGATGCTCGCCAGCACGAGGAGCTGCAGGAGCTGTAAGTGCTGCCTCTGCCCACCTCAGAGAGAGCTGGAAGAAGTGCAGGCTGACCTGGAGGGCAGTGAGCACTCAGGAAAACTCTAGGAGCAGGCAGAGGTCATGGAGAAGGCATGATGAACTCAGTGTCTATGCACACAGAAAACAGAACTATTTATGCATCAGAGTTTATGTGTGTATTGTTTAACATTAAATCTTAACTCTGGGTAAGAAATGCAGGATTAGGCCAATAATGGATAAATATCAGGGGTCTATAAGGCAAGTCTGATAACTCTATGGAACATGAAGAGCTCAGTCTTTAAAGATATTACACTGATAGCACGATTTTCACAAAAGCACCATCTTGGCCAAGCTTTGCTCCTAGCAAGGCTTATGAAAAGACTTTTAGCAAAATTGGTGGAACAGTTAAGACACTGCTGAGGGAAAACCCACCCTAAAATGGACAGCATAAAATTCTACCTCCATTGAAACCAGAGTTTTACAGTTGTTTCCATGGTGCTCAGATTTCTTCCACGGACTGTAGCCCTCAGCGAGATCCATTGTAGGGAAATTTGAAGCCTCCTTGCGTTACAGACCGCAGTATGAAATAACATACCTGCCACTTCAGTTTGTGCACAGATTTATGAAGCCACTTTAACATTCACCATTAGAGTCTGCAGTGCTTTTCCATCAAGACCACCCATGATAACATTTCCAAGGAGAAGAGTGTAACTTCTGGAAAGGACTGATAATCCAAGAAGCACTTCTCAGCTGCAATTATGGGACATTGGCTATAAAAACTGAGTCGTAAATGTGGCTTTTATTCGAATAGGATAAAAAATACAACCAATACATTCCCCTCCAATTGACCGATAATAAAAGGATACATTTTAAGCAGGTGAGCTGCTATCTCCATACTAAATTGGGGCTTTAAAACTTATTTGTTATATAAAACCCACATAGCACTGAACTTGTGCAGCATTCTGGAACACAATGGCACATTTACATGATGTTCTTTTGCTGAAGAGCAGTCTGTGTTACTAGAATGCAATTTTTCTGTTAAAGCCTTTGCAGCTCTCTTCCATAGAGTGTTTTTATTATTATTACTATTATTTTTACAGCAGCAGCAACAACAACAGTCCTCCAATGATTCGTATCAGTAAACAGTAAGTGCTAAATGAGCTGTGGGGCTCATATTTTCCATGAGATAAAAAGACACATCCATATCATAAACTGTGGAGCAGAGACTATGTTTGTTGAGAAAGCAATCAAATACAGCTTCACTCAGGTCTAAAGCCAGCTGCTGATATTGCAGCAGAGCTTTGAAATAAATAATATTGGTATATAAACTCAAATCCAACAGAAATTCAGAAAAATGGACGCAGACTTCAGGCTTTGGTAAACAACAGGGTCTGTTTCTGCCTCAGCAGTGTATCATTGTATCATTCACAAATCATCTCTGGCAGCTGAATGGAAGAGAGGAGCAGATAAGAAAGATGTTTTGGGTCCCTAAGATTTCTTTCTGCCCTCTAAAATCAGTTTGTTTACTATCAAATGAAAGCTGGGGCCTGACCTTCAACACATTACTAATGAGCACAAGGAAATCATCAGTGAGCACTGAGCAGGTGATGAGGGAGCAAAGAAAGCTGTGGCTGATGTAAGTCACCTCCCCACCTTTCTGCCCTTTATGGTGGTAGCTGGAAACTTTCAGGTATATATTCCATTATTTCTCTCCAGTGCTGATTTGAAAGCAGTGTTAATAATAGATGTCAGCACTTGCATTGCTTTTTATAATCCTGAAAGGCAGGATGAATGTTAGCTCTCTGATTGCAGCCTGGCAGAATTAATCCACAAAAGAAGAAATTCACTTTCACTCTGCCTCCCTGGTAATCTGCATCACAGATGGCACTCTGAGGAATTCCTCCATTTCCTCTTGATTTGTCCTTTCTTTCACTTATTACACAACTCCACTCCTCACACCTATCAGCCCTCCAACAAAGAGTAGGCTGGGTTCCCTCTCCAGCGAGTCAGTGGCATTCGGAATTGGCAGAGGGGAGCAGAGCTGCCAGCACTGAGCAGATTGCTCCTTTGGCACTGTGCTGACAACTGGCACTTCCCAAATATCACAGCTAGCTGGGGATTTAATGCACAGCATTTCCTCCCAGACTGACACCGAGCCTTCTGCCACCTTTGTGCTTTCTGTTACTGCGTGCTCAGACAATGTCTTCACCCTCCACCTACAGCACATGCTCAGCCACCTTCTTTCCACTGGAGGGTGGAAATAAAAGCCTGAAGTGTCATTAGAATCAAAACTATTGATTTAATAACAGGTGGGGATAACACCTTTGACTAGTCCAGTGGTTCGAAACAAGCACCCCACCACCTGGTTTATGGTTCCCAAAATGTCAGGGATTAATTCCAATGATTTCAGTGAGCTCTGGATCCAGCCTTCAGAAAGGCAGCCTGTGATACACAATCAAATTAAAGATATGGCAAATTCCTCAGAGGATAACACACAGATTTCAAATCTACATATCCTGGCTTTCCACGATCTGTATAAATAGCTATGCTCTCAATCTGTTTCATACCCTCCTCACAGGCTTCCTGTGTGGCAAAAGATCTGTGTCAGGAGCAGGATCATTATGTGCACCTGGAAAAGATTAAGAACAACTATTAAATTGCAATAAAAGACCTGTAAGTCAAGATGGAATAGGCAGAACTGTTAGCCCTGGGGGGGGGGAACCCACCATTATAAAACACCAGGGTAAGAAAAACATGTACAAATATATTAGAAAGATTATTCCAACAGAGCAGCTATGAAACTCTTTCCTGCACCTGAGCTTCCACATTCAGCGCAAATACCTGAACATTTTAATTTAACAACCAGGATGTCCCAAAGGGAATGCACTAATTCAAGGAAATCCAGACTAGGCAGAAAAGCTGCATGTGGAATACTCTGAACCCACTGGAGTGCAAGGGAATTTCAGCACTTTGCACCCCATGCAGAACTCATCTATCAGAATCTTTATGGTGCCTGAATGCAGCAGTAACAAGCCACTGTTCTCAGCAGCTGATCTACACCCACAAAGGAGAATTTGGAAGGTGTGCTGTCATCAGCAGCATGACCTGCTTTTTATTTCTCAACTGCAACAAAACTCTAAAGCATGAGTAACTTCAAATTCCTTGGGTAGATGCCATCATCCTATTTCTGACCCTCACAATGGCACATCAGTTGTCTTTCTGCTCCTCTTCAGATGAAGGAACTGGAAACAAAGCCAGACACCAAACAGAAACACTGTGTGGAGACTGAAAATTCTGCACAAGAAAGAGGTCTCTAAAGGAGCTGGTCTTCCACACAAAATGGCTACAAAACCAACCAGATGGGAAAGATGCAGAACAAACTGTAAATGAGGAGGCTGTAGGTCTTCCCTGCTCCAGTTCATTGTTTCATCACTTGGGATTTTGACTGAATGAATCTGATGGGTCCCTTCCAGCTTGAGGTGTTCTGTGATCATACAATGGCACCTGGTGCACACCAGGGGCATTTTCCCTGTCCAAAACACATGCTGCAGGAAGCACACGTTCAGTTCATACTGACAGCATCCCTAGACATGTGGACCTTTGTAGACTTGGATGCACCTTTTGAGACAGTCACTGGAATGTGTGCATCCCTCTCTACAAAGGATTGTTCTCCTCTGCCTTCTGTGCAGCCACTTCCTGTCCTCAAACACAGCCTCTAATGTGTGCACAGACATAAACACACAATTTATAAAACACTTATTAACTACCACTCTTCAGGGTCATGCCCGTTCTCCTCACCTTGATGTCACTGTGCACAAATTTCAGACATGTTCCAGGCCAATTTTTTCCAGTGCAAAGATTTCTGTTGTTAAATCAAACCATTTCTGGTAGAGGAACAGAGCCTGGCCAGTTACAGGAAGTCCATACACGAACTGGCAGATGCAGAGGAGAGGGAGATGGGACGGCTCCATTGGCTCTAAACAAACTGCACACCAGGCACTGTGTCTCAGGCTTTGCTTCCTGGGGAGGTTATCCAAGGCCTCAATCCTCTTCCTCTGTGTCAGCAGCTCAGGGAAGCTGGAGCTCATGTGTTTGAATCCACCTGCCATGAATTTATTAGAGCAGAAAAGGGTGTGGGATGGAGATGAGGAAAACATAGGTGTGTTCTCAACACCAGCTGACTCATGCAGCTCCCCGCAAAAGGGAACAGAGACATTCCACAAGTCTCTTTAGGCACAGAGGTACTTCTGGAACACCTGATGGATAGTGCAGATATGTTTTCACTAATGGTAAAACAGAGAGGGAAAAGGAGAAGCATCCTTCTGCTCTCCAAATGGATACACAGTAAGGGCTAAATCTGTTCTTAAGGGCACCAAAACTGCACAGCCAGGACCACTCTTAGGAAAAGCCCCCCTCATCCTGGCACAGTACCCCAGGATATTTCTGTACACTCCACAGTCCAGTAGGAAAGACAGGGAACAAAACTGCACAAAGCAAATACCCAATCCCTACACCCTCTCCTTCCTCTGGGGTAAAAACGAGGAGTAGCATCTCAGTGTTTCTAAAACTGATTTCTTCCCACAGCAAGAGGTTTGATGGGCCTGTGCCTAAACATTATAGCATTTCTACCTTCTTTCTTAAGGTTTCGAAAGCTAAATAAGATATTAAGGCAACACTACTTCAATGTCCTCTTTTCTTCCGAGTACTGTTCCAAAGAGTTGCCCATTGAAACGTTGCTATAGCATGGAAAAAAATGAACAGGTTTGAGATATCAAGTGGCCTGCATGAGAAAAGAATGTAAGACAGAAAAAGCGTGAAAGAATCTGCAGACAAAAGAATTATCTGTGTGTCAGACGCAAAACCTTGCAAATAATACATCCCTGGTATATCTGTAATGATGGACACATCCAACACGATGTGAAGGATCTGTGCTAACAGAGATTTAGGATTTTTCAAGTCAAGGATGGGAGATGTGATCCAGGTCATCTCTTGCAAATAATTCCTCTCATCAATAGCCTTTATTCATAGTCTTATGAAGGCTTATTATATGGGGGAAAACTTGTATTTTTCACAGTGAGAAAGCAGAACATCACATTCTGCTCAAAATTCAGATGGAAGGCATTGCAGGGTGCTGCAACAGGAGGGCAGAGAGCACAGAAAGAGCAAAGTCAAACGAGCTGAGAGAAAAAAACTGCTCCTGTGGCAATGCATACCTAGAATGCACTCAAAGCATGACTTTTCATCACCAATTACCTGTTTGTGTATCTAACAGCCTGCTTCCAGAAGATTTCTTTTTGACTAGCTGCTACCCTGTAGCTGAATGAGGATGTCCCAGCTTAAATCTTTTTTGTATATACCTTAAGGCCAGATTGCATCTAAACCACTTTCACTAAGATCAGTTCAGCCTTGCTTCTGAGGCTTTAATCTCAAAAGCATCGGCATCCTTCCAGGATTAGCACAGTGCAATTGTATCAGCACTACAGCAGGAACAGTGGTGGAAAATTCTTCGAGAAGCTTCATTGGAGACAGGGTCTTAGCTTTTAATGCTTAAAACCTCTGCAGAGTTCCTCATTTAGATGCTCTCCCTCCATCTGGTGAAAGTCATTTTGTAAACATAAAACCGTACTTAAAACATAATTTCGTTGCTGTTACATAACTCTACTCGGCCTAGTTGTGTGTCTTTAATCCCTGCAGCTGAGGCAGTTTTATTGTTGAACCAATAAGGGCTACACTGATTAAATGTCTCGCAGCCACAGAGCCACAGGACCACTGACAGAGGCCCTCGAGTCTCACCTCCTTCCTGAATACAAGATCTTGTATTGCACTTTTGCCATCCTGACAAGTATTTCGGATCCATTCTTAAAACTTCTAAGAGCAGCCCAACATCCTGTCAAATCAGTTCCTAACACAGGGCTTCACTACTTCAAAGTAGTCACCGGCAATTTTTTACCCACATCTGCCTTGTTGTTATCTTAGCTTATGACTTCTCGCCCTACCCTGTGGACAAAAGAGAACAAATTGTTCCTTTCCTCAGAGCAGCAGCCTTTTATCTATTCGAAGACTTCGCACATCTTCCCTCAGTTTTCTGTCCTCTGAACAGGCTCGGCTGAAGTCTCGTGTTCAAAGACCCTGATCATTATTGCCACCTTTTTCTCCAAATCATCCACATTTCTCTGGTGCACAGGACTCTAATGCTCTTCTAATGCAGCTCAGCAGAGCAGGATTCCTCTGCGTGTGTTACTTGGATTTTCTTACCCACATGGACCTGTGTGGTGTTTACTTCATCTGCAAAAAGATATTTTTTGTTCCTGTTCAGCTTTTGACCCTCAGCAGCCCCTCCACCCTTCCCTGCCTGCAGCACAGCCAGCTGCCCTATTCCTAGTGGTGTAAATCTGAAGGTGATAGTGTTGAAGTGAACAGCAGCGCACCTGCTGTTTAACCATATCCCATTTTTTCCAAAGAGCTCCTATTTGGAATCCTGGTTCAGCCACTGTGTTTATTCTGAAATTGATCTCAGCTCCAGATGCAGTAATTGCATTATTTCATCATACATGAGTAATGCACAGGTAATTCCCTGTACAAGCACTGATATTTAGTACTTCTTCCCTCAACCAGTTTTGCAACTCCTTTAGAGCAGTATCACCTAGACTGGTTTCCCAGTTTATTATTAGAATATTCTGCAAGCCAGTGTCAGAAGCTCTACTAAAAATCAAGATATATGATATACATGGCTTCACCCTTATCTGCAATCCTTGTTATGCTGCCAGAAGAGGAAATTAGATCTGCTCAATTCATTCCTGACAAAGCCATACTGGCCAGCATTCACCTTCTTCTTTTCCTTTGAGATGCTTATAAATTGTTTATTTTCTCTCAGACTCGAAATTAAACTCGCTACTCTATTGCTCCTCAGTATATCTGGGAGTCACTTATCTCTCCCCATTCTCCTAGACTTTTTTGTTTGTTATTGTTGTACTCGAGCTCACAAAATCTCATGAGTTTGAAGGAGCCAAACCATGACACCTGAAAGAGAAGGCAATTCCTCAAGGGGATTAAGAGCAGGGCAAATTATTGCTAGTGCACTTATTTTGATATTCCATCCCTCATAGAATCATGGAATGGTTGGGGTTGGAAGGGACCCTAAAGATCATTCAGTTCTACCCCTCTGCCATGGGCAGGGACACCTTCCACTATCCCAGCTTGCTCCAAGCCCTGTCCAACCTGGCCTTGGACATTTCCAGCTGCTCTGGGCAACCTGTCCCAGGGCCTCACCACCCTCACAGGGAACAATTCCTTCCCAGTATCCCATCTAACCCTGCCCTCTGGCAGTGGGAAGCCATTCCCTCTTGTTCTGTCACTCCATGCCCTTGTCCCAAGTCCCTCTCCAGCTCTCCTGGAGCCCCTTTAGGCCCTGGAAGCGGCTCTAAGGTCTCATTGGAGCCTACTCTTCTCCAGATCAAACACCCCCAGCTTTCCCAACCTGGCTCCAGAGCAGCCCTGTCCCCTCCAATGGCATCTTGGTCTGTATCGGGGATAGTGTGGCCAGCAGGACCAGGGCACTGATCGTCCCCCTGTACTTGGTGTTGGTGACATAGCACCTTGAGTGCTGCACTCAGTTTTGGGTCCCTCACTTCAAAAAGGACATTGAGGTGCTGGAGCGTGTCCAGAGGAGGGCAAAAGGCCCATGAAAAGTCTAGAAAACTGTATGAGGCATGGCTGAGGGAAGTGGGTTTGGTTAGTCTCAAGGAGGTCCAGGGGGGACCTGAATGTGGATTTATTCGCTCTCATATTTGTGGCGTTTTGTCTCCATTATACCGGTGATACCTCACCTGCAGCACATGGTCTCTGCGATGTACTCTGTAGGATGGGTTTTGAGTGTTGCTGGTTGGAACCCCAATCTGGTCTATGTGTCCAGTATTGTGGACCTCTGTGCTTTGGGAGTCATCTACTGGGAATGGTTAATAATCACATCTTCGTTGTTTTCTCCAACAAAAGGAGGAGAAAGAGGAACAACCTATGTGGGAGACACCTTCCTAATTTTTTTCTCCCCTCTTTTTTTCCTTCCTTGTCCTCCAGGCTTAGTACAGTAATAGACCTGAAAGGGGACTGTATTCAGGTGGGATCCAGTCTTTTCTACCGTGCCTGCAGTGAGAGGACTGAAGGAAATGGCCTTAAGCTGAGGCACTGGAGAGTCAGGTTAGATGTTACAATTTTTTTTTTCATTGTTTGGGTGGTCAGACATTGGACCAGCTTGACCAGGTAAGTGATGGACTCACCACCC
>VZTE01003235.1:71440-105769 GCA_013397775.1 Eulacestoma nigropectus | reverse complement strand
TTGGGAGGGAGTGACAGTGGCAGGAGGCTGTCCCTAATCACAGGTGCTGCGCCTGCAGGTGTTTGGAAGTGGTGTAGGTGCTCCGGGACTAGGCAAGGATTAAAAAGATCCCTTTCTCGCTGTCACACACATACATTCCATCTCCACTTCTGAGTCCATATCCTGGCTGGTTCCTTGTCCAGGGATGGGCTTCCACCGCATATTTCTTACCCCACTGAGAGGTGACAGCAGCCGAATCCTGTACATTCCAACCTCGATCTTGTCAGGCCTTGTACTCAATGAACTCCTGCTTTACAAAGGTGCGAGAGTTCCCTTTTTTTCTCCATTTTAAAATATTTTATTGAAACTCTAAGTCAATTGCTTTCCATTTGAAATAAAACTCAGGAAGAGCTGTATTAAGTACTTGTTAACAAAGTCATACTAGTATCTTTCCCATGTGAGATTCTGAGGTTGGATGACAGGAAGGTTTTGAGGTTATTAATTTGTCAAGAATCATAGAGCCAGTGGCACTTTCCCTAGTGAAATAGTGAAATAGTGAAATGAATGAATTGGATTTTGTCTGTGTATTAGTAAGGAATAAATATAACTGGAAAACTTCTTTAATATTTATCTTCCCAAAGAAAATATCATTGTACCTGTGAGGAGACAGAAATAGCACTGCTTTTTGAGGTTATCATCACTGTTGTGTTTTATAGGTTTGTAACCAAACCAAAATGGAAAACGGTCACTTGAAGCCAGTTATGGAGCTCAAGTAACTCAATCAGTAGGAAGGAATGGATCATACAACTTCGGGGTGGTTTTGGGAACAGCTAAGTAAAAATACATGAACTAGGAGTTAGGATGGGACCATATTTTGTACGTAATGCCAATTTGTGAGTAAAATACCACAGTTGCATTAGAAAGTGTTTCAAAATAGCTGCATTCCTCGGGGAGAGGAGACTGGATATTTTTGCATTTTATTTCGGTAAGAGTAGCAAAGGCTGAGCATTCCTTGTTGGTGGAACAGCTCCTGAGCTTTTCCTGTATATGGAAATGTGCTGCTACTGAATGTTGGCATGAGCTAAAGCAAGATCCTGGAAAAAGCACTTTGCAGTTGTGTTTTGCTTATATCCACACGTGGGATCTCAAATGATGGATGTCCAAGGGCAGAGGTAACCCAGATTATGTCAACATTTTCACATTAACAAAAAATAGTTAATTATTTTGCCTAGGACTGTGTGTATTTAATACTTCGTTTGATTGGTGTGTGATTATTATAAGAACCATGAAAATCATGCTGGTTAAAATTGTGAGCTGGACTTAAAGCTCATATTGTTAAAAGTTGTATTTGAAGCACATTTGAAATGCAACCGTAATTCATATATTTTTAGAGTAACAGTGCTTCATTTACTTAAACAAAAAATTAAATAAAATAAAAAGGTCTCTCCAGTTACTCGCATTGGTGAAATACTGTCTCCCTTCTGCTCCAAGATTCAGCACTTTCAAGATGTTTGTAAAACTGGTGGTGTGATAGTAATTCCTGAGGCTCCATAAGAGTGTACTCATCCTTCTTTCACTCCTGAGTTTCTGTTGGATTTGACATTCATTTCCTGTTTGCTTCCAAATTCCTACCTTGTCCTGAAGTCTCCACCCTCTGCTAACATGGCCATACTTGGGTATGTTGTAATTCCAGGCTATAATGGGTGTGGATGTCTTGGAATGACATCATGGAGATAGTTCTTTTAAGATGGATATGTGGGGGTAAAAATGCTTTGATCCATCAGGCAGTGTTAAATTGCTGTGAAAATTAGTGGAATATATGAAAGGAATTGACAAATCCAAGTTGGATCTATTGAACTGTGCACATTTTTGTTATTACAGGTGACCTTGAGTTCTTATGATGTTATCTTCCATCCATTTATGCTGCCCTGGTTAATACAGGACATAGAATACTATATTTTAATATCTAAAATACTTTAATACCTAAAATATGTTGATACCTAAAATACTTTATTTTAAGAATGTACTATTCAATGTCCTGTATTAACCAAGGTCAGCATAAATGGATGGAAGATAACATAATAAAAACCTTTTAAACAACTTTGTGTCTGCGGATGGATGTGCCTCTAATTGCAGATGTTCAGCACTGTCTCTTTTAACAGCCATAAATTAAAAGAAAAAAGTAGGTATTTAGCATTTTTAAAACTAAATACTCACAAACTACAATGATTCAGCTTGTTCTTTTAGTGTTTGAGTCTCATGGGGCAAAAGCCCTGACTATCAAACAGTTCAGTGCTAGAATTAATTTGAAGAAATTACTAATTAGTTAATTACTAATCTTAGTAATTTTTCCCTATGATACATATAAATGGTTTTGTCAGATAATATATCAACAGATCACAGTTACACATGAGTTAGGTCTCCTGAAAGGTTTTGTTTTACTGGATACAAGTCAGGATTTAGAATCGGTTCACTGAGTTTTGTCCTAGATATTTTATTTTTTTAATTATTCTATTTCCGTAGTAAAATTAGTAGGCTTATTAGATGTCTTGAGGACCTGCTCTCTTGTCTGTGAGGATACACAAAAAAGCAAGTGTATCTGGCTTTTAGGGCAATTGCAATTAGCTCAAGTAAGCAGGACAATGAAAATCCATCATCCTACTGAAAATGTCTGGGGGTGTGGCACAGGCAGCTCTGGAGCAGCCTTAACATATTTATTGAGTTGTGATCTGTAAGTAAATTGTAAAACTGCACTGGAAGATGCTTGGTCAGTGTTGAAGGTTAACTTTGTTTTATTACTTCTCTCATTTTGAAGCATTTTGTTTTCAATTTTACACCTTTCAGCCTTTTCACTTTTTACAACATAGGAATCTCTTTAACTCGGAATGTCTCTACATCAGTTCCTACTGGAGCCAATCACCTGCCATGCCTGGAACAGAGACCGTACTCGTAAGTAATAAGTTCATTTTCGTCACATTTAGGGAAGGTATGGTTAGATAGATAGTTCTACCTGTGAAATGTTCCACTTATGATCCAAAAAGCACATGTCTTCCAAATCTGAGCATTTCTAAACCTATTGCTGGACCTCTGACATAGGAGGTGATTGAGTCTTCCTGGTGTTCCACAAAGCTTTGCCTCTTGGCCAAGTTTTCTATATTGTGGATTATTGTGTTCCAAATGTGTTGTCTTCCTATGCAGAGTACTCATGACCATGGTATGTGTGCCAATATCAAACTGCCAGTGGGCAGGGTTAGATGAGGTATTGGGAAGGAATTCCTCCCTGTGAGGGTGGTGAGGCCCTGGCACAGGTTGCCCAGAGCAGCTGTGGCTGCCCCGTCCCTGGAAGTGTCGAAGGCCAGGTTAGAAGGGGCTTGGAGCAACCTGGGATAGTGGAAGGTGTCCCTGCCCATGGCAGGGGGTTGGAATTGGATGATCTTTAAGGTCCCTTCCATCCCAAACCATTCCACGATTCTATGTCTGTAATTATTGGAGATTTTCCAGGGATTTTGGCCCTTTGTTTACAAAGCCCATGTAATGCTCTCAAATTCGTGAATAGAGCTTTTAGATGGGGAAAGTCTTACAAATATGGCATTTGGTATTAAAAAACCTTCTGTACAATTAGATTGTTTTATTTCTTCTTTCAAGAGATTGCCATTAGCCCTAATAACCATGAAGTGCACATCTACAAGAAGAGTGGGAACCAGTGGGTGAAGGCTCACGAGCTGAAGGAACACAATGGACACATTACAGGTGAGATTGTGCTGAGCCAGACATGAAGATTTCCAACCTCCCATTTTCCCCAGTTGAGATTCTGAACAGGAAATCTGCAAGTGTTGAGTAAATAGATCTTTTTATAGGTTGGCATTCCCACTTAGATAGAGCCTTGCAGCAGTTTTCTCAACTGCATGCAGTGAATGTTAGAAAGAAAAGCCCTATCTCATTTCCAGACATTTCAGTGGAGTTACTGAGCCATTTTTTCTTATCTATGGCTTATTTTTCATCTGTAATGACATAATGAGAACACATTTTCAGTCTACTGAAGTAATCTGGTTGTGTCACAGTGATGCATGCTACTCCCTGTCAAGTGCCAGTACTAAAATTTCATCAAGTATACGACTGTAGCGTTGCTTTGTGGTTTCCAACAACAATAAATACCCTTTTTAGGGACTGTATAAACATTTGAAGTGATCAGTCCTGGACTTAGACCATCAGTGAGCACATTTATTGCAGACCCAGAGTATCTGTATATCCACAATGAAAATAAAGAAGAGCTGCCACAATGAGTCACAAGGTGTTATTTTAAAAAATGTGATTATCCTGTGGCAGTCTTTTTCCTGGTGATATTTTTAAAAGGGCTTTATCCTTTAAGGAAATGAAAATAATTATTACAAGCACTTGCCCAAAGCAGCAAATTCTGTTCTCAGCTCACTAATGGGCAGAAGTATCTGCCCAACAGCATTTTGCAGCAACAATTCTTGCTGTCCAAGAGCCCAACTGTCCCTGCTCCTTTGTGAAGAGTAGCTTGGGCTGCATTTACAAAGGAAGTGTGTCCCTCAAAGACATTTCTTTGCATTTTACTTGTACCTGTTAGTGTTAGAAGCCAAATATCCATGACTTGGGGAAAGAGCTCTCCCTGCTTTCCTGCACAGTGTGTACTTTTGGAATACAAAACACTGTGGTGGTTGTAAAGAGTGGAGTTAAGCTGTGGTTACACACAGGAGATCCACTGATCAAACTGCTTGTAAGCCCTGCCAGGAGTGAGTCAGCTGCTGCCACTCCAGCCCCTGATCACAGGGGACAAGGTCCTTCTCTTGACTCAGGTTTGTGGTGAGCTGCCTCTGCTCACTCACAGGAAGAGCTTTATTCACTCTCTTGGCTTAGTTTTCTGCTAAGCTAGAAATCTAAACTTGGAATAGATCAGAACAGGTGGGAGGAGGTGGTGGGCAAGAGAAGGAAAGAGAGGCAGGATGGTCCCTCTTTCAAAGGCAGTGCTAGAACTCCTGTAACTGTGGTTTCAGACTATCAAGCTCTTCACTTTTTAAGCATAAACCTATTTTGAAGTAAACACTATATGAGTAATGTAACATTAGTACACGTTCTTTCCATAGCTTTTATCCCATTTTCAGTTTGTGATCTTAAGAGATGTTTTTAATACTGAATGTAGAAATGGAAAACCACTGACATATAATTCGTGGCAGGAGAGTTGAGGATTGCACTCTGCATCTCAAAGGATGCTAGAGAAAAGGTGAAAAATAATGTTCACATAAGACTTTCCAGTTGGGAAAGGCATCCTTCATTGCCTAGGAGGGGAAAAAAGCAATGGCAGCCTTATCAAAGGTTTTATTTTATTCTTTGAATTTGTTATTTTTTCTTGGTAAACCTTTCTCATGGCACAGCTTAAGTAGGCATGGAAAAAATGTAAGAATTGTGTCAGTACATAAAGATTGAGAATGTCTAACCAAAAAAACCCTGTTATCTAAACTTTAGATCATGGCTGCAGTCTGGCAGCAAGCACACAACGTTGTTAGATGTTGTGCAGTTTTAGAATTGCAGACTTTCAGCTGTTGAGAGGGATCTTGCAGAAGTCAAGAGGTTTGGAGGGTGCTGGTGGACAGGCCTTGGCCAGTCTGCAGAGCTCCACCTATTGGCCAGCCCACGGAGCTTCCTCAGCCAGCAAATCCCTGGCATCTGGAAGTTTGGGATCTGCAGTTTTGATGAAAGCTAGAGGGAGAAACAGGTATTCCTAACAGCTTGAAAAGGCTCCTGGAGAAAAAGAGATGAAGGGAAATAACATAACATAACAGTAATAACTGTCTCAGTGATCAGTTCATCAGGAACTGCAGTGACAGGACAAGGAAGAATGGCTTCAGACTGGAAGAGGGGAAATTTAGGTTAGATATAAGGAAAAATTCTTCCCTGTGAGGGTGTCGAGGCCCTGGCACAGGTTGCCCAGAGAAGCTGTGGCTGCCCCATCCTTGGAAATGTTCAAGGCCAGGTTAAATGGGGCTTGGAGCAACCTGGGATAGTGAACAGGAGCTGGCACAGAGTTGGAACTGGATGATCTTTAAGCTCCTTTCCACCCCAAGCCATTGTGTGATGCTGTGACAGAAGAATGTGAGGCGATCTCTGCTTTGCCTTAACATAAAGCAAACAGCATGAGGGGAAAATGAATTCCTGCGAACTCTTCACTTGCAGGTATTGACTGGGCTCCCAAAAGCGACCGCATCGTGACGTGCGGCGCTGACCGCAACGCCTACGTGTGGAGCCAGAAGGACGGCGTGTGGAAACCCACCCTCGTCATCCTGAGGATCAACCGTGCCGCCACCTTTGTCAAGTGGTCTCCCTTGGAGAACAAATTTGCCGTGGGAAGTGGAGCTCGACTCATATCTGTGTGCTACTTTGAGTCTGAAAATGACTGGTGAGCTGTTTTTATATCTTTACAGTCTGCATGGGAAAGCTGAGCCTGGTGTTACCGGCTGAGCTGGTAACTGGGTTACTATTTTGCTAATTCCTAAAATATTGAGGGAATGTAGAGGGATGGCCTCATCAGTTCTTTTGTGGACTTCAATATTTTGGGAAAAAGGTTCCCTCTCTTCTTCACTCTGGTGTAGCACCTAAAGGCCTTTGACTTTGCCTATTTTCAGGCAGTACAAGTTGGCGTGGATGTGTTCTGCCTGACTGCCATAAACATATGTTGCTTTTCTAAAAGTGCAAGAATTTCCGCCGAGTAGAGATTTCTTTACTACAACTGTATGTTTGAAAAACGATAAATATTTCCTTCCCCCACCTCGTGCCAGAATGAATGAAGAAATCTTCTCTCGAGTCTTTCTTCCATATCTATTATTTTGGGCCATTTCTTATCGTTAGAGGTTTGAGTCTGTCACATCTCCAGGGTGGTCTGTTGGAAGATGTTTGAGCTTGCCATCGACCCCTTCTGTGTTTTGTCATGTACTTTTATCACAGTTTATAGATTTCACACAGGAGTATCACAAAAATATTTCCACCACTAAGATATTTCTCGATTTGGCATCTAAACTTAATGCTTCTGATCTTCTCCCTTTGTAGCTGCACATGTTGGAACTGCATTTGCTGTATCATCTGTAGGTGAAATCAGTGTGTGGAGTATCTCTTACTTTGGGTTGCATAAACAGGCACAAAACCACAGGTGTCCTCTGTGCAGTCTGCCATGTGGAGATGAAAAACAATGACACCATCTGCAAAATACATTTTAAAGATAGTTTTGGACTTTTATGCTTTCGAGCATAGTCACTTATCAGCATTTTTCTCTGCCTCACTCGTCTACAAAAGAATCAAAACTCCATATGCTAAAGAAATATAATTTTAAAAATGTGAGCCTTAAAACTTGTGCCTGATGGAAGTAAAATCAAAGAAAAATCACCATCATCCCAAAGGCCATCAAGTGAATAATAGATTTCATTACTCTTTTGTAAATAGTTCAGATAAACTAAATCTGCTGAGACGTATTTAGGCCACTATTGATGCATTCAGCAGCAGGACCACTTTGCACTGCACTGCAGATAATTGAGATGAATGCACTGGTTGGATCATTGGCAGTCCCCCCATTTTCTTGTTGTGTTTTATAGTTATTGTATTATTAAACAGTAGAAAAGTCAATAGGCAAGAGATATGACTATAAAACTTGTTGGAAGGAGCTGGAGAAGGACTTGTACTTGGTGATCCATGAAAATAGTGCTGCTTAGCTCAATGTCACCGTCACAGCTGACCTTGTGTTCACTGGGGGGAAGAGACCTGGCAATTCCTGTGTAAAATTCCCATCAAGGAGTTCCATCTGATGCTTTATAAAGGTTCATTTGAAGGGGAATAGGACTTAGCTGAGGAGATACATATTTAATGAGTTTGTTCATAGTATTTAAAAGTTTAATTAAGCTAACCATAAAGCTCACAGATTGCACAAGAGAATGTGAAAGATTTGGACATGAAGTTTTTTCCAAAACTGATGTGTTTAGTCGTTGGAAGGAGTCATCATTTTGAGGAGTGCTTCATGGATTTTTGGGAATCGGGTAAAATATGTCCATATGAACTTTAAACCTTTCTTTGGTTTGTTTTTATTTTAGGTGGGTGAGCAAACACATTAAAAAACCCATTCGTTCCACTGTCCTCAGCCTGGACTGGCACCCCAACAATGTCCTGCTGGCTGCAGGATCCTGTGACTTCAAGTGCAGGTGAGAGAAACTAAAATATCTGTCTACACTTTGGGTTACTGGATCAAATCAGTAGCTTGAGCATGTTGGTCAGCCATTTGCACTTGCTGTTAGAATAAAAGATGGCTCATTGTGTACTGTTGTTGATACCAAAGAAAGATAGCTAGCTTGAGAATGTTGGCTTTGGTGCTGCTGTGTCCTGACTTTGGACTGCCAACACGGAGCTGCCAAATTCCCTAAATTTAGGGAATTGGTGAGTTCCCTTCCCAGCATTACACAGCAGTGTGTACTGAGGCAGAGAGCTGGTAATTAGGCTGAAGTTGGATTAGCAGGTGTCGTCTAGTAGAACACCAACACTGCTAGTTAGAGTTTAAAAAACAATATCCTAATGATGCAGTCCCAAAATTCAGAGTAACTGGCCATTTCCAAAGGTGTTATCCCATCTTTTTGTTCCCTGAGTTCCTTGTTCCTCTCCTTTGCCTGTGCTGACCCTAAAGTTCTCACACTCCTGTGGGCAGCAGAGTCAAGAAATTGATCCACCTGCAACTCAACACAATAAAAGAGATTTTTTGAAGATCATTAAAAAAAAAAAAGGCTGTTAAAAGCAGATTGGTGTGAGAGATGGATGGGGGAGACTTTGGTTGTGAAATTACAGCGTGAGGGATGGGCCCTGCAAGCTGCTCTGTGCTGAGTGATTGGGGTCACTGCAGGGAAGTCTGCATGGGGAGTCTGCAGGGCCTGACTTGAATCCACATTGACTTAATCGCTTGTACCTTGAATGATAATGAAAGCTTCTTTTCTTAAACTCTTTATGTAATAGGGCAGTTTTTAAGCTTCAAAGTGTGTGCTAAAAATGATTAAGGAGGAGTGGGAGGGGGAGGTGGGACTGACTATTACATTCCTTATTTCAGAATGAAACCCTTGCATCTAAACCCCATCCTTTGATACCTTTTCATGTAAGGAAAGATACTAAATGGAAGCTGGGAAGGAGGGGAGAGTTGTCTCCCCTTTCCTGCCTTATTTCCAGTTTTAATTTGATAAACTGTATGTATTCACTTCCTTTCACAAAAAAGGTAACGTGAAACAGAAGCAGCTACTTTTCTTCTTACAGGAGCAGCTAGTTTTCACATGTGGAAATTTTTTAGTTTGGGTTCATAGAGGACCTCAGGACTTGGACTTTAGGTCACCTGAGGGGGGTGTGTGTCTGTGTGTCCAACCCAAACCATTCTCGGATTCTAGGATTCTTTTTCTTCCCCAAAACCATGAAAAACTATTCTCTGTTGTAAATTATGAGTACAGATCTCTAGAATTCCAGTTCTCCCTTCAGTTCCATATTAAAAATAATAAAGATATCTTAAGTGTGCACCTGTTTGATGGAAATTAGGAAATGGATCTGCCAGAGCCAATGCCACGTAATAAGCAGCTAAGTGGGAAACATTTTGGGGAAAGAATGGAGTGCAGGAGGCTGCAAATTGCTGGGTATTCAGCAGAGTTTTTTGGTGGTTGGCCGAGAAAAATGAGCTCCCCTTACATTTATCTGAAATATATATGTATCTATAGCTAAGAGCACCACATAAGTATGATTTTATGTTCTTGCCCTGGGAATGAAAGTCATTTCCCAATGTTCTTTGAAGGCTGGGGCCTTCAAGCTGAGGTGATTTTGGTTTTAAAAGACAGGGAGACTTTAATAAGGGAAAAGACTTTTTTTTTTTTTTAAACTAACAGTTAAATTCAAGGTCTTCCTTACATAGGTATGATTTTCCTGCTTTGTGTCAAAGGCTGTTGCTTTAAACATCTTGTCCTATTTCCATATATTAAGAGAATCATCCTTTTAGGTGGCTCTATAAAATTCAGTTTTTTAAAGGATTATCATTAGATTATATTTAAACTGATAGAGCCAAATATATATCCATACTTAATTCCCTGAAAATCTGTACCTAATATAGCTGCAGTTAAACCCTTCTCGTTGCAAATGAGCAGCTTTATTGAAATCAGCTGAATATAGGTACCTTTGGAAGTGCTTACCCCACACATACAAGAGATACAAAAAACGGGGGGGAGGGGAGCTACATTTCCTTCAACTCACTGTAAAATAATTCCTGTTTGTATGTGACTGCAACCATGAATATTTGATCACAGTTTTTCATTTATACTGATTTTTTTTTCCTCTGGTAGTAGCATGGTGTAGCTGCCTTGCTCCTCCTGTTCAATGGACTCAAATCCTATGGTTGTGACGTCCCATTAAATTCCATGGTAACAGTCAAGAACACCATATTGTGGCATGTCTGAATCATGCAGAAGGAATTTGATGAAAGGGGGAGGCTTTCTATTTAAACATATCTTGAAAATTGTAGTGCTGGGAAAAAAAAAGCTATAAAAACATAGCAGTGTTTCAGGTTTTCAAGGCATTTTTGCAATAATGAGCCGGAAGAAGGTGGCTCAGAGCCCCTTTGCTGGCATTAGAACATCACATTTCTTTCTTTGAAATCCTGCTAAAACGGGAATGTTCTTAAAAAGTGGGTAATTTTGTAGGTGTTTGTATTAGCTTCTAATTATACAGTGCCATTCCTGGGTTTTCTCTAACTGAAGGATTGACTCCGGAGAGCTGTTAGCACCGCAAAAGGATGAAAGGGAAATCTTGGCACGGGGAAAAATGCACTGACAGCGTGTATTTTTGTGCCATCTTCTGGAAAAAAGGGAGAGGGCTACAATAACAGCATTTATGAGAAACCTGTGTGCTTTACACCCTTTGTGCTGCTGCTTTCTCTCTGCACGCTGCTGCTTCCAGGCTTATTTAAAGACACCAAAATATTTTATTTTGGGAGAATCAGGGCCCATCTCTCAGTTTCCAACGTGAAATGCATCCCGTGCTCCCAGGAGCTTTGTTCTCTCTTTGTTCATGGCAAAATCTTTTATTTGCAGGGTGTTCTCTGCTTACATTAAGGAAGTGGATGAAAAGCCAGCCAGCACACCCTGGGGCTCCAAGATGCCCTTTGGGCAGCTGATGTCGGAATTTGGGGGCGCGGGCAGCGGAGGGTGGGTGCACAGCGTGAGCTTCTCCGCCAGCGGCAACCGCCTGGCCTGGGTCAGTCATGACAGCACCGTGTCAGTGGCTGATGCCTCCAAAAACATGATGTGAGTATCCCCTTGCTGGTGTGATTAGCCTGATGATCCTAAAGGTCTTTTCCAACCTTAATGATTCCGGGATTCTATGTGGAATATTGTGCTCACAAGCTTGCACCTCTGTTGCCAGTTTTACTGTAGATGCCAGGAGTCTCTTTGAGGCTTATACAAATATTCTATGGATAAGGTTTGTTCTGAGAATTTTGGATTATATAATTTAAATTCTTTGTGAGAATCCTTCAGTGGCGGTATAGCCAATTTATTTTGGGGGAAAAAAGAGGCATTTGGGAAAAAAAGGTATATTCCACTGAGTAACTGGGGAAACAATATTTCCTTTTCCAAAACAGTATTTGCAATACAGAATATTCCAAAAAATATTCCCAATTCAAATGTCATAGATCTTCCAGCACACTTACATTAGGTTAAAACTTTCTATTACAAATTACAACCTTCTGGTGTCACCACAGGACAGCCGAGCCACCCTGACTTCTCCAATAATCCTTGTGTGGGAACGGTGCCTATTTTTTGTTAGAGCCGAAAATGAGAGATTTCAATGAATCCCTCTAACAAATGTTCTTGTGCTCAGGGTTTCGCAGCTGAAAACAGAGTTCCTCCCACTCCTGAGTGTGTCCTTTGTCTCCGAGAACAGCGTGGTGGCAGCTGTAAGTGTCTGCTCTTTCCTCCTTGTAAAGCTTTGTCGTGTTTTGGAGAGGGAGGAAACCCCATATTTTGCACAGTTAATAATAATAATAAACAAGCTCTGCCCCGGTGTCAGCGTTTGCATTTTGGAAGGGCAGGGGTGGGAATGCTGAGCTGGTGTTTCCTGACGGGTGTTTGGTTGCAGGGCCACGACTGCTGCCCGATGCTCTTCAACTGTGACGACCGTGGCTTGCTGACCTTCGTTTCCAAACTAGACATTCCCAAACAGAGCATCCAGCGCAATATCTCCGCCATGGAACGCTTCCGGAACATGGATAAAAGAGCCACCACGGAAGACCGTAACACCACCCTGGAGACCCTGCACCAAAACAGTATAACGTGAGTGTCCTGCTGCCAGGATGAGGGCAGGGAATGTTCTCCGTGTCCAGTGGGTTTCCCAGGATGTTCTGCAAACCCTCAGATTTGCTGTACCAGAAGGGCGTAGCTGGTATCCCTTTTTCCTTGTGGTCTTTCCCTAACAGCTCTCTGTTTCTGGGATTTACGTGGGTGCTGGTGAAGTTAATCATTGACATGGCTACAGCTGTTGGCTCATGGTTAATGTGTTGTGTACCTTGGACACAGCTTATCTTATCAAATACGTGGATAGTTCCCAAGAGGCTGGTGGCACTATGCAAAATCCAGTCAGCAAAATCCACCTGAAAGAGGAATTCACATCCCAGCTTCCTATTTCAGATGTTACTGCCATATGTATTTATTTATTGTGTGTCACTGCTTTCAAACTGAAAGAGGGGAAATTTAGGTTCGCTGTACAGAAAAATCCTTCCCTGTGAGGGTGGGGAGGCCCTGGCACAGGTTGCCCAGAGAAGCTGTGGCTGCCCCATCCCTGGGAGTGTCCACGGCCAGGTTGGACGGGGCTTGGAGCAACCTGGGATGGTGGAAGGTGTCCCTGCCCATGGCAGGGGGTGGAACTGGATGATCTTTAAGGTCCCTTCCACGCCAAACCACCCCATGATTCTGTTAATCAGAAGGATTGATTCAGGTTAATTGGGCAAAATATCTTTGCATTTAAAACATTATGTGATCCCAAAGGATGTTGAGCAATTTCTCTTTATTTAAGGAAAACACTTAGTCTCACCAAGCCCTTAAAGAGCTTCCAGCATCCTTTTCTTTGCTTATTTTTCTGAGGCATTCTACCAAGAATCTAGTGTAGGCTCTGGTATAGTCATGTCTCCATCTGAAAGAGTAGGAGTAGAATTCAACCCAAATCTCCCAGTTTTCTGGCTCTCTGGAATGGGTGTTGGAGCTCTCACTCTCTGTTTGCAGCCAAGTGTCTATTTATGAGATAGACAAACGGGATTGTCGGAAATTCTGCACCACCGGCATCGATGGAGCAATGACCATCTGGGATTTTAAGGTAAAAATGTGCTTTTACTACCATGTTTATGTGAACTAGCTGGGGTGGTGGGTTCTTTTTTTCATCTCTAGTATCAACTCCTGGGGCTCAGCCCCAAGCCAGGTTTTATTAGCAGCAGGAAATCCAGACTGGAATATTCCAAACCATTAGTGAAGTCCGTAAGAAAAGCAGATCCAAGAATCAGCATAAATGCAGATGCAGTTTGTTTAGCAGATGGTGCTAATACAGACTTTTTTTTTTAAATGGAATTACCTTATGTCCCTGTAGGAATCCCCTTAATTCTTTCCTTCTCCAGCCTCAGCCACAGTTGGGCTGGAACAATTTGTACAACACAACCCCCTTCCTCTTCCTGCTCCCATCCCTTGAGACTCTGTTCGTTGTCCTGCTGCAGAACATGGTCCTGTCCTCTCAGAATTAACTTACCCAAGGAGCGAGAAGTTGCTCTAACAGCTGGAAAATACAATATTGAAAATCCTAAAAGGATGTAATAATGTCTATGCTTGCTTTGCTCAGGCCTGGCCAACAGAGGCCGCTGTTGGTCTTCCCAAAACTGGGATATGGGCTCTGATTTACGGAAAGAATAGATTGTGTTCTGTGGTGCCAGAGTGCTCTGGTGGAGACAGGAGCCAAACATGAAGTTGAGGTGATCTTTAAGCTGCTTTAGTACAGTTTTAGGTCTGTATTGCTGGTCTGTACATGCCTGAGTTTGAAAGGAATGACCATTGGGGTCTCTGGCTTTTGAATTAGGAAGAAATTCTTTACTTTAAGAAGAAATTCTTCCCTCTGAGGGTGGGGAGGCCCTGGCACAGGTTGCCCAGAGAAGCTGTGGCTGCCACATCCCTGGAAGTGTTCAAGGCCAGGTTGGACGGGGCTTGGAGCAACCTGGGATCATGGGAAGTGCCCCTGCCCATGGCAGGAGGTTGGACTGAATGATTTTCAAGGTCTCTTCCAACCCAAACCATTCTGGGATTCTATGACTGAGTCTAATTTCAAGTATTCATGGTTTTACTTGGTTTTGTTAGCATTTACACTGAATTATTTAACCCAAGCTACTGCAGCAGATTGTGATTAAGATTTTTTTCTCTCCTTCAAGACTTTAGAGTCCTCCATCCAAGGGCTACGAATCATGTAAAGATGGATTTCCATGATCTAGCAGGACAAACTGCTTGACAGAACGCAGCTCCCACATCTGCACAAACCTGAAAAGGGAGGAGGAGGAGGAGGAAGGTGAAATATTTGGAAACACTGAGAAAATACAGCTTGGCAGATTTTCTTTTGAATCTAAATTTGGTGAATTGTGTTGGTTTCAAAATCAGCTGTGATTTTTTTTTTTTTTTTTTTTTTTTTTTGGTTGGTTGTTTCATTCCATTCTTTACCAAAGCTGCTCCTTAAGTAGTTTATTGCAGGAAGTTATGAATCACTAACTTAAAAGGGGAATTTTATGTAAATTGTCTGCTAGAAATAATAATAATAATAAAAAAGAGAAAAACTGATTCTTTGTTTTGATGCTTATTGGCGGTGATTAAAAAATGGATGTTAAGGATATTGGGAGAGAGACAGGGTGGGGAAAACCCTGCACTGATGTTTTATGGCCTTAAAACAGGAAAAGTTCATCTTAACTGAGAGGTTCTCAAAGTTGACAGATGAAGACCCAGAGTTCTTAAGATCTGAGTGTGAAGATTCAGATGAGCTTCTTCCAGGGCAATTGTTCCCTTGAGGTGATGATTTTGGAGGATGAATGATTTTATCCTACTACTCTTCATTCTGTCTGCCTTGCATTTAATCCATAATAACAGCAAATTAATTTTTATTGTCTCCTCAGTGGGTCACAGTTTTCCAAAGGTGAATGACCAGAATTATTTGTAGTTGCCTTTGGGACTGGTCCCAAGCCTGCTCCCAGGGCAGTGCCGAGGGGACAGGATGGAAGGCTCTGTGTGGAAAGTGAGACAAAAATCTGTTGAGCCTCGTCTAGGGAAGACAAATTAAAAGCAAATCACTTTGTAAGTCTGTGAAGCTGCAAGTCTTGGGAATCACCATCTCTGGAGGTGTTCAAGGAATGACTGTACATGGCACTCAGTGCTCTGGTCTGCTTGACAAGGTGGGAATTGGTCACAGGTTGGACTTGGTGAACTTGGAGGTCTTTTCCACCCTCAATGATTCTGGGATTCTGTGTCCTGTTAGAGCTGAGCACTCGGGCTGTAAAATCCTGTATTTGTAATGACTGGTGGGCAAATTAAGCTCCAACCAGAGGTGTCAGCGTGGTCTGGCTTCTGTGCTGATCCTTTGTTTCCAGGTACCTTTTGCAGTTCAGCTCTGAGCCTCAGAAGCTCACGGAGGCATTTGCACGCAGCTTACTTTATTCACAGGGTGTAGTTCCTGCTCCCTGTGTTGCTGCCTTGCTGTGCTCCGAGGGGATTAGCTGGCTCATAGCACTGCTTTACAAGGCTTTAGATTGTAGTTTCTGTTGAAAATGCAGAAGTGTCTTAAAAAAACCCAATGACTAAGTTTACCACTTCCTCTGGAACCAGAGTTGCTTCACACCCTGCTCGTTTCTCAGCTCGGTGGGGCTGGAAGGGGAGGGTGGAAGATCAGCTCTGAGTGGCAGACCTGTGGTCACCTCCTTTGTGTCCAGCGTGGGTGGGAATTCCTGAGCGTGTTGAGGGAGTCACAGCACCGGGCTCTTGGCACGTGTTTGTGGAGCTGGGATTAGCATTTTCCCTTCGGAACGGATGTTCTCAGCTATCCCAGGTTTAGCTGCTGGCTGTGTGTGCTGATGTTACACACCACCTCACAGGCTCTTGGGGATGAGCAGTGGGGGTCTGCACAAGCAGGAAGGCCAGGGAATGCTCACTGGAGCCTGCCTGCAACATTCCCCACCCACAGAATCGCTGCTGCTCATCATCCGCACTGCCCCAGCAGCAGAGAAACCCTCACCAGAAGTGTCCCCGTGTCCCCAGTGGCTGTGCAGTGGGACAGTTCCTCTCCTGCCTTTTTGAGGACGTGACGTGCTGTGGGGGCAGGAGGACCTTCCCACTTCAGAAATGGAAACAAAAGCAGGTAAAGGGTTTGGGCAAACATGAACCGGGTCTGGCAGAGGCCCGGCAGGGCTGAGCCTCCATCCCTGACTTCCACAGTGCCAGATTTCCACCCCTTCCCCGGCTGTCGAGCCCTGGAGAGCCCCAAGCAGTGTTCAGAAGCACTGGAGGCAGCTCGTGGCGCTCGTTAGCACAGGCTCAGGCCAGAGCAGCCTGGAGATGGGAGCGATGAGGAAAGGGGATGGCAGGCGAGGAACAGGGGTCACGCTTCCCTTAGTAACGTACCCCAAATCCTCCTGCAGAAGTTAAAACTGACCCGCAGTTCATTCCCATCCCTGCCTGGGCGACATCTCAGGATGTCCCTGTGTCTGCAGGGATCAGGGCAACACACATGAAATGAAGCACAGCTATGGATGAGGACCAGGAGCCAGGGGCTGCCTTCTCTGTGCCCCCCCCTCCTTACCTACAGCTGACCCCCCGCTCGGGGATCGATTCTGCAGCTCAGCCAATACCGGATTGTTGTATCCCTGAATACCAGGTTATTGTATCCAAATCCTGCAGCTGAGAAGTGATCCTGCCCTTCCTGCACGGGACCCCAGCGTGCTGCTGTGCCACTGCTGCTGTGCCACTGCTGCGACATCACTCAGAGAGGGATGGGGTGAGTGCATCCCTTTGCTCCGGGAGGGAAGGGGTGAGTGCATCCAGGCGGGAATGGGATAAAAATTAGTTGCTTTGAAGCAGGAGGTGAAAAAACCAGAAGGGTGGATGTCTGGTGCGTGGGGATACAGGCAGGGTGACCGCAGCCAGCCTGGGACTGGGGCCCACTGGGCTCTGTGGGATGCAGGAACCAGCAGCAGCTGCTGCCGAGGGCGGCCGGATCCAGGCTCCGCAGGGTCCTGCGGATCTCCCCGGCCGTGGGAGGTGATGCCGACGAGCGTCTCGCCCCGGGTGGGCTCCAGGCACGGCTGTTCCCTGGTGGGGGCCAGCACTGGCATCGAGGGAGTCCCCATCCCTCCGAAACGCATCGGGGGCCGGGGGTGAACAAGACTCCCACTGCCAGAGGAAGGCGACGGGGATCCTTCCCTTCTGTTCTCCTGGCTGTGTCCTTCCCTGGAGCACCCAGGGCGAGTTGCCCAGGTCCCACCGAGGGGCCGGGAGCATCCCGGGGCCGGGGGCCCGTCCACGTGCGGCGATGCTGGAGCGGCCTGGCCCGCAGGCACAGGGGCAGGGCGGCCGCAGAGCTGCTTTGCGCTCCCCCAACGCCCACGTAAGGAAGTGGTTGCATTTCTCGGAGAGGAAAAGGGAAGTCGGGCTGCCTCGGCGGGGCAGGCACAGCTCCCGCCGCTCGCTCCGGGCTCCGTTCGTGTCGACTGCCCAGAGTCCATGAACGAGCCCCGCCGCCCAGGAACCGAGCCCAGCCCGCCCTGCCCGCGCTGCCCGGCAAGGTAAGGACGGGCAGGCAGCTCTGCCACCCCCGCCAGGACCTGGGGCTGTCCCGTGGGGCTGGGGCTGTCACCGCTCCTGGTGCTCACGCCCTGCTCGAGGGTTCGGGGGGTCCCCCCGGGCTGGGGTCAGGGGGTGCAGGCAGCCCCTTGTCCCGCGCGAGTTTCGCTGTCGCTGCGTTTCGGATGTTTTGGGGTTTTCTCCCAGGTTCGGCAGCAAGTTTGAGGGTTTTTTCCTCTTGCCGGCGTTCTGACAGCTCTGAGAGGGGTGGAAAGAGTCCTCCTGTGGGGGTCCCATCGGGGTTGGTGCCGGCAGAGGCAGAGCTGCCGCAATCTGTCCTCTCCTCCTCGGGAATCAGCTGCCTCCCGCTTTGCCCGGCGCGAGGAAGAGGAGGGTCAGAGCCGCCCTCTGTCTGCCCTGGGACGGGACTGTCTCTCCAGGGCCATACTGGCTCATGGGGTACCCCCCGAACACTGGAGACTGAGGACGGGTGTCCCCAGCCTGGCTGGCAGGAGCAGGGGGGTGACACCTTCGGCTGCCGCAGGGAGCAGAGGGGCTCCCGGGGGTCGGTACTGGGGTCTTCGTGGTGCAGGGGTCCAGCACAGTGTCCGGGGAGAGTTTCAGGGGGTCCCAGCTCCCACTGGGATCCTCACTGGATGCAAACCCACCTCCTGCCACCCCGCCAGGCTCGTAAAAACCCAAACTCCAGCTCCTCTGGTGTGTGGCTTCCTCCCGGGACTGGGAGGAGCCCCCGGCACTCGGCTCTGCCAAGGTTTGGTTATCTCCTCCGAGGATGTTTCCGAACTGCTTGGACTGGCCGGGGAGATAACGGAGCTGCTCCAGCTCCCAATCCCGCCCTGTCCGGCCCTCGGAAAATTCCCATTTTCCTCCCTCGAGAGACCCTGGGTTGGGTGGGGGGGTAACCACAGCTCCTCTGATGATCTTCCCAGCTGGGGAAGGGGCTGCCGAGCCCCCGTGGGTCACTCCAGGGCGGGAGCAGGACTCAGCCAGCGGGGCACCGGCAGGGAGCTGGCTGTAAAGGGGCTGTGGGGGAAATGAAACAACACCGCAGGCAGCGGCCAAGGCCCTCGCAGCCCTCACTCCTTCCCGTGTCCGACCACGGCTTCCCCCCCCGGCACGGCAGCTGAACTCATCCCTTCGGGGTGGCATTCAGCAAGGGAGCAGCAGGACCCCCAGGAAGGAGGGTTTGTGCCTCTGAGCACCCAAACCACCTGGAAAAAGAAAAAGCATTGCTGTTTTCTTAGTGTTGACACACCTCGGTGTGTCCTGCCTCCCGTCCCTGCTCCAGGAAGCCCTTTCAGCCGGGTACCCATTTCAGCTAAATCCCCTTTTCACACATTTTTCCTCTCCTGATCTCTTGCACTGCCTACAGCAGTGTCCCTGTCGCTGATGATTTCGTCCGTCCCTCGCGGTGCTGCTCCATCTGCAGGGCTCGGGGCAGAGGCTCGTGGTGGCAGCAGCTTTGTACCCTCCTTGGGACACCCTGTGCTGCATCCCAGGGGGCTCGGTGGGGCTGGGATAGGGCAGCTGCCTCCTCATCCGTGCCCATGTCCTTGGCCAGGGGGTGTGTGCCAGCAGGGCTCGTGCCCTGCATCGGCACTGGAATTTCTCCACGTGCAGAAGGCAGGTGATGGAGCTCCTCGGGTTTTCTTTTCCCCAGCCCAGGGACGGAGCTTTGCTAGGAGGGACTTTTTTCCTTCCCCTGTAACGTTTTTAGCTGCCAAAGAAAACGGGACGTGTTCAGGGAGTTCCCAAAATAGCCGAGAGCAGGCTGTGAGTAATCCCCGTCTGCCACGCCCTGGCGAGGTGTTTCCCTGCATCCCTGCGCTCCCTCGGCCGGATGGCCAAGGGGCTGTGGCGCTGCTCGGAGCCCTTCCCCGTCCCGTGGCTCCTGGAGGGGGCTTGGGGCAAACTGCTTCATCCCATGGCACCGGAGCAGCTGGGGACCAGCAGGAGTGGTGGGAGCTCAGCCAGGAGAAGGGATTAGTCCTGAAGGCTGAGCACTGGTGGGATGGGATGGCGGTGCCTCCATGGGGCTTTGGCTCTTCCTAAGTGAGAGGCGGGGAAGCGGCAAGTGGATCTGGCCCTGTTGGGGTGGAGAGAGGAGGTGCTGCCCGTGGGGGACCCCAGGGATGCACATGGGGCTGCTGGCACCAGGATCCCCGTGTTCCCAGCCAGCTCCTGCCCAGCAAGCTCCAGCCAGCTGGAGCAGGATGACAGCAGGGCTTAGAAGTTCCTGGAAATGGGCAGTTTCTGAGCTTGGAAATCCTCAGGGAAACCCTCTCGCCAGCAGAGGAGGGATGCAGAGGACTGCAACACAGGGCTGATCCCCGTGGGAAGGATCACTCATTGGGGCTGGGAGCTGGGATCTTGTCCCTGTGGCTGGAGCAGCATCTCCTGACAGCCTGGGGATCTCTCCCTGTCCCCAGCCCGTGAGCCATGGCCTACCACAGCTTCCTGCTGGAGCCCATCAGCTGCCATGCCTGGAACAAGGACCGCACCCGTAAGTAGGGCTGGGGCACCCCGAAATTCCCAAGGACATCCCGAGGCACTATCCTGGCTAAACATCCCCGTGGCGGGCGATGCTCCCGGGACGGGGCAGCGCTGGGCTGGGGCTGGGTTTGGGGAAGCAGATCCTGCCGTGGGCAGCTTCGGGGGCTGGGACAGCACATATCCCCCCGGTCCCACTGCCGGGACAGAGCCTGGCACAGGGGTGCCAGCACAGCGTCCGGCCCCGAGGCACGGGCAGGGGAGGGACGGACACGGAGCAGAGCCGGGTGATTCACGGCCGATGGCATTTCCCGACCGCGGCCCGGGGGATGTGGGAGAACAAAAAGGGCTTTCTCTGCTGCGGCCGGAGCGCCGGGCAGGCGGGGCGGGATGGGGCTGGATTTGGGAGCTGTGCACCCGCAGCCGTCCTGTTCCACCCTATCCCATCCTATCCTGTCCCATCCCACCAGCCCCATGGGACCGCACTGTAGGGAAGGGAAGACACTGGGCCCTGGGGGGTGCAGGGTTCTCCCTTCCCACAGGGGCAATTTGCAGCATCGGGGCAGTGCGGGACCAGGGCTGGGGGGCTTGCTGGGACCTCCCCAGGCAGCTGAGGCTCAGTGAGGACCTGGAGCCCAGGAAGGGGTGGGTGAGTGCTGGTTGGCCCTGCAGAGCCCGTGACCCAGGGGAGGGTTTTGCCCTGACCTCTGTCACCCCCAGAGATCGCCCTGTGCCCCAACAACCACGAGGTTCACATCTACCGCAAGGACGGGGCCAAGTGGAGCAAAGTCCATGAGCTGAAGGAGCACAACGGGCAGGTGACAGGTGAGTCCCGGCTGGCAGAGGGGACAGGGACATGGACGGTGGGTGGCCCTGTCCCGGAGCTGCTCCCAGCCCTGCTCGTGGCACTGGCACCCTCTGGATGGGGTTGTGCAGGGGTGGAGGAGAATGGAGCAGGTTGTGTCTGGCTGAAGGCAGCCCAGGGGTGGGATGGGAGAGATGGAGAGGGATGAGGTGGAGGGAAGGATGGGAAGGGATATGGACGGATGGGAGAAATGGAGTGAGATGGATTGGGGTGATGTGGGATGGATGGGAAAGGAAGGGATGGGGTAGGGTGGAATGAAAGGGATGGATGGATGATGGATATATAGGAGAGATGGGTGGATGGAATGGAATGGTGTGGGAGACGTGGGAAGGGATGGGGTGGAATGAGACGGATGGATGAGAGAGATGGGGTGGGATGGGTTAATGTGGAATGCTTTGAGGTGGGAGGGATGGGAAGGAATGGTGTGGGACAAAGAGGAACTGTGGAGCAGAGACCACCCAGAACAACCACGCCTTCAGACATCCCCCAGCCCTGAGTGCCACACCCCCATTCCCATTCCCATTCCCATTCCCATTCCCGTGGCTCCCTGGGCCACCATCACCCCCCTCTGCCTTCCAGGCATCGACTGGGCCCCTGAGAGCAACCGGCTGGTGACGTGCGGGACCGACCGCAACGCCTACGTGTGGACCCTGAAGGGCAACATCTGGAAGCCCACCCTGGTCATCCTGCGCATCAACCGCGCCGCCCGCTGCGTCAAGTGGTCCCCCAGGGAGAACAAGTTCGCTGTGGGCAGCGGCTCCCGCCTCATCTCCATCTGCTACTTCGAGCAGGAGAACGACTGGTAAGGCTCCAGCATGGCCTCCGTGGGTCTGTCCTTGGGGGAAAAGGAGGGGGGATGGATGGATGGATGGATGGATGGATGGATGGATGGATGGATGGATGGATGGATGGATGGGAGATAAGAGACTGGAGGAGCTGGAGGTGGAGGCAGATGGGAAAATGGAGGGATGGACTCTCCGTGCCCAAGCTGCTACTGTGGAATGGTGACCCAGGGCAGCTCCTGGGACACTTGGAACCCCAACCAACCTCAGCCAGCTCCCCAAAATCCCAGGGGGGGCTCTGGGGGTGGTGATGCTGCCCCTCTGCTGCCAAACCCTCTCCACACAGGTGGGTTTGCAAGCACATCAAGAAGCCCATCCGCTCTACGGTGCTCAGCCTTGACTGGCACCCCAACAACGTCCTCCTGGCCGCCGGCTCCTGCGACTTCAAGTGCAGGTGAGGAGCAGGGGGTGGATGAGTGGGGGGCCTGATGCAGAGGAACCCCCAAGGATGGGTTGGGGTCCAGGCTTCACCTCTGGGTGCTGTTTGGAGCAGGGAATGGAGCACAGGGGAGAGACAGGGAGGTCTGGGGACCATCCCAGGGATACAGCACCCATGGGAGGCAGGGGGACACTCCACGGGCTCTGCCAGGGAAACTGAGTCACACGACTGAGGCAAGGGGCAGGGATGAAGGTGGTGCAGGTCCCGCATCCAGGGACACATGGCAAGCCAAGGTTCTCCCCCTCCCAGGATCTTCTCAGCCTACATCAAGGAGGTGGAGGAGCGGCCCAGCCCCACGCCCTGGGGCTCCAAGATGCCCTTTGGGGAGCTGATGTTCGAGTCAAGCAGCAGCTGTGGGTGGGTGCACAGCATCTGCTTCTCGGCCAGCGGCTCCCGCGTGGCCTGGGTGAGCCATGACAGCACCCTGTGCCTCGCCGACGCCGGCAAGAAGATGGCGTAAGCAGGGCTGGGGACAGGAGGGGCTTGGGGGGGCTGGGGGAGGTTGTGCTGGGGATGGCAGTGGGGGTTGACCCCCAAACTGACATGGGGATGGAGGTATCAGGGTTGGGTTGGGCCAAGAGCCATCCCAGAGTGTCCCTGCATGTGGGTGGGGGAGATGGAAGGGTTCGGCTTCAGGAGCTGGGATAGCCTGGAGCATCCCTGGAGCATCCCTGGGTATCTCTGAGCATCCCTGAGTGTTCCCTGAGCATCTCTGTGCCTGGGTGGGGGAGGTAGAGAGGTCCAGCCTCAGGAGCTGGGATATCCCTGGAGTAGCCCTGGCTATCCTTGAGCATCCCTGTACATGGGTGTGGGACATAGAGGGCTCAGCCCCGGGAGCTGGGACACCCCTGGAGCATCCCCAGATCACCACAGGTGGAGGAGGTGGTGTCTGCCCTTGTGGCTCCCACCCTGTGGTGTGATGAGCTGTGCCAGTCTCAGCACCGAGGCTGAAGCTCTTCTCATTGCTCACACCTCGCAGCGTTGCCTCCCTGTGCACCGAGACCCTGCCCCTGCTCGCTGTCACCTTCATCACCGAGAACAGCCTGGTGGCCGCGGTGAGTCCGGGCAGGGGCACGGGGTGGGCGCTGTGGCCAGAGCTGGCCAGAGCTGGCCAGAGGGAGCTGAGCAGGGCGGGGTTGTTCCCCAGGGCCACGACTGCTGCCCGATGCTGTTCACCTATGAGGAGAGCCAGGGCACCCTGACCTTCGGGGGGAAGCTGGACGTCCCCAAGCAGAGCTCCCAGCGCGGCCTCACCGCCCGCGAGCGCTTCCAGAACCTGGACAAGAAAGCGAGCTCGGACACGGCCAACGCCACCCTGGACACCCTGCACAAGAACAGCATCAGGTGTGGGCTGGGGCGAGCGTGGGGAGGGACAGGCTTGGGGTCACCTCGAGGGCTGCTTGGGGGTGATGATCCCTGAGCATCCCCTGAGTGTGCTGCTGTCCAGCCCAGGAGCATCCTTGGATATCCCCAGAATGTCCCTGAGCACCCCTGCAAGTGGGTGGGAGAGGCTGGGGCTCCAGCACTAGGAGCTGTGACAGCCCTGGGTATCCCTGAGTTTTCCTGGGTATCCCCAGGCATCCCTGTCCATCCCCAGTGCCTTCCTGCACAGGGGTGGGGCAGATGAAGGGGCCCAGCCCCACTCCCACCCATGGCTGCCAGGCAGCTCTGAGGGATCCCAGGGCTCGGCAGAGACCCGGGACTGATTCCTGCTCCCTCTTTGCACCCACAGCCAGATCTCGGTGCTGACGGGCGGGAAGGACAAGTGCTCCCAGTTCTGCACTACGGGGATGGATGGGGGAATGAGCATCTGGGATGTCAAGGTAAGGAATCCCTGTGGACCTCCCTGGGCTGGGAATACCCAGCATCGAAAAGTCTCCCTCCCATTTCCCCCCCCTTTTAGCTCCCCAACCAGCTCCGGTTTCTTTGGGATGCAACAAGCTGACCTTCCTGTTTCATTTCAGAGCCTGGAGTCAGCGCTGAAGGATCTCAAGATCAAATGAAGGAGCCATCCAGGAAGGGCATCCCGGCTTCCAGCTGCCCCTGCTCTGCCCCCTGCCTGCTGCCCTCTGCCACCCCCCCCATGCCCCACAACCCGGCCACGATGCCACCAGTGCCTGTCCCCGCTGCCAGCCAGCCCTGGTGGCTGTTTCCAGACAAAGAAAACCGTTTTTCTTACTATTTTTTTTTTACCATCCTTCCCGATGCTGGTCATACATTGCTTGGAGAAATAGCAAATAAAGGATTTTCCTGGGTAAATCAAAACTTGTTTTTTGCACTTTTTTAGAACAAGTCCAGGGCAAACACAGGTGTGATCAGGGCAGATCACGGTGCTGTGCCACATCTCACCACGGGTGGTCACATCCTCTCTGCCACCAGTGCTGAGGGTGAATTGGGATCGTGGGGATAAGGGGAATATCACTTGCCCATTCCCTGCTTTAGTATTATGTCAAAACAGGATTGGTGTTAGGGAAAAGGGAGGGGAGGTGATGGAGGTGGCCAGGGAGCACAGGTTTCCCATTCTCTGAATTTCCCTCAGAGTCAGGTGGGCAATTCCCAAACCCGGAGCCAGCTCAGAGACCTTGGGCTGCCGAACTAATCCTGCCCCTTTCCAGCCTGTTACCACAGGAGCAGATCAGTCCCAACACCGCCCAGGGCCTGGGAAGGGAGCACTGGCTGGCAGAGGGACAGTGACATTTGAGTTCTGCTCCAGCCCTCAGTTAGTGGGAGGTGTTACTCAGAGATTTTTCCACCCATTTCCATGTGTTCACAAGCCTCAACCCTCTCCTTCTGTGGCTCCTCCCCTGCTCCATCCCAGGCATCAGACCAAAAACTCCCCCTGTCCTGCCCCATCCACCTCCCTGTGCTCCAAGGATCACCCAAACTTCCCATGTCAGGCTGTCCCCACCACGTCAGTTCTTCCCTCTTGGAGCTGACAGCACGGGCACCTCTCCTGGTAGCACTGGCTCATCTTCCATAGCCCCCTGAGGATATTTCCTATCCCCAGTCTTGGCTTGGTCTGAGCTGTGGCTTGAGCCAGCAGCTCACGGTGACATTCCCTGGGGCGCACCCTTGTGCCCAAGCCTCTGCAGCCAGGCATGGACAGGGTGACACAGAACAAATCCCATTTTTCATCCCTCATCTCCACAGGTGTAACCCCTCTCCCAGTCACTCCCAGTGCTCCAAGCCCTGGGGCTGGATCTCCTCCAGCCTTTGGGGAGTGAGTCTGGGAAGCACTGGTGTCCCTGAACAGGCTGGCAGCAGGACTCCCAGACCCCCTGGGGCACAGCAGGCTCGAGCATCTCCCCTCCAGAGTCATCTGAGAGGGGGTGACAGTGCGGTGACTGCCCTTCTGACACAGGGACTAGGCCAGACAGTGGCCCGAGGGTAATTGTTTCCTCCACCGTGGTAAACAGATTGTGCAAGACATCCATCAGAATCAGCAGGGAAAGCTTTTCCCTTCAGGCTGCGTGTGCTGACAGAGCTCCTGAACCCGGAGCCAAACTCCACACCACGACCAGCAGCTCCCAGCTGCAGCTGTGCCTCCCCCAGGCCCCCCCAGCTGTGCCCTTCACACACACACACACGAGGCCACAGCAGTTCTGATAACTTACAGTTTAATCAGCCAAATATACAAGTTCTCTTGGTGGTTTTTAAACTTGATCAAGCTTTTTTTGTTTTGTTTTTTTTTTGTTTTGGTTTTTTTTTGTTTTTTTTTTTCCATCTGGATCTGACACAATAAATGTTGTTTGTTTTTCTCCTTTAAACAAAGGATGATGTGGTTAAAAACTGGCACTATCCCTAATAAGGAGGAGAAAAAGAAAATGAAGAGGAGGGAAAAGGGGAGACTGGCTGCAAGAAAGGAGGGATGAATCCGGGAAGGAACGGCACTCCAGATGTCCATGAAGTCAGGCTCCCAGCTTATACTGCAACGCCCTGCAGCAAAATTTGATGGGCTCTTTGCCAACTGGATTCCTCAGATACATTATCCTTTGGGATTTCATACCAAGTCAGTTCCCCACCCCATGCCCCACCCCACAACGACCCCACAATCTATTTTCTTGCAATCTAGTATTTGAAGCACCTCCCCTCCCACACAGCTCCCTCCCACCCTGCCCCACCCCCCACCTTCTACGAGTTCCTGATCCTAAAAACATTCATGTTTCCGAACTGTTACAGGGAATTGCTGTCCAGCACAGCTCTGCACTGCAGAGAGCAGCTGCCCCTAACCCCAAATGGAAATCTGTGCCAGGATGAGGACAAACACATCGTCAGTGTCTCTTGGAGGTGGAGGTGAGGTCGATGCTGCAGGACGCCCTGCGTGGCATCGATGGAAGGCGACACGGCAGAGCTCCTGGCAGGACCAGGCACAGTTCCCTGGCGTTTCCTCCTCTTGCATGGCCTGTGCTTACTTGTTAAGGGATAGTGACTGCAGTCTTTTACCTGCCATGGCCGCTTCGTCTTTTGCTGGGGAGGAAAACAACAATTTCATCATTTCATGGTGCAGATCAGGGACTGGGGGTTGACTGGCAGCCCCGGGGATCAAAATTCCCTTGGGTAATGGAAAAAATCCCACCCCTCCCACCAATTTCTCAGAGGTAAGAGGCACAGCTCCTTTTCTATGTTCCCTTCTATCCCTGGCCTCTCTCCAGGTGTCCACAAATGACCTGATGCCCAAATTTCCCTGTGGAAGCCACCAAGGAGCCGTGTTCAGACTTCTGGTTCACACCTCCCAGGGAAAGGCCAGGAAGGGAAGGAGTGCTGTGAATTCCCTGGGCAGTTCACATCCCCACGTGCAAAGCAGATAAATCAGCCAGCACAAGGAGCCTGCCAAACCCCCAAAATGGAGCCAGCATTGCCTGGGAGACAGGGGACAAGATGGATATCAAGAGCAAATCCCTCCTCTCTTCCCCTGCTCCAGTGCCCAAGTTCTTGTTTATAAAGCAAGAACTTTAAGAGAGGGAAACAGCTGAGCCTGGTTTTGCTGAGGGGAGTTGATGACACTCAGCAACACCACACAGGCTCAGATGAGGGATGTGTGGCATGAGGAATTGTGCCTCTTGGCACTGCAGCCATGGCATGGACAGGTAGGAGAATATGATTAATTACTCTCTAACCTTTTCTTTCTTCTTCTTTCTTTCTAGCAGCTTCTTCCCTTTGCTTCCGAATGATGGCTAGTCGGGCAAGGTCTGCCTTGGCTTGCTCTGTTTTCCCAGCTAGGTGCATTTTCATGTATCTTTCTTTTGCTTTTTGCTTCTCTATTTCCTCTCTGTTCAAGGGAAACACACCAATCACCAGAGCATCCAGCCAAGCACACAGGAACAGGCAGAGTGAGGCTTTCCAACCAGGAAAAACCCCCAAACTGGGGGTCCTTCACCAGTTTTCAAGCACAGGTTCTGTCTATTTGCAGGGTTTGAACAGAGATGAGGAGAGAGATTATTTCAGCTAAATAAGGACACGGACAAACAAGGAGGTCAAATGAATTAGCCCCACACCACAACAACTGTGACGTGTTTTTTCCCAGCTTTACTCTCAAAGGTGCCCTTCTGCTGAAGCAATCTATGCCAAATAAAACAGCTTAAACCTTTCCTTCCAAACTTAACCATTGCTAAGTGAAACGAGAAGATTAAACTTTGGTTTTCAGGTTATTCATCTGCCCAGACAAAAATTTCACCACGATGCCTGAAATCTGGGAAACTGCTGTCACCAGGGCACCTTCTGCAGCGAGACTGAAGTGGATCCAAGGTGACCTCTGGTTAATGGATTTCTGTTCTGATTTTTGGCATAAAACTTCAGGAGAGGAACAGCCTAAACCCCTTTCACAGCAGTATGATTTCAGGATTTCAGTTAGCTCTGATTTTTGGCATAAAACCTTAGGAAAGGAATAGCCTAAATCCCTTTCTCTCAGTGCACCAGGGCAAGCTGCCTGGCTCCAGGATGGCCACAGCTGCTCCCAGAGGACAGACCACTCCTGTGAAGTTTCTAAGGAACCCCATTTTGAAGCACAGTGAGCCCAGTTTGCTGCTGTTCAGGGCCTGCTTTAGGCAGCAACGCACTTCAAGGGCCTCCCTGAAACACTGACCCAGAGCAGGGGAAACACCTCCCCGCATCACGCTGCTGCCAGCAGCGAGGCTGAAATTCCAGGGATGCAGCAGGGAACACTCACCTCTCTCGTCGTGAGAGCTCCTTGGGTCCATCCAGGTCCAGCTGAGTAACTTTTTTGGTTGTCTGAATGACACGGTTGGGGTTCTCTATGTCTATCAACCCCTCCACTCCTTTGCGCTTTTGCTGCGGGTCCAGAACAAGAGGGAGGTTAAGGAGCTCTCACACCCAGCTCTGGGTTGTACCAGAGCTCTCCCAACACACTGCAAAGCACCCCAAAAGCTCAAGTCAAGATTTTACTACCGCCCAGTAAAACCATTTATGAACCAAGGCTCCTTTTTAAAAATCTTCTTGCCTTTGTATTTCATTTGTAAATATTCACAAGTTTTCATTCGGAGGGCAAAATGCTGCCAAGTGAGGGTTTTTTGGCCTCTAAAAATAGCTCTATAAAAAATGTGCTCTAGGTAGCTCTGCTCAGAATCCAGAGCGTGCATCTCCCCCCTGGCCCAAGAATTAGGTGCATTAAGTACCCTGAGAATGCCAGTACCTGATAATCCTCGTCATCTTCATCACTCTCATCTGAATCTAAAGATTTCTTCTCCTTTTTGGGGTCCCCTGTTGCTCCTTCACCTCCCTCTTCTTGCTCCTCCTCTTCCTACAAAATCAGAGGAAATGTATGTCACTAAAAATCCCAAACCCAGCTCTTAAATGAGATGATTTTGGAGGGATGAGAGACAGCTCTGAGCACTGGTGTTCCTGATGTGGCTGTCTGGCTGTCACAGAATGAGAGCTCCTCCTCAGCAACAGCATCACCTCCAAACAACTCTGCTGTTCCCTCTAACAGGAAAATCACTGTGAGAGGCACAACTGGCACTTTACTTTCCCCAAATGAAAGCTCTCCAGGAGACTTTTGGTCTGGGTTTCCAATGCACAGTATCTCAGAGACTGGAAACTACACGGATGCAGCTTAGAGCTGGATTCCATCCTGGGTCTGGATAAATAAAAACAACTAGAGAAAGAACAAATTGACAACCATCAACCAGAACATTATTATCCAAGGAATTACAGCCTCTTTAGCAGAGCTTCCACCAGTCAGGAGCCTAGGAAATAATTTCTAAATCATTAGAAGAACCAATACAGGTGTGAACAGCTTGTTTTACCAACATCCCTCATCAAGCAACCAGCAAAGTGGATGAGCAAGGAACAGTAAGAGGAGTAATTTTGTTAATTGTGGGGGTTTCTTTCAAGCTTTCCTTAATAAATCAGTATTAGATGTAACCATCTGTGTAACCATCACTACGTGATACAGATTACCACAAAAAAAAATCCTTCTCAAAGAGCAGCTCTCTGGTTTGCTGTGAAACAAGACACACATTTCAAGTGGGTCCTGCTCTTCTGTTCCATTTCCAGTCAGTATTTTTATTAACAACATGGAAGAAGAGAACACACACAAACAGTTTGTGAATGACATCACACTGGTAGGAGCTGGAATTATTTTGGAAAACAGGATGAGACTCTTAAGTGGTTTCAGAATTTGGAAATGTGGCATGAAACCAAGAAGGTGGAATCAGAAACTAACCAAGAGGAGTTACACTTTGGAAGAAGAAATCCAACACGAAGATGGAATATGTGGCTAAGCAGCAAACCAAACAATCATCTCGAGTTCCAGCTGGGCAAAACATTAAAAAGGACTCAACACTATGGCTCAGAACTGCTTGAGAGAGTCATCTCAGAGGTATTCATCAGGATTTTCTACAAAGGGTGTAATTATTCTCCTGTGGTCAGTGCTGTGAGGCCTCAGCTGGAATTGTGTATTTGGGCTGAGGCAGCACTTTCAGAAAGTCACAGAAAAATACTAGAGCGTCACCAGAGCTGTGATAATTTGGGAATAAAGAGAGCAAGATCTGCAAAAAGCAGACAAGGCTTTTTATGACAGCAGTCAGGTCGTGGGAGAAGTGGGGGGAGCTGTTACAGTCCAATGCTGGGGTACAGAAACACACCCAAAAGAGGCCCCACACCACAAAACTCTGTTATCTCTCACTACAAGTCAGAGGCAAACAAGAAAATCATGTGTCCAGGAAGAAGTCAAAGGAGTTTGGTCTCTAAATCTACAATAGAAAGAGGGCAAATACAACAGTTTCAACATACAGTAACATGTCAAGATGTGGCCCTTGTTCTCCAAAGCCAAACTGCAGAACAAATGAGCTGACACTGGAGACTGGAATGACGAAATATGGAGAGAAAAGATCTCCAGAGCTGCTGTGTAATCAGCTCCTCGGTCCTTTAACCTTCAAATGCTGCCCTGGGTGGTCTCCCAGGCCTCAGGAACCAGACTGGGTGACACGCTGGAGTCTCCCCAGCTGGAGTTATTCAGGATCCACACTGTGATCACTGCTGGAATGATCTGCAACACTTGGCTAAGCTGCCATTGCTCCTGAACAGTGAATAACCAGGCTGGATAAGGCAGGAATTAGGACAGAAAGCACACAAAGGAGCAAACACATACCCTTGCCTTTTGCTTTTCTGCTTGGAGCTGGGCATCAATCTCCTCAGGACTCGTGTACTGCCTTGCCCGGCCTTTGTGGCCTCCTTTTCTACCTGCACAAAATAACAAAATTAACACATGGTTTAGTGGTAACTTCCAGAAAGGTCTGTACCTCCTGCAGCACTCTCTAGATTTTAGGTGTGGATAGGACAAACCAAAACAGCTCCTCTGATAGAACCTAAACAACAAAACCCCACAATGAACTTGCTGAAATTCTCCAAGATTTTTAGGTAAGACACACAGAGAACTGGGATTATTGATACCACCCCTCCCTGCCTGTGCTCATGGCCTCTCCAATTCCCTTCCCAGGCTGGCAAGGGGTGCTCAGTCTCACAGCAGATCCCAGCTTCCTGCACAGGAGGAATCACAGCGTGTTCCTGTGGTTACAACCAACATTCCGACAAGTTTGGCTCCTTAACCCCTCCCACTGTGCCAGGGGAAAATGGGAAGCTAACTGGACAAAAGCTTTGGGAATTACAATGGAAGCTGAAGAAGTACTAAAAGGAACCTCCATGTTTTACTGCTTTATGAGGAAAAATAAACACAAGCTCTAGGAACCAGGAAGGGGAGTCACTGTGGCTGGCACTGCCCCAAGTTCCAAATTCTGCTGATTAGTGAACTGCTGAAGCCATTAATGCTCCCTTCAAGCCACTGCTCTGGTTATGTTCATCCAGTCCAAAGAACCGGGAAGCAAGGTGAAAAGAGCCAATCCACAGCCTTGAGTGAGGGAGGTGGCAAAAAGCAAACAACTCTGATAAGGCAGCTCTCTGCCACTGCAGGAGTCCTGGAAGTCCAATGGAAGGAGCAGGAAACACGGGATCTCTCTCACCCTTCCCACTGCACCTGCTGAGGACAACAGGAACCTTACAGTGATGGGGAGGGATGAGGGATTGTCCCTCCTTCCTTGGCATTGTGGGATCCATGGGAGATCTGCCACTGCTCTCTTACTGTGTGCTGTTGGACTGGGAGGCACTGGGAGCCTTAGAGATCCAACATTTTCTGACCAATTCTCCTGGCTCAGCACAGACAAACTCTCATATGCCTCAGTTCTGTCCCAAAACCTCACTGTGAAGCTTTACAGAAACTCCTGAAATATTTTTCCAAGAGAAATGGGGAACTGCAGAGACCAAATTCTTCTCCCTGGATTCAGCTGGGGAAGCTCGTGGGCTCTCAAACCCTAAGCACAACCAAAAGCTTTGGTGCAGCCAGACAGGTGTTTTCTGTTTGTCTGTTCCCAGCCATCCCACATGGGAACACTGACACCCTCTGGAAGGAGATCTGCCATGGGAATGCTCCTGGGGAGACATTACCTCACTGCCCAGCACATGACATCACTCCAAATAGAACAACAGTGACATCTGTGACACACCAACCCCCAAATAACCAAGCCCCTGCTGTGCTCCCAGCCCAGCCAGGGCCAGGCTCCTCATCCAGCTGCTCCAGAATTCCACACTGGGCTCAGGACCAAGGAACACAAACCGCTCATTAGTGCAAATAAAACAGTGGTGTAAGGGGCGGAAGCAACTGAAGAGAAACTGTTTTACATTAAAAGCCTAAAAAGAAGCAAATGGAAGAATGAAGCCCGTGGAAGCCCAGCGAGGGCTCAGCACAGTGCAGGGATGGGGCTCTGCTCCCACAGGGGGATCAAACCTCGCATCAGACACGGGGAGCCGGTCCTATACCTGCTCTGTGCCTCAGTCTCACCATCTGTAAAACAGGGACAATGATTCTTTTCCACCTCTGTGAAGCACTTTTAAAACAGAATCACTTGCAGATTTCACCTGCAGCAAAGCCCAGTGGTGCCCAGGCAGGCCCACCTTCAAACACATCTGTCTTTGGCTTTAAATAGCTTAATTAAGGAATTCAGATGAAAGAGAATGGAATAATACTGATGGAATCTCTTCTTTTTAAAATCAAAGTATTGGGAAAAATAAAGGAAATTAATCAGAAATAATCCTGTAAAAATTTATTAGTAGCTGGTTAATGCCCCTCCCTTTTATATTAGACAGTGAGTGCCAAAATCCACTCTTCTGCCAACAATCCAACAACTCCCACTGACTTGGGGGGAAAAGGACCAAAGACCCCTCTTCTTCCAAAAAGCAAAAGGTTTGAATCAAACACTGAAATCTGTACAATGAAATAAAGAGCAGGAAATCCTGAAGTTACAGAGCATTTAAATATGAAAATTGGGGTTATAACCCACCATGGTTCCTCGCCTTCACAAAAACCATGTGAAAGCTTCAGCCCCATCTCCCACCACTGTGCAAACGGACCCAAAATGAAGTGGTTAAATAAAATCTAAGCAAGGAATCAGTTTGGTGCTAGAGGCTGGGAAATGCTGATGAAATAAAGCAGCGCAAACTGCAGGGAAGAGCAATGAGAAGGGCTGGTTTTTAACGCGTGTGACCGGGGTTTGCAAGAGCCAATTATGCAGATGGTGCATGTGGAGAAGGTTCTGGGTGGATCCTGCTGAGCCGTGACAGCCCGGCAGTGCCTCATCCCCGCTCCTGAATCACACCAGGAGCAAGTCGGTGCCCGCTCCGGAACACCCAAAACGCGGCGCTGCCGGAGCCACATCAAAGGAGCCGCGTTTGGAGCCCCTGACCCCCCCCCCCGGAGGCGGGACCCTCTGCGCGGCCGCTCGGCTCCGCCGGGGCGGGACGGCCGCCAGCCCCCGGTGCCCCCCGTGGGGCCGTACCCGCCTCCCCGGGGCTCCGTGAGCCCCACGCCCTGTCCCGGGGGAAGCGGCCGCGGTTCCCGTTCCGGCGGGAGCACGTGGAGCCCGGCCCGGTGCCACGGGAGGGACCGGCACCCCCCGGGCCGGACACCCCCAGTGGCTGCCGCGCTGCCACGGCGCTTCGGGGGCACAGAACGGGCCCCCGGCCCCGTGAGGAGCGTGGGGAACGCGCCGTCTCTTGGGGGGCCGGGAGGGGGCGAGGCACCCCCGGAGCTCCCGAGAACGGGGTGGGGGCAAAGAGAACCCGAGACCCCCCCCCNNNNGCCCCCCCCCCCCGAGCCCACACACAGCCGCGGGGGCAGCGCGGGGACCGCCCTCCGCCGCCGGGAAGGGGGACGGGGACCCCCGCAGGCTCCCCCAAGGCCGGGGAGAGGGGAGAGAACGGACCCCCCGCGGCATCTTTAGAACCGGGGGGGAACACGAGCCCGGCCCGGGGCGGCCCACACACCCC
>VZTE01003235.1:47448-63483 GCA_013397775.1 Eulacestoma nigropectus | reverse complement strand
CGGCGCGGAGCGGAGCGGGCCGGGCCGGGCCCGCCCGGGCCCGCCCGCCCGCCGCCACCAACACCGCCACCATTCCGCCCCTACCTTCCCGTTGCCGGCGGCCCCCAGCTGCCACCATGCAAGAGCTCATCGCCAGCGTGGACCACATCACGTTCGACCTGGAGCTGGCCGTGGAGCAGCAGCTGGGGGCACAGCCGCTCCCCTTCCCTGGCATGGACAGTGCGTGTGGGCTCTCTCCTCCGCGGGGTGCTCGGGCCGGGGCTGGGCCCCTCGTCCTGGGGCGGGGGCCATGGGGCCGAGGAGGGTGGGCTGGGCAGGGCTGGGATGTGGTGTGGTGGCCGGGAGGTTTTCAGGGATCTGAGCGTCTTCCTCAGGTCTTACCCGTAGATCCACCCAACTTCCGCTTTCCCCGTGAGGTTTCTGTCTTAACCGAGATGTTTTTCTTTTCTACTTAGTGAAATCAGTGGTTGCTACCCAGCCAGGCTGGAAAATTAAACTTGAGGTGGTACCGTGAATAAAGATCGCTCTCTTGCAAAGTACTTTAAATTTCCTTTTTCGTTCATTTTTGGTAGATGAGGTATTTCGATGACAAGAGTCATCATCTTTAGGTATATCCGTGGCTGACTCTCTAAATCTTTTCCTTCAGTCCGACACAGACTCAGGAGACTCATAGTTTGCTGAATTTTTCTAGCTGGGCTACTAAACTTGTGTTTAACTCCCTTGAACGTTCCTGTTGGTCAGGATCAGCAAGGGATAACATGCTAATGGTTGTTTCAGGCAGTTTTGGTAAGAAAATATGAGACTATTAATGCCATGACTATAAATACAAGGTTCAGGAGTTGGACTTCGATGATCCCTGTGGGTCCCTTCCAACTCAGGATATTCTGTGATATGACTGACTTCACAGCAGAGGAAAACCCAGTCGAGAACTTAAATAGCTGAAAAGCAAAACAAGCACCTCCAAATCTCTGCAAATTCCCCTTCGTGTCCCTCAAGAAAACAGATATTTTTCCGTGCCAGGCTTTAACAAGGAACTCCTGCAGGAAAGTAAATTCCCCAAACCAAAATATTACTTTTCTCTTAATGTTGGAGATCAGATTTTCTTTCTAGGGCAGGAAATATTGTAAAAGTTGCCACGGAGGTTTGTTAAAATAAAAAATGTTTCCTTGTTCTCTCCACAGAATCGGGCGCAGCTGTCTGTGAGTTTTTTTTAAAGGCGGCATGTGGAAAAGGCAAGTTGTATGGAATATTGGAAAAGGCAGTTATTCTCACAGGGTGGAGGGGTGAAAATAGATTTTCTAGCACTGTTTATAGTGCTCTTGTTTTGTAAAGCTGAGAGGATAACCTAGACAGAGGATGAAACTGAAGGATGTTGGAGTATCTGCAGCAATGGGGAAATAATGACATTTTTTAAGGAAGTTGGGAAGTGAATAAGCAAAGGTTAAAGGAAGGTTTGAACTCTCCACAAGCAGACTTTGCTGTGGATCTCCTTCTTAGCTGTTGTGGTTTTTAGTTGCCAGGATTAAGAGCTGGAGACTTTGTTGTGAAGCTCGTTAGAGGGTATCACAAGACTCTGTTGGAACTCCCTGTTTTGGTGTTATCACTTAAGGCTGAAATCATAAGTGATGTCTTCTGAAACCCCTCTTGCAGAGGGGAACAAGGTGTTGCTGTTGCCCTGTGTGACACATTTTAATTGTTCTTTTTTCACTTCTCCTTGCCCCGTCCACCCTTCACAGGAGGCATGTGCCCATTCCGACACATCAGTGGGGAAAAGACAGTTGTTTGTAAACACTGGCTACGAGGACTGTGCAAAAAGGGAGACCAGTGCGAGTTCCTGCACGAGTATGACATGACCAAGATGCCTGAGTGTTACTTCTACTCCAAATTTGGTAAGTAGCTCCTGCTTAGCCTTCCTTGCTGGTGTGGGAGGCTGAAGAAGATCCTGGTGCATCCCTCTCATCCATCCTCAGAGCATTACATTCTTCTGTGTCTGATGTTAAATTGACATTTTTCCAGATCTGCTTCACCTTATTATCCACATAAATTTGTGATATATTGTAGATGTCTTCATTTGAGAGCTTGTCCCTTGCAGGAAGAGGGGGGAAACTGCTGTTTTTACTGGGTTTTTTTGCCTTAAGTTCATTTTTTTGGGTATGAGATGAGTAGGCTGAGCAGCTGGTCTTTGCATGACTCTGATTTTTGGGGAGCTGATGAGTAGCAGAGGGCATGGAGGTGCAAAACTTTTATGCACTTGCTTTCCAGCTCTGGAGATCTGGACATAATGAGGCAACTTGCTGCCAGAAACTTACAGTCTTGTAGGTTTCCTTGGATTGAGGTTAGTGTGCAATTTGTAGTTTCTCCACACTTTGGTGCACTAAATGTTTGGGTTTTGTTACCATGACTGCTCTTTCAAATTTAGTTCCCTCACTGTTTTTAAAAACATAAATAATCCAGTCTGGTAGAACTTGGCTCACCAGGGGTGAGTCCTTGGAGCTCTTCATGAAGGTTAAGGCAGGCAGTGAGACTGTTGTGCCTGAACTTACAAATGTTGGTAACAGCTCTGTGGGAGCTACACGATCCAGGTAATGTTTTGAGAGTCATTTTGATCTCAGACCTGCACAGTTGACTGAGAAGTGTGTTTGCCTTTGGTACAGGGGAATGCAGTAACAAGGAATGTCCATTCTTGCACATCGACCCGGAATCTAAGATCAAAGACTGTCCCTGGTATGACAGAGGCTTCTGTAAACACGGTATGTACCTCCCACAGTTGCTGTTTCTGTGGCTGGAGATCAAGGGTAGGGTGTTGCTGTTGTGTCTTTGTGTGACCTGCTGGTGGATGTGCTGCTGGGATATGGATGTGTGGAATGTGAACTGATGAGCTTTGTGTTGCAGGTCCCCTCTGCAGACATCGGCACACTCGGAGAGTCATTTGTGTGAATTACCTGGTAGGATTCTGTCCAGAGGGGCCTGCCTGTAAATTCATGCAGTGAGTATGCTCTAGGCCTGTCCTGCAGCCTTGTGTTTCCCCTTGTGATCTGCTACATGTCAATTGAGGGTGCTCCTGTGCTTCCCAATGGTTTGGAGATTTGCCAGTGTTTAGTTTGGCCACATTTTTACTGATTTGAGGATTGAGAAAGTATTTACAAGAGCATGTAGTGACAGGACAAGGGGGAATGATTTCAAACTGAAAGTCAGTAGGTTTAGATTAGACATTAGAAAAAAATTCTTCCCTGTGAGGCCCTGGCACAGGTTGCTCAGAGAAGCTGTGGCTGCCCCATGCCTGGAAGTGTCCAAGGCCAGGTTGGATGAGGCTTGGGGCAGCCTGGGATAGTGGGTGTCCCTGCTTATGGCAGGGGGTTGGAAGTATATGAGCTTTGAGATCCCTTCCAACCCAAACCATTCTATGATATGGGGCAGGGCCTCTTCAGGGAGCTCCCAGTAGGACTGGCATGGTGATTAGATGCCATCAGTGCAGTGGAATCACATGGTTTTATATTCCAGAAGGGAGAGGGATATGTTACACACATGCAGAGAGAAATGGGGAGGGGGAGGTCTGTTTCCTGTGAGCCAGATTTAACTGGCTCAGTGTTTTGTTGTTTGGAGTTACTTAACTGAGCTGATGATAAAATGTTGGCATATGATTTGAGAATCAATTTTCTTGTTTCCTTGTAAACCAGCCCTCGGTTTGAACTGCCAATGGGAACCACAGAGCAACCACCACTGCCTCAGCCGACACAAACACAGCAAAAGGTACCCAGATCCCCTGCCTCCCCACACACCCACCCTCAAACCTCTCCCACAGAGCTTTAAAATAGAATAGGTTGTCTAGTGATCAAAACTGGCCACCCAGGCTCTTGGGTCTGGAAGGGAGAATTAAGCAGTGAGCAGCCCTGAGTGCCATTATAGTGATGAAAGCCCCACAATTGTTCCAATTTGACATGGAGATCATGTCACAGAACACTCCCACGCTACACAGAAGCACATCATATGTGGTTGTGCAGCAGTCTGCCAGGTTTTGTAATCAGGGTGACATCCCTCCGTAATGGCAGTGATATTTTAGCAGCCTAAACCTACTCTTCAAACCTGCTTTCCAGAGAAAAACAGGATCACTGGGCTTTGTAAGGCTCAGTGCTTGATTTCTTCTCTCTGGTGCTCCAGCTGGCAGAGCACCCACACACAGATTTGGAGGAAAATTGATCATTTGACATATGGGGTGCTCTTTTCCCTTCTTAACAAAACAACAACCACAAAGATCTTTATCCTGGATGCACTTAACGAGTCAGAACTCTTCTCCTACCCAACAGAGGACACCCCAAGTCATTGGAGTCATGCAGTCTCAAAATAACAACAGTGGGAACAGAGGACCTCGGCCGTTGGAGCAGGTCACCTGCTACAAGGTAATGCAGAGGGGAGGGCTGAGGAGGGAAAGCAAAAGGCTTTTTCACAGTGTAAAGAGGTTCATGAATTCTGAGATCAGCTCAGTAGACATTGTGTGGTGCCTGGATACAGCTGTGGGAATTGGCCTTTAGTTCTGAGGTCGCTGCCTTGCCAGTCCTGGACTTGCTGTGACAATGACAAATTCTGTAGGACTTTGCTGTCTGCTGATAAACAGGAAACCCTGCCCCAAAGACTGGAAGGAGACTGCTAAGCTGCACATTTCAAAATAAGAGTAAAGAGTAATTTTTTGTCTCATAAGCTAATTTGCTTACACTGGTGGGTGTAGATTGTATTCTCCCCTGTTAGCCTGGAAGGTCCTTGAAAGTAACAGAAATTAGGTTTGCAAAGTCTGCTCAGTATTTGAGTTGTAAGTACGCCCTGTGGTGTCAAACCAAGGAATGAGTTATTCACCTTGGTTGCTCATTGAGGAGCACTAGGAAAATTCAGACACAATCAAGTTTCCATCTCATTTTTCCCCAAAAGTCCCAATCACTAGAAAAGGACAAAGAATCTTCCTGTCCCATTAGCCCTGACAATTGCATCATTTTACATGTCAGCTCTGAGCCTTGTACTTGTTTGGGTGAAAATCACTGTGATTAAACTGGGATCTTAAACAGCTGAATCCATTTCACTGAAAACCTTTAACAGCTGCCTATTTATCTGCAAGCAAATTACAGATCTGGAGAAGGATGTTGCACCAGATACTGGCATTTCTCTGGGTTTGAGTAGCTTTAAGATGCAAAGTCATGAATCTGTGACTGTCTCAAGTTCAGAGGTGCTTTTCTCTGTTTAATTCAGGATAGCTGATCAGGAGAGTCCTCATGGATATGGTGCATATCAGATGGAGTAGTCTTAGAAGCTTCAAATGTTGAAATCCTCCCTTGTGTGCTGAGGGTTCTCTCCTTTGAAATGCCTTAGAATAACATGGCATCAGGTTACTCCCAGCACAGAAGTAGCTTTTGCTCCAAGAAGTGGTAGCAGCCCATAAATCCTGTCCCTCCTGACACACTCTTTCACTTCACCTGCTAAATGTTGCATCTTCCATGTGTGGAAAAGCTTCCAAATGGCAACAGTTGCTGGGTGCCTTAATAAAGGCAGCTAGAAAGAAACGCTGGAACTCTGCAATAATTCCTGTCTCTTTCTCTTTCAGTGTGGTGAAAAAGGTCATTATGCCAACAGATGCACCAAAGGACACCTGGCCTTTCTTAGTGGACAGTGAAGGAGCAGCAGGAAGGTGCAAGGGAGCTGTTACCACTGAGGAAAGGTTTCTGCCTAGCACAATGTCTGGAGCTATTAATCAGGTTGTTTTTTTAATGCCATTACTGAAAGAACTGGTCAGAGGCTGGCTGCTGCTAAGCAACATTTTTGTAATCGTCCCCAACTTTTTTAAGTTTTAACCTTTTTAAAATCGATTTTGGCCTCCGCCTGTTTTCATTGAGCCCTGATGAAAGGTAGATCTAAAAGCCAGTAGATAAACCAAGCCCTTACTGGTGCGGCACTCCACCGAAACACATCTTAGGCCAGTGTTTCTCTAAAGTATTTTCCTTCTGCTACTTCTCTCTGGAGAATCTGCAGCATTTCAGCCCTGCCTGTGGAAGCAGGAAGACTGACTGGGAAAACTTAACACTTGCAATGCCTTCTCCTCAGTGAGGAAGCAGGGATTCTGCTGTCCTGTAGCTCTTCAAAAGCAAAGTCCTGTTTCCAGGTCAGCCTGGTGAGCTTGTCCTGGTGGCTGACGTAACCCCTCAAGTACATCAGGCAGTAAAACCCGTGTCCACTTGCTTTGTTTCTGTGCTTCTTGCTGTACTGAAGGTTAGAAATCAATCTTCTGGGAGAGAACTGATCAAGAGGAGAATAAATTGGCATCTCTCTGGTTAGCCAGACAATAAGGAACAATGATTATAGGAAAGCTGCATCTGTGCTCAGTTCCCACTTGTAGAAAGGAGGGAAATGAGCACGTCTTGGAGTAGGAATAGAAGAGCCTTGTCTCAGCCCCCATCATCCAGCTCACACTGAGCAGGTATTCCCTCTGGAGACCAGGAAGTGGACCTGTATATTCTTATGGAACACTGCTTTTAAAGTGTTGGTAGAGATTCCTTCTGAGAGCAAGTTTTTTTTTCAGCCCAAACCCCATTTATTTTGAGATGACTATTTCAAAAGGGCCAATGACAAAATGTGAATTAAAAGAAAAAAATTGCCCACAATGTGAGCCTTATTGATTCTACCCCATCTCTTCATTTGCTGCCTGCCTTTATACTTTGTTTTTATTGAAATGTACTGATGGCAAAAGCTGGCTGTGAATTTATTTTTCTTTAAGAACAAGGTAATGTGGCTGGATTAAGAGAAGTGACCAGAGCCTGTGTTGGTGTCAATGACTGCAGTTATTTCCCTGTGGAAGTTTCAAGTCTGAAGTCACGGACCATCAGACACTTTCATAACACTTTGTGCCCCCCTCAGACTGAGCTGTGTGATCTGTGTGTAACTGGGCATGTGGAAAACGAACTAAAACACTCCAGTATCTGACCACCTTCCCCATTGAGTTCAGGAGTTTTTGGGCTTCAGTACCAGTTTTCCAACACTGAAAGCCTTCCTGTGAACACTGAAGCTCTTGGGAGATTCTTTGTGTCCCTAGGAAGTGTTTTTCACCCTCCCTGCTGTTCAGACAAGGATGGTTCAGGTGGGCCCTGCAGTGCCCAGCTCCAAGTGCTGGTGTGACATCGGGGTGTGAGGAACTTCAGAGCTGGGGCCAAACCCAGAGATGCTCCTTTAAGCTGCATTTAAGTCAAGAAGAAAAGTTTTCCTTTAGTTTATTTTGATGGATTCAAAGTCTGAAGCTTATTCCCATTCAGAATAACCTCCCAGCTCTGGCAATGAAAGGAGGCAGAGTTTTGGTGGAAATTTTGGGTTATCTGAGGCGGTGACGGCAGGAAAGTTGCAGACCTGTCTCATATCAGACAGTGCTCTGCAATGATGGAAAACTGCCCCAATACCCTGGTGACAGCCTGACTGAGAACCAGAAACACCAACAGGCCACCCAAAGCTCAGATACTCTTTGAAATCAAAACAAATCCTCTCAGCCCCTTGTCCAGCCTGTGGCCAGGAAGCAATCCAATGCTTTTATTTTTATTGAACAGGAATCAGTTGCAACAATTCCCCCACTTCATAATAAAACCCAAGGAGCAGCTGCTTTCCCTCTGAACTTACCCTGAGGGGTGAAACTCTCAGAAGACAAATTTATTTGCACAGTACAATTAACAATTCAATTAGGAGAGTGTCAGCTCAGGAAATGTAAAGTGTATGCACTTTATTATTGGTCACAAGAGTACAGATTTAATATCCATAGTTCTAACATCTTCTGTCAGGGCAGCAGAACCAGGAGCTGCACCTTCCCCTTCTGATGGTGTTTCAGTGGTACTTCCTCCTGCGGTCGTGCTCTGCAGCAAAGCACAGCAAGTTAATTCTGCTGAACTCAAAAGAAAAAAACCCCACCACACCTGAAATTACAGGCAAGAAAGCACTCTAAAAAAACCCCTGAGCCTGTATTTTTAAGTGCTGTCAGGTCAGACAGGCACCAAGGTCTAAACTTACTTCATTACCAAGAAAATACTCAGTAAGCATTCAAGTTTTCTATGGCTAAAAGAAGTTTGTTTGCCAAGAGTCTTTCATTTTATTTCTAGAAGCAGCAGCAGGTATTTGTTTTTATTCCTCAAGCAACCTTCCAAGCTGCCCTGCACACACTCAGCCGTGGTTTTTACTTACTCACGTGACTGTAGCTCCACACGTAGCTGAGGACAATATACCCAGCCAGCACCATGGAGAGACCCCCGAGGCCCCCCTTCCTCACATTGATGTATTTGTTGTAGTATCTCTTGTAACCTGTGGAGGAGGAAAGTTTTTCAGAGCAGCCAGATGAGCTGTGTGTTACCCTGTCTGAGAAAGAAGCAGCCTGGATTCACAGAACTCCAGGAAATTGTTTATGAAACATCTGAAGGTCTCAGAAGCAAGCCTGAGAGGAGGCATCCTGTGTGTTAGTTGAGCAAGGTGATCTCAGGTTAACGGCTCTAAGCCTTAAAAAAAAAAAAAACAACCAAAAGGGAAAAACCCCGTTTTTCATTTTCTCCTAAGTATTATTGTGACTTTCATGAGCTCAAGCTGCTTTGGAATTATCTAACTCTTCCATACATTACATACATGCCCATGTGTATTATCAAATGCAGACACTTGCATTTGACATTATGTTTAAATGTACCTGAACGAGATCTGTACCTATAGCAAAGGACATTGTCCTAAGTGATCCATAAGAGCCCTGTTTCCTTTTTTACCATCTGTAGGGATCAACTGCTTTTAAACTATTTTTTATTTACTTGTGATCTTGGGAAACCCCGAGATTTTCAGCCAACGGTTTCAGGACTAAGGGCACCCCATTTCCCCTTTATACAAGAAAGAATACTGAGAACAAACATCCGGTGGATAAAGCCCACAAGAGAAATAAATTTACAGATGCAAAAACGAGATGTTACAGGAGAAACTGCTCTGGGAAGGCAAAACTCGCCATGGAGCAGCCCCTGCGCTGCCAGACGCCCCTGCCCCCAGGCAACATCCACTCCGGCAGCCAGGGGTTCCTGTGTGCTGCTCTCCCTGCCTCCTCAGGAGAGGGGACCCCGGGACCCGCACCCTCCGGGCCTCCCCCGCAGCCCCCTCACCTCTTCCCAGGGCCCCCATGATGCCGCCGGGGGTGAAGTCCCTCATGGCCAGCCAGCTGCCCAGCTGGCCCAGCTTCACGTCCATCAGCTTCATGTCCTTGAGGAGAACTGCGGCAGGGAGAGGGAGAGAAGCCAGTCAGCGCGGGGCTGAGGGAGTGATGGGGGGAGGGAGGGGGGTACCGCGGTCACCTTGATCCTCCCGCACTCACCCGGCGGCTGCGCCATCTTGCCGTGCCCGGAAGGGACGGGCCGCGGGGGCTCATGGGAGGAGGGAAGGGCGGGAACCCGGGCGGCGGGGCGGGGCCGGGCCGGCGCCATGTTGGGCGTGTCACCCCCCCTCAGGAGGGACCGTGGGGGTCCCGGTGTCGCCTTGAGCCCGTCCAGCCTGTTCTAGTGACGGGATAAGGAGTAATGGGTACAAATTTCGGTTAGATATACGGAAAAAATTTCTCACTGTGAGGGTGGTGAGGACCTGGCACAGGTTGCCCAGAGAAGCTGTGGCTGCCCCATCCCTGGGAGTGTCCAAGGCCAGGTTGGATGGGGCTTGGAGCAACCTGGTCTAGTGGAAGGTGTCTCTGAACATGGCAGGAGGTGGAATGAAATGGTCTTTAAGGTCCTTCCAATCCCTTGACATTCCATGATTCTGTGATCTCCTCTCTGGGGGCCAATTCCCCAGTGGGGGCTGCAGACACTGCCCCAGGTGCCACAGGCACTGCCAACCTGGCAGGGGGCTGGGGCACTTGAGGGGTTTTCCCTTCATTTCCAGTCCAGCAGGTCCCTTCAGCAGCTGGGCCCCTCAAGGGATGGTAAACAACTCCTGAGCATGTCCTTCAATCCCCCAGGGCAGCGCCTCGCACCATCCCACGTTACGGGGTGTCAGGTGCCCTCCTTGCAGTGCTTCAGATTGTGAGAAAATATAGAAAAATTCACAAGTTGTCATCAGCATCTTCACACGTCTCCATCAGCAATCTTGCCGATGTCCCACAAATGAACCTTTTCCAGTGTGTTCTTAAGTTGCAACTTTAACACGGTAAATGTGCACTCACAAACAGTATATACTGCATTGAACTGAACATACACTGAAATTGTTGTCACTTATTGTACTGTTAGAAGTCCCTTTTCTGTGCCTACTGAGGACTTTTCCCTGTGGGAATATGATGTGTTCTACTACAGCTCCTCTGGAAGGGTGTCAAAGGCAAAAGGAGAGGCTGGGTTGGGGTATATGGTGTAAATAACCCCACATAACCAGAGTGGTGGAGCAGTTAATGCGCAGATAAAGACAAATTTTGCCTTCCTGCAGCAAGAATCATAGAATATCCAGAGTTGGAAGAGACCCACAAAGATCATCCAGTCCAGCTCCTGGCCCTGCACAGGACACCCCAACAATCCCACCCTGTACATCCCTGGCAGTGGTGTCCAAACGCTCCTGGAGCTCTGGCAGCCTTGGGGCTGTGCCCATTCCCTGTGGAGCCTGTTCAGTGCCTGAACACCCTCTGGGGGAAGAACCTTTTCCTGATATCCCACCTAACCCTCACCTGACACAAGTCCAGCTGTTCCTTTGGGTCCTGTCCCTGCTCACAGGGAGCAGAGACTGGAGCTGCCCATGCGCTGTCCCTTGCGAGGAGCTGCAGCCCCCGAGGAGTCTCCCCTCAGCCTCCTCCAGCAGAACAAACCAAGTGACCTCAACCGCTCCTTGTTTGGCTTCTCCCCTAGACCCTTCCCCATTTTCATAGCCCTCCTTTTAATTGCTTTATATCTTGTATTGTGGTGCCCAAAACTGCACACAGAACTTGAGGTGAGACTGCACCAGCTCAGAGTAGAACGGGAAAGAGCCACACAGATTTATTTCCTGTTCCCCGGAGCCTTTCTGGGGCGCTCACGCCCACCCTGAGCACACCTGCAGCCCAGGGTGGTGGCACCAGGTAGGACTCCAGCAGGTGTCACTCGCAGGCAGCGGCTGCGGCTGATGGTCCCCGTGTAGTGACCTCTAGAGGCTTCAAATCCTCTCGTGCAGGTTCATAGCAGTGTCAGGGTTTGTTGTTGATTATTGTGCTGAAGCTGAAAAGCAAAGTGCTGCAGCGGTAAACAGGGAGCAGCCGTTCCCCTGCTGCTCCTGACAGGTCAAACAGCACCGCGGGATTCCTGGATATGAAATCTCCATCCCACAGAGGACTGGTAGAGCGGATCAGAGATGAAAACTTAATTAAGGACGCTGAAAAGAGCCTGCAGGGCTCCTACATAAACACTAATCTCTGCAGGTTTTACTTCTCCTAGGCTGCAGAGTCTTATTCCACACTCCTCCCTCCTGCCACTGCAGGATTCTTGAAATCTGCAGGGTTGTGTTACCTGGTATTAAATGAGGTGAGGAACGTGTGCTATCTCAAGATATATGAAACTGTGTCACACATCAGAGGCTGGTCTCCGTGTCTAGCTTCACCCTCTATTTTACAAAAATTAATTTATTTACATTGAATAGTTCTATGACATAACATAACATAACAATAACATAACAATGAAAAAAACCCAGGATGAATACATTGCTGCCTGGTTTTTAAAGGGTTTTTTTTCCTCATTAACAGAAAGTAAGATTAGGAAAGTATAGTGTGTCTGATCACCTGAAGAAAGGATTCCAAATTTAGACCCTGTTAAATGAGTTTAAAATCCTCTTATTAAATTATCCTTTATTTTATTATTGGACTTTACCGGTAACTGTCATTTTATGGCTGAAGTGTCCCCTGATGAACTACTATGTGCCCTTTTTACAGTATTTGCAGAAAATCATGCTCCAAACTTGCTTCCCTCATTCTTGCAAGGCAACCTATTGTATTAAATAGGATTACTCATGCAAGGCAGATTAATTCACCTACAGGAAGAAAGCCAGTGGCGGGGGCCTTGTTTTAAGGAGTTCCCTGCAGAGCAGAAGAGCACATAAAGCTGCTCAAACTGCTTATAGCAAGATCTGGAGAAATTTGGATTGTTAGGGCAAGAATGGAAATCCTTAATGAGGATCCTTCTCCAATGCAATTAGAGGGAGCAGTGACTCAAGCCTTGGCCTGAGCTGCCCATGCTGGCAGGGTGAGAGGAACAGGGCTGTTCTCTTTATGCCACCTTAACCTGACCCAGCAGGAAGAGTGAAATGGTACAGATGTGCAGGAGGTTTTGCTACACATTTCCTTCCTTTGACCTGTGCTGCTGGCCAAAACTCAGGGTCTTGTTGGTTGACCCAGATGGGAGGAGGAGTGACAAAGAAAGGTGTTTCTGATGTACTTCTGTTTGTTTACAAGAATTCTCGCAGCCCTTCTTTCCTGACCACAGAAGAACTCACACTCTGAGAGCCAGTTGCCTTGCTCAGAGCTCCAGACCTGCTCCAGGCAGCAATGTGACCCCAAATCCTTGTATTCAGTCCAGGTCTTATATCAATGATTGTTCAAGCTCTTTAAAGTTTCCGTTCTCTGCTTGTTTCCATACTCTGTCTTTCTGTCTCTTCCTCCACCTGAACCATTGCATCCACACATAACCTTCTTTCCTTTTAATATCCTACTCCGAACTGTCCTCCCAGAGCCTTCAGGTTCTTGAGCAATCTTGTATTGTGGGTGGAAATAGACTTAATGTCTCCTTCAGCTACCCTAAATAAAGGAATGCAGTTAAACCTACCAATTTCAAGAAGGTTTAGCCCAACCTCTAAAAATAAAAGCCTAATGGAGTATTGCCCTGAGGTTTTCATCTTAGTGAAGACCTCTCTAGAAAATGCTGTGAAGTTTGTAAATAATGGCATAGAAATAATAGAAGTAAAAATAGAAATAAATTCAAAAAACACAGAGTATTTTGCAAAAGACATCAATGGATACAAAAGAGATTTCCTTTCTCCACTAACAAGGGTAACACAAAATATTGCAGCTTTCAGTCCAAAGATTCAGTTGTGTCCCAAAAAGTTAAGTCACACTTCATTTGAGTTGCTGAAAAGGAGAAGTCAAAAGCAGAACAGCCTCCCTTGGAGGTTGGGATAATTTTTCCTGTTCCGTGTGCAAGAAGACTTAGGGTCTCACCTGGGTGTTCAGTGGTCCTGTAGGAATATACAGACACAGTGTCTGTAGCTGTGTGAGCTAGCACGGAGTGGCCTTCAAGAAGGTCAAGAAACGAGGATTTACCTAAATGATCCCATGCCCACTGAAACAGATGACAAAGCACCCAGTGCTTTTAATAAAGGACCAAACCTTCAGTGGTTTGTAGACCAGATACAGTTCTGAAACATGTGGTTTGGCACAGGATGCCTCTTGGCTCCAGAGCACTCATTTCAATCTGATGAATTCCCACCAGCACAGGTTAAGGAGCTGCAGCCATCAAGGAGAAGGAGAAATCACAGGCTACCAGCACTTGCAGAAGCTCAACAGAGAGATGCACATTCTATCAGCCAGTAATTTGGAGAAAAGTTATGGCCCCAGGCTGCTTCATCCAGTCAGTTATTTTTTAATTGTATGAACAGTTTGGAGTGGTAAGAGCAGAGCAGCTGCTGAGGTCTCAGCCTCGTTCATCTAAAATTGTGCTTGCAGTGGAAACCAGACTCCAGCGTTGAATAGGATAAGAAAAGGGTGTGGAGTCTGAAATCTCTTCCATGGCCAGACTTCCTCAGGAAAATGGTGAACTGCCTTGCAGAGATAATAATACCTAGGGATCGGCATGGCAAAAGCAGTTGAGAGAATGAACCTGTGATTGCAAGCAGATCGCTTGCTCTGTGTTATTACAGAGCCATTTTCCTTCATCAACCTCAAAACACTTTGCAGAGGAGATCACTTACCAATGATTAATAGTTTAGCATGTACGTAGTTCTTTTCTCCTTCACAGCACTTGAGTGTTGATGCATCTTCATGCTCCTCTGATAAAATGTGTACGTTAATGTTATGATTATCTTTTCAAGTGGTGGAATTTGAGCCCTGGGTTTAGGACTGGGGAGGGGGAATTCCTCCCTCCTCCTTTGGTCCCGTCTTGCTGGCCTTTGCTTGTATCTGCTGTCAGTTGCAAAAGTACCTTATTTTATTATTCTTTGATCAGCCTAGTGGTTAGCTAAATATATACCTGTGGGGAGATAATTACATGCTATCAGTAGTAAAGTGTACTAAAATAATGTGCGTTAATTAAAACACTTGCAAAACCAAAGCAGGAATTTTCACAGAGATAAATCTGCTGCAGCAACAGCTGTATCTGAGGCTGCTTCCCAGAGGCAAACATGAAAATAAAACCATGGACCAGTAAAACCCAGTTTCTTCATGCTAAAAAGAGGATAGACATGTACCCACTGGGAATGGCATGGTGGTATCAGTCCACAAGGGCAGGGGGATCTGCCTTCATTAGTGGGGGAAGATAGGTGTGAAGAATCCCATCTTATCCATGTGTCTGTTTGGCTAAGTGTGAGTGGCCCAGCAGGAGGGATGTACAAATGGGCCTCATATCATCAGGAGAGGATTTGGAGACTAATTAAATGATGTGACATAGGCTTAAAAAAAATCACCTTGTTACCATCTTTGAATCCACTGCCAGCTCCTCCAGCACAATCCTTGTATTTCTCCTCTCTTCCCACATTTATGGCTGATGAAAATAAATGTGGAAATTGTCTCTCTGACCTTCCCAGCTGAAGCAGCCGATGGCTGTTCTCCCTCTCCTACCTTGTTTTTTGGAAGAACTCAGTTGCTGACACTGAGCCTTACTCAGACCAAAGGCACTGGTGGCTTTGGGACATTATTGCCTCCACAGCCCTGTGGTGCCTGTTGATGTTGTTTCTTGCAGATCCCAGAGCACAGCCAGTCTCAGCTCAGCACATCTTCCCCTTGAGAACTGGAAGGGTTTGTATCCCAGGCTTTCTCTTCCTGAAAGCTGCAGTCACTTCGCCCATGACAGCAAGGAGATGTGAGGCTGAAGCAAGTGCTAAGGAGCCAAGAAGCACGACTGTGCCAGTGAGACCTCAGGTTTGTACGAGTGGGTGAGCTGAGTGTCTTCTTGGAAGACACAAAGGCATCAGAAGGTTTGTAGGGCTGCAGTGGGAGAGCCACAGCTCAGCCCCCACCAACCAGTTGTGTCTCACTGCATGTAGCCCAGGCCTTCCTACTTGCACATCTGGAGAGTTAGACCAAGGCTCGTTCTCTAATCCATACATGCAGGTGCCATTGGATTCATGGCTGTGTTGATCCCTTGGTGAATAAGCTGGTGCTGCTCCATCTATCCCCCCTTTTCTCAGTGCTCTATGGATGCACGTGTTTGTTCACATCATTCTCTCCTGGCACATATCCCCGTGGTTTTGCTGTCGTACATCCTCACAAAAGCGATCCTTTGCACTCCCTCCCCAGCCTGCACCAGATCAAATTCTAGCTTTTTCCCTGGGTAGTGAAAGTGGCATAACAGATCTGTCTAATCAGGCTTGCCCCGTGGCCATGTTATCCTATATGCTCCTAAAGCCGGGGTGAGAGGGAGATTCCTCTCTAAAGATCAGCTAAGAGTCGGGTGGGATTTCAGCCATGAGACTCTGACATTCAAGCAGGGCACGTGGGCACCCCCCTTCCCTCTGCTCTGCAGTGTGGACTGGGAGGGATTGCAGGGGACCAGGACAGGGGAGCCAAGCAGCAGCAGGAAGCATTTAAATGTATTTCATTTCAGGGTGACCTTTAACAGGTGTGGATTTACTGATGGGGAGGGGAGAGGGAAGTAAGCAAGGGATTAAAGGGACTTTACCCTCCCTCCACTTTAAGCACCAGCTTGCACAACATTCCAGGACTGTGAGATGCAATTTGTGGCTATGTGGCTTTATATCTTCTGCCTCCTGGGTTCTGGGCAGGTTGTGGCTGCCCCTGGGCTTTAGTATGGCTGGGGATTCAGTGGAAGGTGTTGTACTGCCAGCTGCCTCAGA
>VZTE01003235.1:24924-47412 GCA_013397775.1 Eulacestoma nigropectus | reverse complement strand
GTGCGGGGTGGGAAAAATCCCCCTCTTCTCTGCAAGAATTGGCATTTAACCTTTAGTGGAAGTGCACAGTTCAGGCAAACACAAGGTGTGTGATATATTCCCTGAGTGACTTTGCCTGGAGATGTTCTCTTCTTGATCCAGTGCTGCTGTGTGCTGTTGAAAAGCTGCTTTCCTCTAACCCAGTGCCTGCTGCAGTTCAGTGATGGATTAAAGCAGCTCTCCATTTTCCTTATCCCTCTCTGGGGGGAGTTGTAAAGTTTAATTAATTACATTTTGTAAAACATGATGAGATTCTTGGATGATAAATGCTACACAAATGTAGAGTATTTTTTAATGAGCACTGTATGACGGCTGCAACAAAACGCTTGTTTAATCAAACCAATCTGAGCTGCAAAAAAAATCCTCACCCTGCTGCTATCGAACAGGAATCAAGTACTCTGTCTTTCATGGGCTATTGGTTTTGAGGATCCCAAGGCATTTTTCAAAACTTTAGCAAAATAAAAAGGCAAGGAGCATATTTGTGTCTCTGTATTTTATAGATCTTTCCCTTTACGCGTTCAGTTTAGATTATATAACAAACCACTTGGCAACAGGGAAGGGAAAGATCAGTTAATGGTGTGGCTGGATGTCGTGGCTGTGTGACAGGGTGTGTGTACCTGCTCCAGTTTTACCTGGCCACATCAGGCACCACACTTCTGGCACTGTATGTTTGTGTTTTAGAAGTTTTCCAGTTTTAGTCATGTGCAATCATCCAGGCTGCAGCATCTCTGGTTCTCCCTCCTAAGCAAACGAGGATAAACTGAAGCCTGGGAATGTTGGTCTGTGTTGCACACTGCAGTGTAAACCTACCCAGGGAACTAGAGGTAGTTTCCATACTGGAAACTGCAGCCTGGTGTAAGGACAAGCAGGGTGCCATTTGTTTTTCTGGAATTCAGTCAGGAAAAGAAAGAGTAATTTCTCAGGCTAAAGGACCAGCCTTGGGCTACTCAGTGGGTAGAGCTTCAGCCAGACACTTCTTGCAGAAAGCGCCTTCTCCTGTTGCTGGAATGCTGAAGCGTCAGATCACCAGTGACCAGAGGAGGTATGACTTGAAGCAGCACTTAGTGCAGAGCCTGGAAGGAGCAATCTTAAGATTTCCATCCTGTGATGACACAACCCAGTCCCACAGCCTTTGGGATCCAAGGATGCTCCCAGCAGAGGTTTACTATGGCTTCTAGCACTGGTGTTGTAGGACTGAAGTGATGGCAGCAGCCATGCCCTCTGTACTTCTTACCCACTGCAGTTTCCTTAAAGCTGCTGCTTTCCAAAATTTGCCTTTTCTGGACCTTTTATAATCTCTGCTGCTTTTGGCCAGATGGATTTTTCCTTAAGGGGAGAAGAACAGGAGGAGAATGGCCTCGATATAGATATTGTCTGGCTGTGCTGGGAAGGAAAACGAAGACAGAAGAAATGAGCTGTTGAACCCATGGTGTTATGAGAGGGATGAGCGAGACATTTTAGGGAATAACCAACCAATCAGCCAATCTCACAGGCAATTTGTCTTTCCTCATTAAAAGGCAACACCATAGTGGGAGAAATGTAGAGCCGTTCTTCAGAAGATTTATTGCCCTGTAGCATCTGCGCGAGAAAACTCTAAGTGCTGAGTAGAGCAGGAAATTGGAAGTAGATTGCACAACCTGCAATTCAACAAAGTTCTTGGATCTTCTGTGGAAAGAAAGTGCTGGGATTTCAGAGCTGGCTCTAGCTTGTAAGGCTTGCTCAGTCCTGGGTGAGGAACCAGTGTAGGCTCGGTTAGAGCTGATGGAGGCTTTCTTATTTACTGGTCTAGCTAATGAGAGCATCCCAGGGTGCTGCTTTAACCAGAACAGATAAAAATACTTCCCAGTGCTGTGATGGATCTAACTGTGCCTATGATTAGTGAACCAAATACACTGATATGAGCTACTGGAGTTCACTGGACCTCTGACAAGAGAGGGGTGCCTGTGTTCCCTGCTGTGAACATATCTCTTTACAGCCCTCTGTATGTACAGCATTTTCTCAGAAACCAGCCTCAGGGACAATTATACATTAATAGCTACTTCTTTCAGAAGCAGCCAGCCCTGCTCCTGAGAAACAGCTATTTTCAGGCAGTCTTGTTCCTGTGGAACTGCTATTTTTAGTGAGTTCTATTTCTGAGGCCAAAAAAAGAAGAAGAAGCCATTTCTGTATCCCTCCACCATGGCCCAGACCCACTGGCTGTGGTTGACTTGCATTTTGCAATAAACATTTCCTCTTTACATCTCAGTAGCCTGAAGAAAGTGGTTCTCCAGCCATTACAGAAAGCAGCAATCTGAGCTGGGGATAATTGTGCAGGGAGGGCTTGTGGGAGGCAAAGCCGTGCTCACATACTATAGATTCCATTAGAAGGAGTAGGGAGAGGTAATGGGGCTCTCCTGGGAGATGCAGGACTTTCAGATACCTAATTTGGAAGTCCGTTCTGGTATCCATTTTCAACATCCCAAGAGTAATGATTAATCCTGTACTCCAGGTTTCTCTGAATCAGTTTGTAGCTGTAGTAAATATGGGCTGAACACGATAACGTCACTGGTGCTCTGGGTAAATGACTTGAGGCAAGAGGAGCTCAGGGTCCGTGGCCGTTAACTCACTGTGCACCCTCATCTGGCAGTGACTGCGGCTCAGGAATCTGCCACGGAGATAAAAGAGGCTCCGTCAGAGCTGAGGAATGTGGTGTTTTGCAATATAAGTATCTCATATGCTGAAGGCCCCATAAACGCACCCCAGCAGTGCTGTGTTCTCATTCCTGCAGCATCCCAGCAGCCGGGACCCGGAGATCCTCTGTATGTTCTTGTGGCTGTGGCCTTTCAAGGGGCATTTGGTAGATGCAACCACATGAAAATTCCAGTAATACCTTTTTGTTATTTGCGGGTTTAATGCAAATGCTGGTGTCCTGACACAAGGGTGAAGTGAGTCTCACCAAGCTGAATCTGTTCTGAATTTAAGCAGTGCCTGTGCAAAGTTCATCTCAGGTGTGTTGTGATCTCTTCCCTACAGCTGCTTCTGCCTCTGATCAGTGTGTGGCTGAGGGTAAAGGTTTAGATTAATTTTGTTGCCTAGAGAAGCTGTGGCTGCCCCATCCTTGGAAGTGTTCAGGTTGGACGGGGCTTGGAGAAATCTGGGATAGTGGAAGGTGTCCCTGCCCATGGCAGGGGCTGGAACGAGATGAGCTTAAGGTCCCTCCCAACCCAAACCATTCCATGATTCTATGAACAGTGACATCAGCAAAGAACATAGACTGGAACCATGGCTTGCAGGATTGTATACACTGGTAGATCTTTTTTTGGCAGGGTGTTGCTTTCTGGATTCAGCAGAATCAGCAGCTTTAGTTTTTGCACAGGGTCACAGCAGTACTGAAAAAACCCCGCCCGTCCTTGCTCCAGCACCGTTGTCTCAGGGGCTGCTCTCGGAAGACTCTGGGGTGTGTGTGTGTAGTCTGAAGGTCACTCTTTCTCGGGAAGAGGCTCTTCTTTCCTGTCTGAATGAGAAGGGGAGGCTGTTGGCAGTTCAGCCTTGTAAGCAGTTTCCCTTCTCTTTTGTGCAGGCAATACTGATGAACTTGGTCTCTAAGTGAAGATTATTTATCTTGTTTTTAACCCTCTGCAGGAGAGGAACTCCGTTGTGTTTGTCCTGCAAAACCAGACACTCCTCCCGCCCCTCTTTTTATAAAATATTCCTCCTATCCTCCCATCTCCAGGAAAAGTCATTATCTCTGGACAGTTTCTTGAAACCCAATTGCCTTTATATTCTGGTCATAAGCAGAGCATTGTTCAAAGTGCGAGTGAATCGTGGCTGCTTTTATCACAACGAGAGCCCATTATTGGCACTTTTCCCTTTTTACTGCTTCACTAGAGAAAGGCAGGCGAAAAATGGGACAGAAATCTAGGAAATGAAGGGTAATTTACAGTTCACAAAGGAGCAGTAAAAATTAATTAGCTGTCTGAGGATCCGTTCCGACCTGGGCCGTGGAGTTTGTGCCAGCTCTTTGCGTTGCATAAACTGGCTGTGCTGTGCTAGGCTGCTGAGATCAGGCTTGTGCTGTGAAATTAAGGCTTGTTGCTGAGGTAGAAGTCCTTCAGGACATGCAAAATGTGTATGCACACCTAATTTGGTGTGCCAAAGAGACATGGTGGGGCATATAACTCAGGTCATTACATGCTCAACTGGCTACTTAAGTTGTTCACTATTAGTTGTCACAGTAACTGCTCATGTAAATTACTGATGCAGTTATTCACATAATTTAGCATTGAGCTCCTTTGGAAATCCAGGCCTAATTCCTTCTCTTTTTCCAAGATGGTGTCTGCACGAATGAAACACACTTTACACACCGTACCCATGTGGTCCAAGTCCAGAAGGGGACAGAACCCCAGAGGGATCAGAGAAGTGACAAGACACTGTCCCAGCTGGGCTCTGTGCCAGTTTGGTCCTGCTGTGGGATGCAGGAATTGAGCAACTCCAGCATCTTGCCAATCATGTTGCCAGCCCTCCAGTCAAGCCTGAGATCCCCACCTGGAGAAAGAACTTCACAAATCAGAAATGTCCTAATTTGGATCCTTTTTTGGTACATAATTTTCAAAACTGTAATTTCCATTTGAGAACTATTTGTCCTGATCCTGAGCGTCAGCTGAACTCTTTTTTTTTTTTTTTTTCCCTGTAGTTTAATTTAGGCAGCAGATGCCATCAGAATGTTAATGCCTTCTTAATTCTCACCTACATGCTTTTATTCTTATTAATTTGTTATCTGGGGCTTTAATATTCTATTTTTTTCCTGCTTTGATCAGTTGAAATAATTTGATGGCAGCATTTCAACAGGGCTTGCAGTGGGGAAGTGTGTAATGGTGCATCACCAATGTGTGTTGCTGTGTATCCTGCAGCATGCTCAGCTGTTGTACTGCCAGAGCAGGAATCATGTGATGGTTTTAGGTGATTATAGATGAGGCCTTACTTATCCCTGCTGTGAACAACTAGAGAGGGAACAAGCTTTAAGGGCAGTTTCCCTGCTTCAGGATTTTGCCCGCTGCAATCAAGGGTTGGCGATCCAGGAGCGTGATCCCTGTGGAAGTGCAACTGAGCTCGCATCCAACGTGCTTGGACGGCTGCCCGGCCACAGCGGATGCTTTCAGTCAGCACCCTTAAACCACTGCTATGGGGAGGCCATGGAGGTGTCCCCACAGCATTCCCTGTTCCCAGCTCGGGGGCTCAGGGATGGCGTTTCCTGAGTGAGAACCATGGGGAGTGGGGCAGGGATCATTCCCAGCTGGAGGATGGCACCTCCCAGAACCAGGGGGCAGAGAAGTGGAGGTGGGTGGGTTCTTTGGTGCTCTCCAGGCAATGCCAGATTCGACTGCACAGGAGTGTCTCTGTCACTTGGGTGCAGGGAGGCAGCAGGTTTGGCTTCTGAGACAGATTTAGTGAATGTTACCTAGGAAAGGGTGTTCCAAGCTGTCTGGAAGTAACAAAAATAAAGTTAAGGAGCGATAGAGAGAATGAATGGTTTTACTAATTTAATCAAAACACTTCTGAAAGGAAGAGGAAGGGAAGTGCCCAAGTCCCAGACAGTTTCTCAGTCAGCGTGGTTCCCTCCCTCCTGGCAGCAGAGAGAGGGGAGGCCTCGACAAACTTTACTGGCTACTTTGGTACAGCCTCAATAGGCAAAGAAACCCTTTTGCCCATTAGAGGTTGGGAATGACCCAAATTTACCAATCATGGGGTAAATGAGTAAAGGGAGAGGGGAACTATTTGACCCTTTACCTTATGACAAAACTCTGCTCTTAAAGCACTCAGACGTGGGTTTGGGGTGGGCAGCAGGAAGGTTCTTTGATCACGACTGAAAGATACAGTGATGTTTTTCTAGAGAGACTATTCCCATTGTGAGAGAAAAGACAGAAGAGAAGGAAAGGGATGAGGATGAATCAACATTTAACTGTGTGGCTTCTCAAGCCCAGTTTCTACAGCATGTTCCCACATGTGCATGCTTAGTGCTCCCAGTTGGATTTTTTACCCCTTAACTCTTCAGTGTGTCCTAGCAAATCTAAATCTGTGTGTTTGCAAATACACTTTTTCCTAATGCCACTGCCTCAGTTTTGGGAGAAAGGAAGAAGGATGTGAGTCTGTGTTCTTGTTATTGCTTGTTATTTGGGGAATGAAATATGGCATGATAGAATCATAGAATGGTGTGGACTGGAAGGTACCTTAAAGCTCATCTTGTTCCAATCCCTGCTATGGACACGGACACCTTCCACTATCCCAGATTGCTCCAAGCCCTGTCCAACCTGATCTTGGACACTTCCAGGGATGGAGCAGCCACAGCTTCTCTGGGCACCCTGTGCCAGGGCCTCATATATGTCTCGGGTTTTCCCTTTTCTGGGAAAAGCATGGGACCAGGTTCTGTTTTATCCCTCCAATACTATTTGCAGATACCAGAGGGTCAGACCAGACATCTCTTTTCACTGAATATTACCTACAGCATGGAAGGTGCAGGAAGTTGCCAAAATCACATAGTTGGCTTTTAAAAGGATTTTAAGGAAGTTTTTAGAGGTGACGTTTGTGTTCAAGTGAGCAGTGGCTGCTTTTGCACTCCCAGATATGTGTGAGTCGAGTCCCATTCCAGGTGTGCCTTGTATAGACTGTTATGAATAACTGGCTGCTCTGTGTGGAGTTTTACACTGGATCTATGCTCCAAGCCAGGCAGATTCCAGCCAGTACTGTGTGCTTGGAAGTGCTGATGGAATTTATTGGAGCACAGTGACTGCAGACCAGAGCTTGCTCATGTCCAGGCAGTTTGAAGGGTGACTGAAATGGTAACGATCTTGTGAAGGAAAACCTCTGCACTCAGACCAAAGGCTGCATAAGGCAGGGCCTGGGTAACAGCTGCATCCAGCGGTTTGGTGGGAAAAATCTGAGCAGGGTGAAACTGTGGCTTTCATTTGGGCAGATGGAGTCCATCTGTTGATGGGATCAGAGATGGGACAGCATCCTCTGGAAAGCTGGGATTAAGATACACAAGCGGTGTATGCAAATTAGGCATCAGATTACGCACATGAGAAGCACGACGATCTTCTGGTATTTTGGTTGGCTTCCAGGTTCGGATTTGGAGTCCTTTATTTCTGGTGCATGAAGGCAGCAGCTGATGTCCTGAGCCTCAAAAGATGCCTCTGCCTGCAATGTCCGGATTCCAGCAGTACCCAGTGAAATGGCAGCACACACCCAGCTCAAGCTGTTCCCCTTCCCTCTGTACTCCTTCCACGGGACAGTGGATCCTTCTGCAAACCATTCCCAGCTTGGATAGTGGTGCCAAAGGACCTTGCACAGGCTTTGCCCTGCCCATCACCCTGGCAAGGCAGGCCCATTAAGAGGTGACAGCTTTCTGGCTGCTGTGAGGTGCTGCATGACCCATCGGGTATTGTGTGTAGGACTTGAAGAGGTCGGTGAGAGCTATCTGAATCATTCATTACCCGCTGAAGTAGGTGAGTGACTGCTGTTGTCCTTATCCTTTTAGAGAAGGATGTTCAAGCACAAACAGGTCGGGATATTTAGTGAAAGTCCCGAAGGAGGAAGTATCACAGCTCAGAAACAGTGCTTGGTCCCATGCTCAGACAATTATTCTTCACTTGTTTCTCTCTGAAAATCATGTACTAAGCATTAGTGTTATTAAGGCTGGTCAGCTCATGCTGCATAAACACCATAATGTGAATTTAGTCTTTTACGCTGTTTTTTGGTAGTCCATGAATCAATCCTGGTTCACCAAACAGCTCTCGCTGTGTCTGCATGATGAACTTCCTCTCTTGGTGTTCTGTGTGCTTGGTTCATTCAATTCACATGGGGTTTTTTTTTCTGATTCTTGTTCAGAGGAACAAGTCTCTTTTTAAAAACAAAGCAACCCTAAACATTTGCTGCTGGCATTCCCTGGGGCTGCATGGAAGGATTTGTTCTTTAGGCTTCCTGAATGGTTTCTTTGATTTGCAGGAGCTCTCACACCAGTCTTGAACAATGTTGTTATTTGTGTCATTATTGCATCCAGACTCTGGCTTGGGCACCAGTGGTGCAGGTGCTGGACAAAGACCAAGCACCTGGGTGGTCCTTGTCCCAAGAAAATTAGAAGATCAAGGTTTGCAATGTGCTGCAGGTCAGATCTGTCTTCATCCTTCCGGCTCCAGTGCCTTGTGAGAGGTGAATAGTAGAAAGAACAGAGTGAGAAAGTTGTGTGTCTGAGGTAATCCCAGGATAATGGGGAATAGAGGAATTCATATACATACACTGGTAAATATGTATAAATGAGGGATTTGAAGAGACCTTCTGTCTGTTTGGGAACAACCAGAATTCCTGCTAAATAAGACACAGCAATTCATGTGACAACTAGGGTGGTCCTGATTTTTAACCAATTAAAGGATCAGCCTCTTGATCCCCAGCTTTTCTGCAGTATCTGCTTCTTTTTCTTCTTCCTTTTCCCAGCCAAATCCTCCAACATACCCAGAAAAGCCTATTCTGTTCCCAGCTGGCTGCATCTCAGCAGGCACAATCTGTGGCCCTCTCCCATTTCAGGCCCGTTTGACCTTGCCTCGTAACCAGATGTTTCACTGGAGAACATGCACTTGGGAGAGCCTGGGTTGCACTCAGCTGCTGGTGAACTCTCTGCCTCGGTCAAGCAGCTGTAAACAAAACCAGCCCAAGAAAAACAAAACCTTTTCTAAACTGGGTTGGCCAAGGATGGAGCTGAATCCAGAGATGCAGATGGCCATTAGCATGTTGATGAGGCTGCAGAGAGAAGCTCATCTGCCATCCCTGATCTTTCACCATGGGTTTCACTCAGCTAAGGAGTTCTTTTTTTTGGAGATTACAGATATTGTTCCCCTGATTTCCAGGAGTTTGGAGATACCTGACACACAGACCCCTTCCAATGCTGCCTAAGGCACGTTGTGCTGTCTGCAGCTGTCCGTTTGAGTGAGTTTTTGACCAAGAGTATTTAGAAAGTGGTGGCTTGGTGGCCTGAAAGTCTCAGAAGAAGGACTCACAAGAACACCATAGCAAAATTATGCATTAGGGACATCCTTTCTTTTGAGAGGCATGTTGGGATTATTCCCCTGGCCTTTTTAAACAGGTTCTCTGCAGAAATGGCTCTGTCTTCCTCACGTGATCAGGAGAAGATGTGAGAAATGTCTTCAGGGGTTAAAGCTACAGCAGCAGTTTAGACTGTCAGAATGTCTTCTTCAGATTTGGGAAGTGGCCAACCCTTGGAACTCCCATTTTGCACAAGGTACAGTGGGATGCTCATTAGCTGAGATGTGGGGAGAGCTTCATTTGCAAGGGGGCCTCTAGAACAGCATGGGGTCCCCTCATCCTGTAGTGAGATGCAGTTTGGTTTGGACCTGGGGTTCAGATCTGAGAAGGCTTTTTCCATTTGAGTTGTGCTTGGCCAGGTTAGAGAATGGAGGCAAGATTTGCCCCATCATCTCTGAACGGAGTCAGTTCCTGATCCATAGCCATTCTCCAGTGAAAGGGTGTATTTATTAAGCTGAGTTGAGATCTCTGGGAGAGGCATTGCTTGGCACACGGGTCCCTGCTGTACCGGGGGATGGATGGCTGTGACTGAGCACTGTACACACAGAATTCTGTTGATATCCACATCAGTGATTTCTCTTCCACAAGGGTCAGGCTTGCCTGTCCCTGAACATCTGTTACCACTCAGCAGACATCCACCACTGTGTTATTTATCCAATATTCAGTATTTTTTGAGAGGAAAATTTGCAATCTCCTGCTCCTATTTGTGTACTACTCCACTTTCTACAGCCAAGTACCAGCTTGCTGCAGGAAGTGTCGAGGTTATGTGGCTACAGCCCCTGGACAGTTTCTCCTCTGATCCATCTCTGGCCCCATAAATAATTTTTAATAACCAGAGTGCTCTTAATGCACTTCTAAAGTGGGCTAGATCTGTTTAACCTAATCTGAGTATTAAAGCTGGTCACAGTGATATCTGAGCACCTGTGACTTCCTCAGACCAGCTAGAATTCAGGACTGAGAAGCCAATGGCTTTTCCTGTCCATGCTGTACTGGCACATCCCTCCTGGGGTGATTGATACCTTCCAGAGATGGCATTAGGGTCAGTTACACCAAGGTGAGAAGTGATGAATGGGGCCACAGGGCAGATATTCCTTTCAGATTCCCAAATAAAAGGGTTTTCAGACTCTCCAGACCTTGGCTTCAGCATCTCAGGGAGCCATTCTTCTTTTGTAAGAAATGCTGGGGATTGCATTGCTCAGCCAGCTGGGCACAAGGAGTGAGCTGGAAAGAGGAAGGGATCTGCTAACACTATTTTGCCCTCTGTGCTTAGATCGACACTTCGCTATGTTTTAAACATCCGCTTCATCATTCCTGCTGTCCAATATCCCACTATGGCCCCAGCAAGAGCTATTTTAATCCCTCATCATTCATCAGGAGGCCTCTTCCTGTTCCCTTTCTATCTGCTCCCGCATGCATGTGTGCATCTCTCCACCGAGAAATCCCCTGGGGTGGCTGTTGTCGGAAAGGTCACCCAGGGATATTCACAAACAGCAGGTGTAAAATTAACAACTGGTGCGATTCCAATCATCTGGCAGGAAGGAAAACATTGGACAATAGGTAGAGCCAGGGTAAAGTTTCCAGCTGAAGGCTCATTGCCTGATATAGGATGGCAGATTGGTGGGCTGGGAACTCTCCTAGGAATGTGAAACCGATAGGGTATTAGCAGCCCCCCTGCCCCTCCAACACAATTGTTTTCAGCTTGCTCAAAAATATTTGGAAATGTTACCGAGCGAGACGTGTGGGTGAGAAGGCATCCTCCAGCCAATCAGCCGGGGAGATTCCAGCCCTCCCCTTGAATTTCAAGCTTTTGTTTTCTCTGATGGAAGGGAAGGTGAACCCTCCATGATGAATTTAAGGATCTTAAAGCATTTTGGATGAGTTCCTGCAGCGCACTAACAAGTGGTGCTCTCAAGGATTGCGGAAATTGCGGAGAGATGGCAAGAGAGATGGGTGGATATATGATCAATATGGATTCTGACACCTTATCATTTTTGTTAGTGGAACTGATTTTAGCTGCATGAAACAATGGGAGTTTCACTCAGCAATGGCATCAGGATGGCACAAATCTTCTGGAGGCGTGAATGGAATGGTAGATCCTGTTAGACCTTGACTAATGTCAGCAACCAGAACGGTGGCTCGAGTTGAGGAGCACAGGAGTGAGATTTACTGTGCTGTGGTTGTATCCAAGGAAAGTTGGCACAACTGAACACAGGGAAGACAATGGGGAATGGCAAAGGTTGTTGAGAAGTTTGGTTTAAACTGTGGTGAGCTGAGGGGTTCTGCAAGTATTGAAGTGAGTGCTGTAGCCATTCCCAGTATGGAGAGTTTGCATAGAGGTTTTACCCAACACACGGCCTTTCCTCTGCTGGAGTTCAGCATGGAGTTCTGGCCTATATGGAGTAAAAGTAAATGTATGAGGTTGCTGCACCTCACAAGCTCATAGGTGCCTACAGCTCTGTGGCTTTTTCAATCTCCTCTGCCCCTCTCCTTCCCCACCCTCAAAGCTCTCAGTGTGAAGTGATACCAGGAATCCTTTGGCAAAATGTTGCCACACCACAACCAGAACTTGTAGGTTCCTGTTCAGCTCACACAGCATCCATCCTCTGTGTAAAAGGTTTGTTACAAACTCTGTCCTCCACAACACAATTAGTGCTGGAAAAGTTCTCTCACGGGTCTCTGAGCCCATGTCGGGATCCCGTTGCACTCGCTTAGCTGGGATCGCGCACGTGGACTGTGCTGACAAAGGGTGCTGGGCTGAGAGGGGCCTGATAAGGCAGTGTAACCCTGACATACGTTGTCAGCAGCGCTGCCATCGCCAGCAAGAGCAGGGGGAGGACTGAAATTCTCCCGTTCAATTGGGCGAATTTGATACCTTCTCGTTCTTGTGTCCTCGTGGCTCGGCCACTTGACATTTCTAAACATTCTCAAGCAAGTTCATTGGAAAACTATCCCATGTCAGGAGCTGGTGATGTCAAGGCTAATAACAGTCCTGGGGTCAAATCCTTCTGATCCTTCAGGCAAGGACCTCAAGATTTGGCTCCAAGTCAACAACAAGGTCTGTCACGTCAATGATGGCTTATTATGAATCCCAGCGCAAGCCTTTCCCGAAGTGCATTCGTTTGGTTTTCCATGCAGGAAAAGGTTAGCAGTTTCCAAAGGCAGGTTCTCACTTCCTTGTGTGGAGTGGAGAGCAAAACCAGTGAGCTTGGAACAGGCAACAGCACTTTGCCTTAAAGCAGGAGATGGTGGTAAATCTTTGTCTGGGAAGTTCTCTTCCCGTCTGGAGTGGTACAAGACGATTGTTTCCATCTCTAGAGGTACTGGGTTTTTTTCCTCTGTCCCCGTCCATTATTTGGATGTAACAATATCACTGGGCTGCCTTTGTTAATGTTACAATGGACCTCAGAAAGCCGAACGAGCCATACTGGGAAATGCACGGCTGGATGTCGGGGAAGGAGATAGCAGGGATCGTACTGGCTCACACTCGTGCTGCACTGAAAAGAGGAATTGTAAATTGACATTCCCTTGGCTATTACTTTATAATCCTGGCACTGTGTTGAGAATGATGCCACTGGAATGGTGTCCAAAATGATAATTATAACCACTTCCTATTTTTAATTTCCTCTTAATAAGGGACACAGTGGTCATCATCCTAACAATAATGATTCTGCTCTGCCCTTCCAGATGTCAGAACATTATAAAGCGTGGATTAACAAACGATGATGTCTCTCTACAGACCTTTCTTGTGAACTGGAAACTCTGGTGCTCCCCAGCCAACACACATACCCCAGAGGGTACAAACATGAGCGCTACAGGAAATGCTGGACCTGCTTTGCTGTTGGCCTCATTTTGCAAGGGGGTATTTGAATAATGGAGAAATAAAGTGACTTGCTCCATGTCCCTTGGTGAGTCAGGGGCAGAGAACAGATTCAGCTGTTCACATCTCCCCATTTTTCTCTGTCAAATGGCCTTTTTTTGCTGTATTTTAGGATGCATTTCACATGAGGTTCCTAAATATGTAAGCTGGTGTTGAGAATTGCTGAGTCCTCACTAGTTGCCCTCCAGGCAGTACCCAAACAAGATATCCATGGGGAAAGCTGTCTTGTCTTGGATATCAGCAACCACTAATAGTTATTTCTCTTTATAGACTCATCTGTGTTTTTGAGGTGGACTCCAGTTCTGCACACTCATCCGAGCCGATGCACACAGAATTAGCGCAAGGCAATGAGTACAGCAGATAGACCCAATTTCCTAAAGGTGACTGTTTGACAGCTGTCTCCCACCTAAAAACCTACCTGGTGATAAGAAGTGCTTTGGCTGGGAGGGTTTGAACTCTGGTTGTCAAAACTCTTAGCTAAGGGAAAACTGGTCCACGTGGCTGGCTGAGTGCCCCAGTCATTCTGAAAACCTCCTGACTCCAAAGAGAATCGGTCGCTCATTTTGCAAAGCACTTATCTCCTGCTGGCTTCTAAGAAGTTTATGTAGGATCTTTCTCCATTGAAGGTCAGATTTCATGTATCTCCTGAGATCCTAGAACCAGGGTGCTTCTGAAGGAGAAGCAGAAAGGAGAAGACTGTCAGAGGTTAGGAACATCTGAGCAAAACAGCATTTTATGGCTCAGACAGCAATTCCAATTATCCAGCACTTAGGCATCAGGAAGATTCAGATAAGAGGTCTCAGATTTAGCTCCTTTCTTCTCTTTGCAAGTTAATGTGCCAATTTTCTTAATTTTTTTTTTTTTTTTAAGCAGACAATCAGATCTGTGATAGCAAATTTCAAGTTAAAAAGAAAAGATTGTCTGCAGAGAATGGAAAGAACCATTTTGGTTCTAGGGTGAGTTTTGTGATCCACCTGAAGCATGGGTAGCTGTCATTGCACACACATTAAACAGAAGCTGGTGAGCTTGTTGCAGGAGTAGCTGGATAGAATTCTATGAGTTTTTTTATAAAATATTTGAGTGCACGGTACATACCAAACTGAGCTGCTGTTATGCCTCAACCAGGCTATTTATACACTGTGACAGTGCAGGAACCTTGTTTTTGACTTCTGCCTTAAATTTGAAAAGAGTCAATTGAAAATCATGTAGTTCCTTCAATTCTCTGAAAACCTTCACGAAAGCTCTGCTGTGGAGCCCCAACCATTTCTTCTCCATTGCAAGGGGCCAGATTTCCAAAGGAAGAGGTGCCATCACCAAGCTGATAGGAGCTGTCTCCCTTCCTTCCCTGGAGTATTTGTACAGGTCAGTCCCTCTCATCTCCTGACAGATTCCTCATAGGAGAGCTTCCCAGTTTTCCATCTCTCCTCACTGCACAGCCACCCACGAACAGCTTCTCAGTCATCTGAGTGCTCGTAGATCAGTAGCATGTAGCAAAGCTTTATGGAGCATGTGCAACCTATATACTAATCCAACAGCACTGTGTGAAGGCTCATATTTATTTTCTGGGATAGATAATCATCATCTTTTGAAGAGCTTCTTCCTGAACACCTTGCTCCTAGAAGGCCATCAGTCCAATCCAACCCTGATTCTACCAAGAGCTATGGCTCAGAACTCCGTTATCCTTCTGAGTGGTGGCCGTGTCTTTCTCACCCCTTCTGGCTACTTCTGGTCACCTGGATATGTCAGCAAAATCTCCAGAGTCCTGGCAGCTGGTGTGAGGGTTAGACAGGAGCAAAGCTCTGCTTCTCAGAGCCTTTTCTGTCTGCCCCAGAGCTGATGGAATCTCTCCCCCTGCTTGCCTCTTGCATTATGCTATGGAGTGGAGGGGAGCAATCCTCTGGATCTAACACTCTCCCTACCCTTCTTTTCCTACATGAGTTAACTCCCAGCCCTTGCTGCTTCTGCTCCAACCCCCTTCTGAGCGTGCTCTCATTAAGACCCCAGAGGGAGGAGGTGATGCTCTGAAATTGTCTTAATTGCTCTTGTTTATGCTGGTTACGATGGCAATAAGTTGCCATGCAGAGGAGGCTTTATTCAGATGTGCAGGTTCTCCATTGTTCCGTACTCTGAAGGATTATCTGTAGGCAGCTCCAAGTCATTTACAACAATAGATTAATATGAAGATCAGTAATCCTGGGTGACTCACAGTCACACACATGCGAGACCCGCCAATCGCTGTGACCTGCCACCGGATTTGAGGGGAGGTTGAATGTTGCTGGCATGTTCTTGCAGGATGCTGAGGAGATGATGCTTTGCACTTGCACAGCTTCTGCTCTCCAGGAGCTTCCCAAACATGAATGGAGGATGCTCTCTTTCTAGGGCAGGTGATGACTCTTACACTTGCTGGAAAGCGGGGAACTGGGGCAGAGTGTGTCTTTGGTCCAGTGTAAGTTAACATGTGCCAAAGTTTAAGCATGGGTCAGGAATCCTGACTTTTAGTCCCTGATCTATCTTCCAGGCACTCTATCACCCAGGCCCTGAGGAGCATCTTTTATGCATGTTGTGTGCTGCTTATGCTGTGTCCCATTTATCACCCTTGGACAGCTCTGCCTCACAGGTTCCTCTCCAGACCTCTGCAGTTCCATGTCTGGATCTTCATTTGGCAGAGACCTACTGGAGACAATGTTGAGACACCTCAGCTGTGGGTTTGTCCCTTCTGTCCCACTGTTCAAACTTCGAGCCTGTGCTGGCCCCGATTGCACTGGATTAGGGGCACTTTGCTTTCCATTCTTACTTTCCTGGATAATCCCAGCCTGCATCCCATTCTACCTCACTGATTCAAGAGGTGTGTGTGCCATCTTTTCCCCTAAATCCTTGTCTCAGGGATATATGTCCCCTGTATTCTGTCATTCACCCTGGACCCACCATTCTCCTTCCATGTGCCAGGTGCTCCACACATCCCCTGTCTCCCTCATCCATCACTCTCCCTGCTGTCAGGGACACATCATTCCCCCATCTTTCCTTTCCCCCATGCTGGGTGAAACAGGAGATGCCCGCTCCTATTTTTTCCCTGTTTGGGAGATACATTATTTAACAGCAGGGAACACAGGCAGAGCTGTGAGGGAGGGTTGTGCTTGAAGGGATTAACAACTGTCATCAACCTGCTCTTGACTCTAAAGTCCATTACAGAGCTGGGTCAAGCTGTTGAAACTCCTCACCAGATTCCTATTTGCTGCCTATTTTCGGTCCTTGCATGCTGACAACAGCCCCATAATTTCCAGTGTCAGGTTTGGTTCTCCATGTTACCATATTGCACAAACTCCAGCAGACAGACAAGTGCAGGAATTCTTTCCAGCTGAGTGTGAAAAATTGCCTCGCTCAGTCCATAAGTAATGTGCCTTGTTGAGTCGGGCTAATTTTCCTCCCTGTATAAAACAGTGAGGTTTCTGCATAATTCTGTGCATTATGAAAACACCAGATCTCGAGGGCTCCATGGTGGGCCAGGCCCCAAGTGTGTTACTGAGCAATTACTGAGCCTTCACCTGCCTCAAGCTGAATAAAACCTTGAGGGAGCAGCCGAGGACCTGACCCCTGCTTTTCCATATTCATACAAACAGGAGCGAGTTATACTGGGTCAGCAGAGGGCTGATTCAGTATTGTGTCTTATGATACCAAAAGAAGGTGCCTAGAATGGACTAGGAAGACTTTTCTGCCATAAATATGTATTTCGTGTAGAAATATAACTTATATAAATGGTTAGAAGTTCTGTGTAATTAGTAACCCTCACTGGATTTCTCTTCCACAAACTTTTCCTGGTTCTTAAGATCATATATATTTTTAGCCTTTTCAGCATCCTGTGGCAAGGAGTTCCTCAGCTTAACCACGCCTTCTTTCTTTTGAACCTGAGATCCCTCCATTCCTGGGAGGTTTTGAACCACCCACCTTTCACAGTGGTACACATTGACAAAGATCCGGAATTAGTCATATATTTAGCGTTAATTTGTTTTCTAATATCTCCATCCATTTGAATCCACCATCTGCTGTAAATCTGCCCTGCAGCGTAGTCACCATTCCGGAAGGAGAAACACAGAAGAACTTGAAGCTCTTGGAGTGAAATAGTGCAAAGCACCTGCATGAGGTACCAGTGGTGACCTCTGAAATGGTTCCCTTGGAGTCACCACGTGTTGCCATCACTAGACGGTGACATCTCCCAAGCTTTGGAGCAGGCTCGGCTGTGGATCCAGAAGAGGGCAATGGTGACACATCCTCACCGAGGCTCCGAGCACCAAATCCACTGAGGACAGCCACTGCAGGAATGGAGCCAATAGCCAGACCACTGTGGCTAGTGGATCTGCCTGTTCCTGGCTGTTTCGTGGCAAGCAGATTGAAGTGGGAGGCAGCTTTCAGCTACTGTCTCAGGTCAGATGGGACTGTCAGTCAATTGTTAATTATGACTCTTCTTCTTACTAATTTCTCTAACTTCTATCACCATGGCAGCTAACTGCCGTGGAAAGACTCAGCCAGAAAAAGGGGAAGACAACCAAACTTTTCACAGCAAGGGAATAGGAACGAGCTACAGAGGAAAGGGGGTGGAGGAAGAGATCTGTAAATTGTTTTCCAGGAGAGTCTAACACAATGTTCTGAATCCTAAAATGGCTTTTGTTGGAAGGAACTTTAAAGATCATCCTGTTCCAACCTCCCTTCCATAGGCCGGGGCACCTTTCACTATCCCAGGTTGCTCCAATCCCCGTCCAACCTGGCCTTGGACACTTCCAGGGATGGGGCAGCCACAGCTTCTCTGGGCACCCTGTGCCAGGGCCTCCTCACCCTCACAGGGAATAATTTCTTCCCAATATCCCATCTGACCCTGCCCTCTGGCAGTTTGAAGTCATTCCCTTTTTTCCTATTATCACATCCACTCTGCCCTGACCTGGTCAGTCGATCAGGTTTAATCTTTGGTGATGGCTGTGTGTCCAGAAAGGGCAGGAGAAGGAAAAATTTGACAGCACTTTGAGCTCTGATTAATTTTTAAACTTCCTCCCTTTCTGCTTATTCTGTAGCTTTTGTCCTGGTGCTGAATGTGTTCTTTTCCCCATGTGTCACTTCCAGAGGGGTACTGTGGAGATGAAATGCCAGTTGGTCATCACAGGGCATTTTACCTGTGGGGGCTGGATGGAAACTCACAGGCTGAGGCCATACAGGGCCCAGGGACAACTGGTGACTTCTGTCACTGCAGCAGCTCTCGGGAACACGGGGACACAGTGCCTGAGTACATCGGTAGCATGGGCAGAGCAGGTTGTGTGGGATCAATAAAACAACAGCCATTTTGTTGCTGTTTTGCAGCAACACCACACAATTCTTGTTGAAATCCCTGTCTGGCCCATTCAGCAACTTTCATTTCTGATTAAGCTTTCCAGCCTGTAGGTATCTTTTCTCACACCTGTCTTACCATTTCCATTTACAAGGGCTTAATTTAGAAACCCATTGTTTGAAACAAACTTAGAATAAGTCCATCCTGGAGGGAAGGATGGACTTGTGCTTCAGGTTTTGGGTTGAGTTCCAGGAGAAAGAGACCCTGTTCTGACAGTGTTCACAGATCTCCCGAGACCTTTATCAAATCACTTACCCTGCTTTGAACCTAACCTTTGAGTCTGGAAAATAATCAATATATCAATATATATCACTTTCCTTAGCTCTGGTTTTAAGATAAACATAGTATCTAGATGGCATCAAAGTCCTTGTGTTCTGTGCTTTAGAAATAGAATAAAAAGCTGATTTCTGTGCTGGGGGGACTTCAGTGCGTAAGCGCAAGACGTGGACAACAGGCAGGTGCAAGTCTGCTGAGGAGTAACGAAACAAGGCAGAGCTGACAGGCAAATAGACCCTGGGCATTGCTGCTGTCAGCTTTTCCATCGGCATCTCATCAGGGACGTGCAGGGAGAGAACGAATCGCTCCGTGGGCGTTCACAGGAAGCGGCCCCCGAGCGCGAGGGAGAGGCATGGGACAAGGGTGGTTTGAGAATCCACGTGGGTGATCTTCCCAGCAAACCTGGGGGACAGGAGACTCCGTGATATGCCTGAAGGAGGCACAAACACCCCCCACCTCCTTGGCAGAAGACTCAGCTGGCAAGATCTGATGTTTTCGTTCGCTTGAGACTTTTGTTTATTCACTAAATGCCCCCGGACTTTGCTTTTCAAGTCTCTTCCTTCTCTGTCATTGTCACTGCCACAGCAACAGGTGAGTTTGAGAAGTTATACGTGGGGAAGATGAGTTGCACTGAGGGAATTACTCAAATCCTTTGCAGACCCCACTGGAGCCAGTAGATCTGAGGACAGGTGCCCTCCATCCACAGAGCTGTGAGCATGGATGAACCATCCAGTGGCTATGTGCCCTCCAGAGCTCTCATCACCATCAGTCAAGTTCTTCCCCACAAAACAGCAGTGGAGGAAGCTCCAGAAGTATTGCTTCTTTATTTCAGCGCTGCCACGCTCACTGACGTCCTCGCTGAGCCTCTTGCGGCAGCAGGCTGCTAATCAAAAACTCTGCTGCTGCTGCTAATCAAAAACTCTTTGCTCGCCACTTTGGCATCATTCTGGGAAGCCAACAGAGCTCAGAGATGCTCAATTCCTCCCCCTCCACACACCTTCCATTGTCTTCAGGACTGACAGCTCCGATGTGGAGCAGTGATAAAAGCCGGCTGATGCTGTCAGGGTCGGGTACAATTGCACCGCAGGGAAAAAGGCGACTGGCTCTGACTCATCGTAGCCGCCTGGAGCTCAGGATGCCTCGCACACGTGCTGTCTCCTGGCATGGCTCATCACACAGCAGTGCACCTCTGGGTGCTCCCCTCTGAGGAGGGATTGACCACAGGACTTGAGAAGGGCCAGGACTGGTGACCAACTGGATGGCAAATCATCCTTTGAGATGCTAGAAAAACTCACAGGGATAAAAAAAATACTTTTTTGTAGAATCATAGAATATCCTGAGTTGGACTGATGACCCACAAGGATCATCAGTCCAACTCCTGTCCCTGCACAGACACCCCAACAATCCCACCCTGGGCATCCCTGGCAGCGGTGTCCAAACACTCCTGGAGCTCTGGCAGCCTTGGGGCCGTGCCCATTCCCTGTGGAGCCTGTTCAGTGACCCAGCCCCCTCTGGGGGAAGAACCTTTTCTGGATCTCCAGCCTAAACCTCTCTGACACAGCTCCAGCCATTCCCTGGGTCCTGTCCCTGGTCCCAGAGAGTGGAGATTGGAGCTGCCCCTGCGCTGCCCCTCGCAAGGAGCTGCAGCCTTGATGAGATCTGACCTCTGCTGAAGCCTTTGGTGTGTAAGGAGCAATAAAGATGGTTGGTTGGATGTTCCTCTGCTTGACCTGTGTTCAGGGGTGTCTAGCAAAGCATTTGTGCAACTCCTGAGTGGCAGTCTATGAAATAACACCTCTCCTTCAGCTCCTCACCTTCCCAACCTTATGGAATGGGCTGAGTTGGAGTTGAATTTCTGGAAGGCTCCAAAATGCGAGGGATCCAGACTTGAAAATGCATCAGGAGTGCCAAGCCAAGCCAGGAAGGACATTCAAAGAGGGGAAATTGGGCTGTGATGTGAACTTCTGAGTGACCTTGAGTAAACTGGCTCAGTGCTGCCCATCCTGCCCAGGTCAGCAGCTGAAATTTCCATTACTGAAAGTAGAAACTCAGGGGTCATTTCTGTTTCATTTCTCACTTTTTCCCAAACATGACATTGAATGAGAGGCATTAGGAGTTCCTCCTATAAATAGGATCACCCCTGTCAAAGCTGGTTAAGTCATACCCAGTGTCAAGCCCATAAACAAGGTGCCTCTCATGCACTGTCTGGAGGGTGCAGAGGGGGTACAGGGAAGTTTGACAGCTCCCTGTTTGACCAGTTTGCACTGGGACATCAGCTGTTTTCAAGGCAACAAACATAATCATCCCCAGCTCCCATCTGGAGGATTTTTGGGAGTGGTGCAGAGGCAGAGTAGTTAAGGACCACTGCTCTCTGTTGTAGCAGAAGTGAAGCCTCCCAGCTCCCAACCTCACAGGTGCTGGGCCCTCCATGGCTGCTGTCACAGCTGGGGTTAAACACTCTGATTTCATCTCTTCCTTCATGGTCTTTCCTCAGTTCCATCCTAGAAACCTAGGATGACCTGGAAACCCTGCACTTTCACTTGTCTCTGTTTCCCCTGGAGGGAGCCGTAGTTTCCTCTTCCTTTAGAGCTTCCCAGTTCTTCTTTAGCTCCAGGAGAGGCAGCAGTTCCAGTGACATCCGTGACAGAGCGGCTTTGCCACGTGGGAGGTCAGCTGGGGCATGGCAGTGAAGCCAGAGACACAAAGCAAAGAAGCATCTTTGAAAGAAGAGAGTTGTAAGTGTCCCCCCGTGCCAGCTGCAGGGACATCTGGATGGAGCTGGCTTGGCAGAGCTGCAGGGTCACCAGGGTTGTGCGTGGCCGTGCTGGCTCCGGAGCAGAGCACCTCGGGATAGCAGGGGCTGATGGAGGCACCTGAGGCTCCTTCACTTTCCTGCTCCCCCCTGGGAGCTTCTTTCCACCTCTTCACCAAACTTTGTGCTGCTCTGAGACTGGGGGCTGCTCTGCTGAAGTGATGCAAGTGCATATGTCTTAAAAAAAAAAAAAAAAATTAAAAAAAATATAGATAACTTCTGTGGTCTCATTTCCCCATAGATCCACAAGCAGTTGCATCAGTACAGCTGAGGGGGTGGAAAACTGAAGTGGGGGAAGAAAGGAACAAAAACTTTCTAAGTCAGCTTTGAAAATGTTCAGTAACTATATGGAGACCTACAGCCTCTCGTCCCCTCCAGACGTGAAGAGCTGTCTGGTGCTCATGTGTGGAGACACAGCCAGGGAGCAGAGATGATTTGTTTGAAGCTGAACTGAGAGCAGCTTAGCAGGGGAGGAATCGCTACTTGTTCTGAGATGGGCTAATTATATTCTGTGTCCTTGGAAGCCAACCCTTCCCTACTCTGCTTGCATAATAGAGATCCTATAGCTTTGTACAGAAGCACCAGGGTTCCCTCCCATCTCTGCTGCACACAGCAGCCTGTCCCACTGCCAGTCTCCACCCCAGAAGGATCTGGATGTCAGTCCTGCATTCCCCGGAGGGCTGCTGAAGCACTTTGGATTCCTGGGAGATGGAAACCCTTCTAAAAACGCAGGGTAGAGTTACTCTAATTCCTTGCTGTTGGGGATCAAGCTGAAGCCTGCTGCTTAATGGGGGATAAGTGGATGTAATGCAGTCAGTCAATAACTTTATGCACACACGCAGAGCCCTTTGGATTACTGATTTCCAAAAGGCAGAGTCTCCCTCACAAACCCTGCACCACACTGAGTCAGCCCTGAGCCTTTTGACTTTGTATTTCCTTCTTCACCTGCACTTTTATTCTTCCTCCCCTTATTCATTTTTTTTCCCCCACTTACTCATTTTTTCTCACCCCCCCCCACGGCAACGTTTCATCACTTGTTCA
>VZTE01003235.1:0-24907 GCA_013397775.1 Eulacestoma nigropectus | reverse complement strand
CCCCCTTTCTTCTTTTTTTCCCCCCCCCCCCCCCGAGAAGTTTTCAGCTTGTCAAACGACTCTCCCTCTCCCTGTCTCTTTTCTCTTTGCCTTTTGCAGTGGGAGGAAAGATAATAATAAAAGGAGCAGTTTTCAAATAAGAAGCCCCACGTGTTACCTGGGAACTGTCTCTCAGCATCCAAATACCTGCTGGGGCAGAGAGCGATGAGTCCCCGCTGCTGTTTTGTACCCACCAGACACTGTTTGTGTTTTGTCACATGTTCCTGTCAGGTCTGTCACTTGGTACAAGCAGGACTGACTGGGCCCTTGTAAAGTAGGATTTCCCTTTACACCTCCCTGCTAAGTGCTCCTCACTCCTTTCCTTCCTCCTCACAGGGAAAATTGCTGCTCCGGCTGCTGCCGTGGTAGTTCCCAGGCTGGAGGAATGGGTTTGGGTGTGTTTGTGCTCTTTGCCTTGTTGCTCTGAAATTCTGCTTGTCTTCAGGAGCCCTTTAGCCCTGCCTTACGTCTCAGTGGGGAGGGAAGGCTGAGATGAAGGAGTTGCTGGACCTCCCTCTGTCCTCAGTCCCTGCTCAGCTTCAGGCTGAGCCCTTCACAAGTCCAGCACTTTTTATGGCCTTACTGAACTGCTCCTAAAAGGAGAAAATTGCAGGAGAAGGAGCTCCAGACCAAGACATTCCTGTAAGACCAAAGGACCTGAAATGGCTCCCTTGGGCCCCGCAGATGGGGAGGTAGAAGAGGGAATGGCCCACGCTGCTGCACTTATCCCAACCCTCTCTGTTCCTCCCCGGGCTCTCAGCTAAAAGGCTCATCTGACTTTTATGGGGCTGGAGAGACCAAGCAAACAAAGCCTCAGGGTTTAGTCAGCGCCAGCGGGTACAGCACGTGCCTTTTCCTTCTCTCCCCTCCTTTCTTTCCTGCTGACAGCTTTCCCGAACACATGTGGTGTCTGCTTGGCTCGGGAGCCTCTCCTCAGGAACGAGCCTCAGGACTGGGGCAGGAGAGCATTTCTTACTATCCTGAGTGGAGGCTGCTTTCTCTTTCACCTCCAGGAATTCTCAATACCTTCTGGGCTCTGAGGAAGCTGAGAAAGGCAGCGAAAGAAGGGGAGGGGTGCTGGAAGTGTCTTGGAGCATGAAGATGCTCTGTTGGATGGAGAAGTGACTCAGGCATGAGCTTCCAGGTAGAAGGACATGGCACTTTCCCTCCCTGCTCTCTCCCAGAGCTCTGACTTACAGCCACAGCCTGTTCCTTCCACCACCAGTGCTGGGGGTCAGAGGAATTCGCAGACCTCGACTTGTGGTCCCCACACCCTCATCAGGGTCCCCTGAGCTGAGGGTCTGGTTTGGGTCACCACGAAGGTACAGCTGGAGCTGCAGCAGAAAAGCTCCTTTTCCTACACACTGCTGGGTTTTGTTGACTGTAACAAACCTCTCCCTTTGCTGCTGGGACTGTGCTCTGGGGCCGGGAATGAAGCATTGCTCATCCTGCTCATCCGTTCCTTACAGGAGTTTTGGGAATCTTTGTAAATAAGCCAAGAACATGAGAAAGAGAAATTCCTGCCGTTCCAGGCCCTGCCTGACACTGCACAGATCCTTTGTTCTTGGCTTCTTTCTCCCTCCCAAGGCCTCAGAGAAGTTCTTCCAACAGCGCAGCCCCCCTGCTCAGCCTCTTCTACCAATTAGCAGTTATCCATTAACCGACCAGGAATAATTCCATCAATTAGCCCATCTCTTGAGGATCGCTTTCCCCAGGTGCTGGCAGTGCCACTTAAGCACCAACAGGAAAGGAGCACTCAAGAGCTATAAATATAGAGAGATGTTTGTATAGGACCTCTTTGTTCTTCGTAACTTTGTGGTACTCCTGGTTTCAGCTGGTCCACAGAGAGCTCAGGATCAGCCCTTATCCAGCTTATTCCTAGGAGTCCTGCATTCTGGGCTGTGCTCCCAGAGTGGAATCAGACCTTTCTGGCATCTGTTTTCTTGCTTTTTTTTGGAGGGATTGTGTGAGGATGCCCAGAAGGCTTTGAAGCCACCCATGGTATCCTGTGATCAGGCCAGGCATGATGGATCCAGGATGGTAAGAAATAGGCTGCAGGTGTTGCAAAGGAGACTGTTCAATAAAATAAGTATCTTCAAAGGAGAAGGAAAGTAGCAGGAACGAGTAGAAGAAAGGATGTTTTCAACCCTTGAAGGGGAATCTGGAGAAAGAGAGATCCTTTTTAAGGTGTAAAATGGTGTCAGTAGGAACATAGTATTGTTACTCCTTTGATGAGAGCAGTTAGCTGAAAATGGGAGGATGTACAGGTTATCCCAAGTAGAGCAGAAAGTGATGATGGAGCGGAGGAAGGTTCCTTTGAAGTTTTCTGATCCTACAAAGGAAGGACACGCTCCTGCCCACCTGAACCCAGCAGGAGTCAAGAATAGAATCCTAGAATGGCTTGGGTTGGAAGTGACCTTAAAGCTCATCTTGTTCCAACCCCTGCCATGAGCAGGGACACCTTCCATTAGACCAGATTGAAGGGAATGTGACCATGCTCTGCCCCATCTCTTCTCTGGGCCACGTTCTCCGAGCCCTGCCCAGCTGAGCCTTGCTGCTTTCTCCCTTTTCCATGGTTTATTTCCCCCCACACATGTACCCTGCTTTACATTTAAGACATCACCCAGCAAATTCTCTCAGCGCTTTCCTGGGTGAGAAACACATCCATGTGCTTTATTTTTGCAGGGTGTGAGGTGCAGAGTGCTGCTGGTTCATCTCCTATCAACGCCTGTTCTGTGCTAAAGGTGGTCCATGGGGAGAAGATCAAGGCACAGGAGGAAAAGAGAAGGGAAGTGGATTAGCCAGGACAGCTCTGCGTGTCTAGGAGCTCTTAACCTTTGTGATGCTCTTGCAGGGGAAATGGAAGATTGAAAATTAGGGATAGCCAAACCTAGCCTAATGTGGAGGACAGTGAAGGGAAAAGGATGTGATATTCTACTGACATCTACTTTTTGCTGTGGTACCAGGGACTGAAAGCTGGAGGGCTCAGGCTGTGCAGCACCAGGTGGTCTGAGGGGAGCTGCTTCCATCAGCCAGGAAGGGGGGTGTGATTTGATGCAGAGCTTTTAGTGCCCAGATACCTTGAAAGCTTCTCTGCCTTGTCCCTCCTCACACGGCCAGTTATTTCCTCGCTCCCTAAGGGAAATGCTAGAGAGAGACCCAAAATCCGGCGAGGGAGCTGCTGGCTCAGTGATGCCGCGCTCGGTTCTGCTCAGGTAGCACAGTGGCTGCAAATTAATTACTGTTAACGATGCCACCTTCCTGCAGAGAACAGCAATTTCTGCAGCGGGCACAAGGCTTGGTCTTGTCGAGTGCCCAGCCTGCAAGGAGGCCTTCTGGCATCCCTGCCCTGCCCGTGAGCCCATCTGTTCCCAGTGGGAGCCGCGGAGCCATCAGGCAGTGCCGGATGGACGCTTGTTTTGACTCATGGGTCAGAGGCTGTGCAGAGGAGTCTATCGTTCCCAGTCGCTTCTTTAATTGACACAGTGAAAGAAGCCACATCTTCCTGCCTGATTCTGACCGGGTCTGTAATTGAATTCAGCTCAACATCTCTGCTTCAGCCCCCCCAGGGACCTGTCAATTAATGATAGATTTTTTTCTCGCTTTGGGAATTTCTCCTTGTTCCCCTTCTTTTTAGTTAATAGGATCTAGTGCTAAACCCAGTAGTAGTAGTGAATCTCCCACCCCCCATTTCCTACCTTTCCCAAAGGTGCCTCAAGAAGAAAAGGGCTTGGGCATGAAAAGAGAGACGAGTGAATTTCAGGGACTGAAAACACGTGCAGCTTTCCTGTCTTTTGTTCATTCATCCTTCCTCTCGCTCCTCTCAGGTCTTTTGTTTCTCTTTGCCAAAACTGCTTGTGCACACTTCACTCAGGATCTCATGAGACTGTTTTAGAAACTGCAAAGCTGAATTGGAGCCTTCTTTTTCCCCCCTCAGAGCACAATGTCTGTTTAACCTTTCTCCCCTGGCATCTGTCTCTCCCAGCAACTTATTTGCAACTCGTGGTTGCAGAGGAATCCCAGTGCTGACTGGGTTTAAAATGGGGGTTGCTGGGGGCGTGGGCAGGAGTATGTGACATGCAGTAGGGTACAATTGCAGGCTGGCTGCAGGAGGCAGTTATTCCATCGATCTGCCTTAGCCTTGTCTCTCCAAGCCCTGCCAAGATGTAGAGGTTTTTTCATTGCTCTTAGAAAGGCAGATTTGATTTGCATGTCAAAGAGTGAGAAAGGACAGGGGTCCTCAGTTCTCCAGCTTCTTTATCCTCTCCTAGTCCCTCTCCCCCTCCCCACACCCCCCCAGCCTTCCTGTTGGCATTCCTAATGCGTGACTGCTGCATTAACGCGCCCAGTCACCCTGGGAGAGATCTTGGGGTTTCTTAAGCTGCTGGATCCTGTTGAACATCCCCATTAAACTTCGCCCTTGCTGCTGCGTGCGGGAGCTGCCCACGCAGACCAAAGTTCGGTCCCCAGCCCACCGGTTCTCCCCCACAGGCGCTGACGTACGAGGCTCTGCAGGAGGCGGTGAGGGAGGGAGGGTGTTTGGGAGAATGTGTCTCTGGAACAGTGACTGTTTGGTGAATGTGCACAGACAAGTGGGGTTGGTGGGTAACCAGGTGAGAGCACGGTGTCCCCACTCTCAGGGAAAGCCCACTAACCCTGCTGCTCGTCCTCACCAGCTGGTGATGGGTGGGAGGAAGAAGTGGAGGGGGAAATCCCTCCCTGACCCCCGCCTTGGGTGGACCTCCGGTGCCGCTTTTCCTGTGTGGGAAGGGTTGAAGTTGCTCAGGCTTTATAGGAGATCTGGGTCTGTTAGGCTTGAGGCCTGCCTGAAGAACTAGAAGGCAGAGAGCTTTTTCCCCTCCTTCCCATCACTCTGTGATTCTTTCCCAGTTTCCAAAAGCTTTTCTGGTTTGTTGTTGGGCTTTTTTCTTTTTGTTCTTGAAGCTTTTTTTTCTCACGTGTGTGTCAGACCCATGCCACATTTCTCTGTGGGGATCCACATTCTCTGCCTGGATCTTCTGGAGCGGGAGAACAAGGAGGATGCTCATACACAGCTGGGAAGAGTGTATGAACCTCAGGATGTTGCTTCCAGCCACCTGCTCCTGAGACCATCAAGACAGTACCTTCACATAATGCTGAGGTTGGTTACACCAAGAACTCACAGGACAATTCAGCTCTGCAGAGATACCAGTGCCTGCCATGACTGGCCACAGGAACAGAATCACAGAGTGGCTTGGGTTGGCAGGGGCCTTAAAGCTCATCTCATTCCAACCATTCTCTGCCATGAATAGGGACACCTTCCATCAGACCAGTTGCTCCAAGCCCCATCCAACACCCTTCTCTCTGTGTGCTGAGACCCTCTTTTAACTCACAACAGTCCTGCAGGCAGGGGCAGTCATTCCACCATGTGCTTGTGTCCTGCCTCCACCAGCTGTGAGGAGGAGGAGATCCTCGTTGTTAGGGTGTGCTGAGACATCACTGGGATCACTGGCTTAGGGACATTTAAGCCTTTGTTTTCTGTTCACAGTGTCTCACTTTCCCAGGCCTGGCAGAGAGCAGAGAAGAGTCATCTGCAGCTCGAGCTGAGATCAGTGGGAGCAGAGCTGTCATCCTGCTCGTGTACAGGGCTGTTCTCACGCCCCATTTCCTTTGTGGACAGAAAGAAGAGTTATCAGGAGCCTGCACCTGCTTCCAGCTGAGGAGAGGAAACACTTCTGGAGGGAGCAGAGGATGGTGGTGGTATCTCAGGCATCCAGGAACAATCAGGGCTCTGTTGGGCTCAGCACAGTAGAGGCTGATACTGTGAGCTTGTGGTCAGGGTGGTTGGAAAAATCATTGCCGTGCGCAGGGGAGGACTTGGAATTAAAGTCATCACCCTGATGGTTTGTAAAACTGAGCTGCTGGTGTGAAAGAGAGCTGCCCCAGGCCACAGAGGACACGTTCCCCAGCCCCTGGATCAGTGAGGGCTGTCCCTTCCCTCCTTGCCCTCCCTGTGCCTGGCTGCTCACAGGTGAGGAGCACCTCGGCTGGTGCTCGGCTGCCCCATCACCCTCCTGGCTGCTTTTTGGCGTGGCTGGGGCTCTCTACTCCATCCCACAGCAGTGCTTTAGTCCTGGGGACACCCAGTTCTGTCCTGGCTGTGTCCCAAAGGCCCTGAAGATCCAAAGATGTCCAGGCAGCTAAACTGCATGGCCTGAGGGAAGGGAGGGCAAATACATCAGAGTTAAGGAGTAATCATGTTAATGTGGTGCAATAATGAGGAAATTGGAATAAAAGACTTCATCAGAGATGTAAAGTGAATTCATGGCAGGCTGGAAGTCTCCTAATGAGTGCTCTCCCCTGAGTTTTCTACCCTTTTGTGAAGCCAGGACATGCTGTTTTGAAACGGTACATTAACTCGGCACTAAGAGGCTTCCAAGAGGTGGGAGGGGAGGAAGAAGCCAGGAGATGGGGAGGAAGGAGCCAGGAGATGCAGGGAAGCACTAAAGACAGCGATACTGAGAGATGCAGCTCAGAGCTCATCTGGGATCTGAACTCCCCTGTGGCTTCGGGCAGGACCGGGAGCCTGGACACCCCAGCACCACGAGATGTTGACTCAGTTCTGGACACGAGCCCAGCCCTTCCCTAACACCAGCATGTCCTTGGAGGCACCTTCCCACACGAGGAGCTGGGCAACAGCACCACCAGGTCCCCTCCAGCACAGGGCACCCAGCAGCTCCACTTACCTTTGTGTCATGAGGTTAAATCCCTGCCTCATTAGAGCCCTCAAATTAAGTCACCACCTTGGTGGATCGATAGCATTTTCCATGATGCACTTGTGACACTAAGCTGGGAGATGGATTGATGCTGGGAGCGCTGCAGGGGAGCAGGGTCAGACCCCACACCGAGCAGGGTTTGTTGTCAGGGGGGAAAAGGGCAAATTTCCATGGAGAGCAGCAGCTGATGGCAGGGGCAGGGAGGTGTGGGGGAGCAGGGGCACGAGGACAGTGCCCATATCTCCTGGCACCTCGTGGGGCTTGGTGCTCGTTCCCAGTTTAGACTTTCAGGGCTGTTACAGGGAGAAGGTCCTTGTCTGTGAGAAGCCTGTGGCGGAGATGGTCTCCTCCAGGTGTGTCTGCACTGGGGTTTCGGTCTAAAATGGGCTGTTCTTCCCACTCCCCCATTCCCCTTCCCTCTGAGCAAGGTCTGGGAGAGGAAAGGCTGAAGGAGCAGCTCCCGTGGGGTGGTTGCAGTGACATGAGGGTGCCTGGGGCTGCCCGGTGCCATGCTGACCCCTCTGCACAGGAGGCACAGCCTTCCCACCCCAGCAGCCACATCACACAGGCTCCCTGTCCCCACTGTCCCCAGGAACTGCCACCATCCACTGTCTGGGATGGGACCAAAAGGACCCTCCAGCTGCCTTGAGCCTTCTGGAAAGATCTTAACTGGTGTCTCACAGTGGCTCAGCTGGGGACTGGATCCAAGCGAGGAGTCCCTGGGCTGAGTGCGAGGGGAGTTGGGGCAGTTTGGGATCCCAGGTGCCCCAGATCGCTTTTCTCTGAGCTGCAGCCAGGCCAGGAAAATCTGTGGCCAAAGTGAATCCTGGCAGTCCCAAATCCCAGCCCTGGGATGTTTGTACTTCTGCCAGCTCCCCACACATGGAGGCATAGAAGGGACCTCTCTGGCCTTTCCAGTGGTGAGGATCAGAGACCACCCACCTCATCCCAGCCACCTGCCCCACTCCAGCTGCCAGGGTTAAGGTCACCCTTTCATCTCTAGCCCCTATCTCTCTCACCCAGTGCCTTTCCCACCTCCCTCAGCCTCCTGCCCCCCAGGAGCACTAAGCCCACGATCTCTCGGTGCTGGGTGCTTGTTCAGCTGGCCGGAGGAGCAGGCAGGGCAGCTGGTGTGTGGTCAGAGCAGGGGCTACAACCCCTTCTTCCTGCTGCTGCAGCTGGACACCACAGGGCAGGGTGATGGGGAGGGGAATGGGACCAGTCTGCTGCATGAACTGGGTGAATTTAACCCTTCCAGGGCAAGCTTGGCTCTCTTGAATAGCTCTGTGCAAAATCAGAGCCTTCTGTAGAGCCAGCCCTTCCCAGCCCCCTCCCTGGGAGCAAGGGGGTAATTCAGAGGAGCAATCATAGCCCTAAAACCATTCCTCACCCTCCAAACCCAAACACCTCTTGCCTGCAGGGTGCCCACATTGCTGCCAAACCAGAACTCCTGGGTGCTGGCTGTATTTCCTTTCTAAATCTGTAACAGCACCATTTATTCGATATATTTGGCATTAAAAATAATGCGATTCCTCCTGTTAATCCCTCTGCAGACATGCCCAGAGGTGACCTGGGGGCTGGCACAGCCTTGTACTCAGGCAGAGGTGGAGGAGTGGGTTCCAGGCAGAGGCTGCTGCTCACCCCAAGGCTTGAGGGGTGAGTGGGTGCCTCGGAATAAAACACAAAAGCAACAGGAGGAGGCCAAAGCTGATAACAATGCCCAGAGCAGCTGTGGCAATGTGGGCAATGCGGTGACACCGCAATTGGCTGTCACTTATTTTGAGGCTTAGCATCTCTGGCTTGTTTAAGAAACCTTGTTTTTCTGTCCCAAGAGCCCTCTTAGGAGCTGAGGCATTTGTGCAACCCTAAAGTCCCTGACCTGCTTCCCGCAGGGATGTAGGAGAAAGTCCAGGGAGCAGGACAGGCCTCCTGTGAGGAGTGGGGGCTGCTGGCCATTTGGGCTGAAAAGGTCTGATTTAAAGGTGAGAGGAAGGAAGAGACTTTCCTGTGTCTCTGGCTCACACAGGGAGCAGTTCATGAGTTGAACCCCACCCTTGGGAGCTCATCCCTAGCCTGGAGAGCAGGGAGAGGAGAGGGCACGCAGCTCGTGTGGGTGCTGCCAGGGCAGTGGGGCTGTCTCTGTGCAGGCAGAGAGCTGAGCTCTTTGTTCATCCCTGCTACGAAGCAAGAGAAAAACACTCCTGCCGAGTGCATCCAGAAATAACCCAGGCCTCCAGCAGCCAAAAAGCTTCCAAGGGGGAATTTTAAAGTGCTGGGAATTTGGCCTCTCAGCCTGTGCTTGGGGCTCCTCTGCTGTTATAATAGCCCAGGCAGGGAAAGGCAGACCCTGAATACAGCCCTGCTCCTGAGGTCCAGGAACCCTCATCTCAACAGGGAACACTTCACTCCTGGGTTGCCCCAAGGCCCTCTCAAGGTCCTCTTTTCACCCCAGTCTTTTCCAGCACCACCATCACAGCTCCTGCCTTGAAAGGACACTGGTGATGGACACTTTCCATGTGGGATGTGCTTCGGGGGTCATGGTGCCCCAAAATCCCTCAAAAGCCCCTCACTTTGCTGCATCCCTGAGACAAGGCCTCTTTGCAGGGACAGCCCTGCTGCTGGTGTGGCCAGGATGTGGGAATCTGGAAGGGGAAAGTCATAAGGATGAAGGATTCTCTCATTGCCTGAAGAAGAGAGGAGCTGGGGGCATTTAAAAACAGGCCTTCCCTGTCTCTGGAAAGGACAGCAGATTCCTGCACTATCCATATGGGATTTGAGTCACGTCGTGAAGAGAACGGTCCCTCCCGTGACACATGTCAGAGGCTGCAGGGAAGATAATGTTGCTTCATTGCTCTGGCCCCACTGTTTGTTCACCCACAGGGATCTCCTGGCCAGCTTTTCCATGTGTCAGCATCTCCTCAGCACCCCAGAGCAAGGGCATTGCGTGGCAGATGCTCCACGGAGGGACAGACACCTTGTCACAGAGCAGCAGCTCTGCTCCAGCTCCTGGGGCGGCTCAGGGCTGCTCCATCCCTTCATTTGAGGCTGTAACCCAGCACACTGCTCAGCTTCCAGCATCCACAGGCAGGCTGCAACTTCTGGAAACCTCCCGTGCCCGTGATCTGATCCTGCACACCCCAAGCTGCCCCTCTGGGGCAGGATGCCGACAGGGGATGACCTGAGTGGTCCGGGCACATGCAGGAGGTCGCTGAAGACACGTCGGCTTTGCAGAGCAGCTCCCGTGATGGATACAGGATCATCTGTTTATTTTAAGTTTTACAGGGGGCATTTTCCCTTGCCAGGAGTTGAAGAATAGAGGGCCCGGGTACCATCTGCCCAGGGGACTGGTGAATCATCCTATTTTCCAGTTAACAGCACTTGTTTGCTTTGGGAGATCTCCAAGTTAAGGGGGAAGAAAAAGAAAACCCAGCCCATGGATCTTTTCCCACACAATAAGAAAAATGCCTTGTTTTCTTTTTTTTTTTCCTTTTTTTTTTCCAAAAGCCAGTGTCAACTCTGCTTTTACTTAGCAGTGGGCTGGATAAAAATAGACAGTGAAGTCATGACGCCTTCGGGAGAACCAGGTATGGCCTGGGGAGAGGGGGTGAGAGGAGACAGGCTTTGGGGACAGGGACAAAATCCAGCATGATGCAGGCAGGCTGGGTCTGTCCCAGGAGAGCTGCTGGTTACCCCAGAGTCTTGTGATTTCCCTGGCACGTTGCTGGGAGGGGCAGGAGCCTCTTTGGTGGATGCTCCAGAGTTCAAGCTGCCGCGGATGGGGCTGTAGCCCAGAGAACACCAGGAGATCAGCTCTGTGCAAAGCCCAGGCATTCGGAGCTAGAGGCACTCTGGGAAGCAAGGGGAAGCAGCAGGGAATGGAAGCCAAGAGGTTGTGCTCCTGCTTTCTCCAGGACCATATTGCTGTTGCCTCCTCTCTTAGTTTTCTGCTCAGATCTGGTTTTTCCTCCTGTTTGATCCCCTCGCCAGGCTGAGAGCACGCTGGGCTCCTTGGAAGGAGTGTGCCTGGGAGAGACTTTGATGTCCCCTGCTCAGGGCAGGGGCCCTGGAAGCCACTTGGACGCCTGGAGCACGAGGAGATGCAGCTGGTGCCCACATTTTGGTTCTGCTGGCGGGGGGCTCCTGTGGCAAAGCCTTCCTGGGGCTGCTGATGCAGAGCTGGGGCACGTCCTGAGCTCGGCCAGGCTCAGGGCTGGGGTGGCTGCAAGTAAAGATCCTGTGGGGCAGAGTCTCTGGTATTTCTGCACCACAGGACGAATCAGGGAGGTGAGGGCAACTTTCCAGCCACACAAATGGATGTGAAGGCCCAGGACATGCCACGGAAATGTTGAGTCCCTCTGCAGGCCTGGTTTGTCTCAGGTGTGTCTTGATTGAGCACTGAAGAAGACCCCAAATTGCTGACTGTGGTGTCCCCTCTGTCACCACACAGCCCCAGAGCTGTCCTGCCAAAGCCACCGCCCCAGCTTTGTGCCTTTCCAACCAAGCACCTGCTTAGGTCACGACTGAAATGAGTTTGGCTGGCCTCAGCACGCCCTTCCACAGGTATTTCTGCACGTGCTTGGAAGCACCATGGAAGCTGCAAGGAGATGCCAATTTCACATAGCAAAAGGCTGCTGCCCAGCAGGAACTCTGGGCCCTGCCAGGAGGGACCAGGGGAGCTGGAGCTTCAGGCTTTACATTTTCAGGATATAAGGTGAGGGGTGTTTTGTGTCCTTCTTCTCAAACAAATTAAAACTTTCAAGGAAAAAAATAATACCTGTGGAAACTTTAGCCTCGCCCACGGGAAAGGAACCTTCTATCAACAAGAAAATTCACATGATGGGGAAAAAAACCCGTGTCCTTTGCTCTTCCACCTGCTCCTGAGCCATGGTTTCTCTGCAGCAGGAGGCTGGAGAGGCGCGAGGGGAATCTCTGCATTTCTCTGGGATCAGTCACTGGAACCAGCATTATCACTGGAACAATGGGCTCAGCCCGGGCCTGCCGTGCCAGGGCGGCCCTGCTGCAGCGCTCCCGGGTTTATTTTTGTCTGGGCTTGGAGCGGGGGTGGTGGAGATCAGGTGACGGTGCCCGAGGAGCGCTTGGCATCGCCTGTCCTGCCACCGTGCGTGCACATGTCCGCGGGAGCAGGGAGCAGGCAGGGATGAGGGAGCGGGGCTGGGCAGGCAGGGTGGCTGCCCCTCCTTACGGGATCCTTTCTCTTGGATGAGGCTGCCCTGGAGACCCCAGTGGGAGAAGGGATGCTCTCTCAGTGTGGGAACCACTGATGCTCCCATTTGACCTGGCTTAGAGCTTTGCAGTCCAGTCTGGGCAGTCGAAACCAGTGACTGTGCTTTGGTACTGGGATTAGGAGCTGGAAACCAGTTTCTGATAGAACTGAGTCATGGGCATACAGGATGTGACCGAGGAGATGCAGAAAGGACTGTGGTGGAGCCAGGGAAGCCCAGCTTCCCCAGAACCAGTGCAGTGTTTCCGTCTCTGAGCTTGCCTCTTTTTCCATATGGTTTCCATACTGGGTGGCGTTTGAGCAGTACCAGACACCCCAGTCCATTCCCGGTGTTCCCATGCTGTCCCAGAAGAGCAGTCAGCCTGGGGGATGTGGCTGACATATCCTTTGAGTTGCTAATTTGGCAAGGTAGTCAAATCTGCCAACGTCCTTGGCCACAAAGGAACACCTCCCCGACAAGAATCCATCCCGGCTCCATCCCCAGCCTCAGCAGAGGTGAGTGTGGCTTTGCCAGCAGGTTCACCCCCTGCTTTCTCCATCACCCGAAAACAATCTGCAGCGCTGGAGAGTTTAATTTCCCAAGGGGCTGAGAAAAGAGAGGAGCCTGGAGTTAATCAAAGTCTGGGAAGTGTATGGGAGCAGCCACGACTGGAGGAAACTCACAGGCTTCTGTGCTGGACAGGGAGCAGAGCTGCACTGGGCTCTGGGGACACGGGGTGCAGAGGGATGGGGTCTGTTCAGAGAGGGGCACTGTGGGAACACAAGAACAGGACATTAATTTCTCAGGTATGGGATGAGGAGAGGAACCAGGGTGCTGTGCCCCAGCTGGGGGTGCAGGTATGGTGTGGCATCACACGTGGCATCACACGTGTGATCGCTGTTCAGAGGCCTGAGCGACATCACACGAGTGGCCCAGAACCCTGTACTGGGACTCAACACACAAGTCCAGCCTGACCTCAGCGGGAGCCAGGTGCTCTGTGGCAGAGGCTGGGGCTCTCCCTGATCCCGGGGATGTTCCAGTCGTGGTCTGGGAGCCACACACTGCAAACATCCCCCTCCATGGGTCAGGCCATCCTGCAAAGAATCCCCTTTTATATAAATCCCAGCACATGATGCAAGAGTGGAAGGAGCCTATCCTGCCCCAGCAGGTCATTTCAGGCTTGGCTGAGCTTCTTTCCTCTTGAGGGGATGTTTGCCAGCATCTCGGAAATGGCACCGGTGGGATCTGCAGCCCAGGCACAGCGCTGTCAGTCCAGGACCTGCTCTCTGCAGCTCAGAGCAGCAAATCCCTCTTGCAGCAGGAGGATAAGGATGGATGATGTGGGAGCATATGGAAATCCATGGGCCCCTCTGGCAACGGATGCATTGAGCCTAACTCAGCTTCCAAAGGTCTGACCCTGTCGGTGCCTCCCAGCTGTGTCTCCCTGGATCCCTGTGTCTGGACATGTCTGATGTTGAGATCAAAGGGTCTGTGTTCACCCACAGGGCTGGAAACACCCGGTGGAAGGGATGCAGGCACAAAGCACCGCCCTCTTCTGCGCTCTCAGCACAACCCTTACCTTGCTGTGTGGGCAAAGGACACGCACACACACAGAGGAGTAAAGCTGTGGATATTACCTCTCCGTTTTCCTGAGGGGACAACTTCCAGACTGCTCTGCTGGGTGATTTCTGCAGACATTTAGCCAACAGGAGCTAAATCCAGCTGGGATTTGTAGCGAGGTCTGATGCATGCCCCACTCGCTGGACTGTCACGGTCAAGGCAATGTGTCTTTCTGGGCTGATTAGGGAAAGTGTCAGGGACCTCACAGCCATGACTGACAGGCCAGGGCTTCTCCTCTCCCTCTGCTGTGTTCCACTAACTGCAGCTCTCCCTAATTAAAAATCCGTGATGTGGCTTTGGCAGCTGCAAGTCAGGTCCCCCAGGCGAGACCAGGGCAGAGGCTGGGAGGTGGGGAAGGATGGAGGCATCCCTGGAGCCTGGTACATTCCCTGCCGTGGTCGGGTGCTGCAGAGGAGCCAAGACATCCAGGGGAGTCCTCCAGAGGAAGAACAAAATCAGAGCCCACCTTGCCAGAGACGTGGGGCAGCTGAGGGTGTCCTGGGCCCCACGTTGTTGTTGAGCTGGAGTGAAATGCTCTGGGCCAGCTGCAAAGTCCCTTTCCAGGTGGCAGTGGTGGCTCCAGTAACCACATGGCACTGGGAGCTGGGGCCCTGCAGCGGAGGTAGCAAATCCCAGGACGCTCTGGTGAGCTGGCAACACTGCCTCTCTCAGGGGACAGGAAGGGCCAACTCGCTGCCAGGCACTTAAAATCAGACAAAGTAAAAGCTGGATGATCTATAGAAGTGCAGTTTCCTGTTGGCTTTGTTGATTGCTGATCTATCAGCTCTTTCTCCTTCCTTATTTCCCAGTGAGGAAATAAGTTTTGTTCCAGGTGCGTCTTCCCTCAGGATAATAATCTCTCCAAGCAAACTCACCCTGAGTGAAGGCAGGAGGAGCATCCAGTCACCAGCACGAATGTACAATGTCAGCGACTCCGGGGTGATTTCATTAAGGAGTTCTTGTGCTCTCGCTGCATCAATACAGACTCACAGACACCAGTGAATGTTCCAATCCCCTGCCAAGGGCAGGGACACCTTCCACTAGACCAGGCTGCTCCAAGCTCCATCCAACCTGCCCTTTTCATACTCATACATGCCCTGTTTGGAAATCCGTGGGTGAAGGGGGTGTCTATCTGTCAGGATGTCAGATAAGGGCAGGATAGGTGACGCTTTTGTTACCCGGAGAAGCTGTAGGTGGGAATAGAGATACCAGACCTTAGAGGCTGCTGGAGTGAGTTCTTGGGAGAGGGATGGTGGTTTGGGAGAGGGTGAACTGCACAGCAGCCACTTCAAGGGGATGGAACAGGGAGGGTCTAGGAGACGCAGGACACTCTGATCTCTTTGCTGGGCATGGACATCTTCCAGGTGTTGGTGAGCAGACTTTGGAGAGTGGCTGGAAGTCTTCAGTGTGGTGGTCTACAAGAGAGCTGGAGAGGGACACTGGACATGGGCCTGGAGTGGCAGGACAAGGGGGAATGGCTTCAAACTGACAATGGGCAGGGTTAGTTGGGATACTGGGAAGAAATTCTTAACTGTGAGGCCCTGGCGCAGGTTGCCCAGAGAAGCTGTGGCTGCTCCATCCCTGGAGGTGTCCAAGGCCAGGTTGGACGGGGCTTGGAGCAACTTGGAATCGTGGAAGGTGTCCCTGCTCATGTCAGGGGGGTTGGAACGGGATGATCTTTAAGGTCCCTTCCAACCCAAATGTCTCTAGGGAAACAGGGAGGATGGTGCCCAGCTCCTCTCTCTGGCCCACAGCCAGGGAGGACTTGCAGATGGAAAGCTCGTGGCTGGGGCTGGCTGCTCTGGGTGGGCTAATAATACCCCTGGGAGAAGGTCAGGTGGGCAGCAGCAGGGGCAGCTCCCATTACAGGCTGTCACACATCACCCTCAGCTGCCAGAACCTCCAGAAAGTTTTGGGATGTCTTGGAGGAGAGCTCGCACTGCCACCCCTCCTCCATTGGTGGATTTCCAGGGGGATGGCAGCAGGTGGCTGCCAGTGGTTATCTGCACCATGGCATGGAGAATTTAACCCCCAGCCCCATTCCCTCTGCTGCGTCCTCTGGGTCACCATATTCTGCCCTGCTTCCCCATCCCAGCAGGACCTGGCTACCACTGGGCAGGCCACCGTGCTGTCCCACAGCCACAAATGTCCCAGCAGAGAGGGTTTTTCTTGCTGAAAAGCTGCTTAGCAGCTTATGGAAACAATAAAAGTAGTATTATCTTCAGTGGTGAGGCAGATGGTTTGGATGATTGGTTTGACTTTTAAGCTGGATTTGAGCTACGGATATTCTGATTTTTAACAATTTTTGGCTGGTCAGACTCTGGCGGCGTAATCCCCAGATTCCCACTCCCATGAATCCAGCCCTCTCTGTGCCGGGGGCTGTGGGATGGAGACCTGCCCTGGGAGGGGGCCCTCAGAGGCCTGCATGTGAGGGGGCACCCAGACCTTCACCACCTGGGCTGGCAGCCACCAACCCTGCCAGCACCACCACCACGGCCACCAGCAGCCCTCCAGGTGCCGGGTGTCACCGCTGCCACCGCAGCCTTGTCCCCCTGACCTTGGGGGGACAATGCCCCTCTCTGCTCCTGTCCCGCGTGGGCGGCTCTGCAAATCCACCGCTGGCAGGAGCCCAGGCCTGAGCTTCTCCCCGCAACATTGTCTTTTGCAGAGGGATTTATTTAGTTTTTATCCCAGTTATCAGGAGCCGTGGACTTCCTGCCACCATCTGAGGGCTGGTACCAGCCCTCAGTGCTCCTTCTCCCGACGGAGCCTGTTCCTGCTGTCACCCCCGCACCCGGTGTCAGCGTGGAGCTGTTGTGTGGAGCGCTCAGGAGATGACATCCTGCTCACCAGGACATGGCCAGGGGCCTTCTCCACCCCTCCTGCAGCAGGGACCCTCAGCCACCCAGGGATCCCTCCAGGGATAAGGGATCTGCCTTGCTCCAGGGCCCCCAAGCAGCCTCTGAGGCTTGGAGTTGCCTGTAGCCATGGGTTTGGCCTGACGCAAGGCAAAGAAAGGATTTGGGGATGAAATCCGTGTTCAGCTCTGTTGGGGCTGGGCAAGGTTCCTCTGAGGGCAGTTCCAGACAAATAAAAGCCACCTCTGGGGGCTCATGCAGCTGAGGGACATGCAGCAGGGTCTCAGGTAATGAATTACCTGCCCCAAAACCCACAGCTGCCCCACCTGAGAAGAGCCATCACACCCAGAACATCCTGTGTATTAGAGTGGGTTTTATTTAGCAAATCTCCAGAGCATTAAAATAAAATTCCCATAAAACAAGGGTCATCTCTGTGTGTACATTGAAATTGTAAATGGAGAAAAAGAGGAAGACTTCTACAGAGGTCAAAGGTCACCCAAAACATCCATTCAAGAGAAATATCATCAGTTTTCTGCTCTCACTGTGAGCTCCAGTGTTGGTCAGCAGTCACCAGCGAAGCAGAGCAGAGGGAGGGAAGGAGGGATGGGGATGAAGGGTCTGGGAAATCTTTACACAGCTTGGTTCAGTCCTGCAACCAAAACACTTCCCTGCTGCACCCAGATCGTGGAGCACCAGTGGGAAAAAACCTGTTGTAAACCAGCAGGGGTGATTTGGGGTCTGTTTGTGAGAGGCAGAGGGAGCCGAACCAGGCACGGGCGGGCTGCGGGGCCCGGGGAGGTGACAGCGGCGGTGGCGACGGGACCGCGCGGCGGCTGCGAGCTCGGTGCCCGATCCCCAGCAGCCTTTCCCCTGCCGGCTCCCGCGGGGCCTGGCAAAGCACTGTCAGAGCTGCCAGGCTTATCTTTAGCTCTGTTCCCTCCCTCGCCCCCGCGCCCACCTCCTCGCCGCGCTCCGCGTCCCGGCCCCCGCCAAAACACGCGTTATATAAGCGCTCGCAGAACCATCTGGGGCTGAGTCAGCCACGAACCCAAACGGACAGCAAACCCCCGAGGCGGGGATGCCGACCCACGGATAACGGGATTTTGGGGCCATCCCCCCGCTACTGCCACCCCTGAGCGTCCGGCACCCCCGCCCAGACCCCATGAGCAGGGAGGCTGGAAGGGGACAGCGAGGAACGCCCCAGCCTGGGGGACCGGGAGCGATGCTTGGGGTCGTCAGGCAAAGAAGGGAAGGCTTAATTACATACTAATGAGGAATTTCCAAAATAAATGTGCCAGCTGCAGAGGAAGAGGAGAGGGAGTGTCGACTGGCTGGGGAAGGGGTGCTGATCTGTCAGCTTGCAAACATCTCTTCCCTCTCCATCCTGATATCCCACGGGAAACCCTTCTCGCTTCTTCCCTTAAATCAGCACCACCAAGCTCAGTTTGATTCCAGATTTATTCATTTGGGGTTTCTCCCCAAAGCCCAGGGTCAGGGTGGGAGATGTCCTTCACCTCCGTCTTCAAAATCACCTTTTTTCCCTGTGAGCAGCATCTCAGGAGCGTTTGTGACCTGAACTTTGCAGTGTTGTGCTGATTCACAATGGCTTGTCACAAAAAACTGCCTAAAAGTGACAGAAAAAGGGACGCTGACTCATGTGTTTGCCTTCCCTGAGCGAGGAGAAATGTGAAAGGTGAACAAAGTACTTAACGGGTGATAATTACATTCTGCGCTGAAAAAAATCAATCCATATTAATAAGCCGGAGTGTTATTGCTAATAGAGGCATTTTACAATTAAAAAAAAATTAAAGTATTTGAGTTTTTAACCTTGACAGTGACCTGTTAACAGTAAGTGTAAGGAAACCCCTAATTTTGGCCCACTCACAATTATAAATCTGTGTTAAGGAGAAACTCCAGCCGCCGCCTTCCTGGACTCCCCGCAGGATGCTGGAGGCTGGTTCCCTGGCAGGATCCTGTTTTTCAGTGGGATGAAACCTGGTGTGGGATGGGGTGGAAGAGCTGGCCCCTCTGGGAGAGCTCTTGGTATTGCCTTTATGGAGGGGGAGAAAGGAGTTGGAGAGGGTCCACCTTAATGTAGGATGAAAAAGCAAATTGCCAGCAGGAGAGCAGAGATGCTGCTTCGTTACTATGGTTACCCCCAGAGACAACCCAGCATCCCTGGGTATCGCCCTGCAGTACCCGGAGCATCCCTGGGTATTGTCCTGAGGTACCCGAGCTGCTCCCGGCCACCTGGAATGGCACTGGGGCAACTCGGGTGGGCAAGGGACCAAATTTGGAGGGGTTTGTAGGGTCTGAGGTTCTTGGAGCAGCCTGGAGAGAGGATGAATCCAGGCTGGATGGAGAAGCAGCATCTCCAGTGGGGCCAGGGCAAAGTTCCTGCCTTCATCCCTCTGAGATGAGATCCTGGTGGGAATCCAGAGTTCCCAGCCCCTCTGCCCACTCTCTACCTCCTGATGAGGCACTTGCCCACCCAGATTTCAGTGGGTTTGAGCCAAACCCATCCAAGCTGATGAAAAGACACCCTGTTTTTGGGGAGGCCAGAAACCTCTGCAAGGGCACAAGGAGATGCTCTGATCCCCTGAATCTGAAGGGAAAGGGGCAGGAGGGCAGTCAGTGAAGACTGGTGCAATGCTGAGATCAGAGAGGGTTTTAGCCCTTAAAGACATCTTGAATGTTAAAAGTGGAGGTTGCCAGCTAAGAAACAGCCCCAACCCCATTGCGCTGGCTCCCATCCCTGCTGAAAACTCCCCAGCCAGGCCTGTGAGGTGTAAGCAAGGTCATTCCCCTCAGAGCCACCCTTCCCATCCCTGCTGTTCCTACCCCTTAGTCCAGCTCTCAAAGATGAGGATGGTCGGATTGGAAATAACGCAAGGACCAAACACCCCGGCAGCACATCTGCCATGGTGCCAGCATCAGCTCAGCTCCCTGGGGATTTCTGTACAAGCAGCCACTGAGGGAGGAATTCTGGAGGCAGTGGGAACCATCCCCAGGGAGCTGCCGGCTCCTGAATCATTAAATGCTTCCACAAATGAAGCGCTGGAGTTTGTAGTGCAAACGGCTGTGTGAGGAGTCACTGCCACATGGCAAAGCAAACCCTGAGAGCGGAGGCACGGGAGCCGTGGGAAGCTGCTGCACGGGCCCGTGCGTGTCCCCAGGAGAGATGCTGGCAGGGCCCTGCCAGAGCATCCCCCGCCTCCTCCCTGGCATTTTCCTTCCCGAGATCCAGCCCGTGCTTTGGAGTAGAGTTTTTCCCATCTCCTCTCCTGGCTGCCTGTAACAGGCCATTACCGTCCCCAAGAACCCCTGCTCCTCTCCTCAGCAAGAGAAAAGCTTCCAGAAAAGCATCTGGTCCAGACTTAAAGGTATTAAGAGACAGAGATTGGTGGCTTGTTCTAATAGCTAATCATTATTAAAAGATCGCTCCTTATTTCCAAGATAGATTTGTCTGGCTTCAGCTTCCAGGAAGAGGTGGTTATTATGCCTTTCCCTGCTAGATTAAGTTACCTCTTTGTACCAGTGTATCCTCCCCATGACAAATGCTGTAATCAAGTCACCTCTCAGTCTCCCCCTTCACTAAATTAAACGGGCTTTGCTCTTAAATCTTGCTTAGCCCCAGCCCCCTCTGTGGTGATTAGAGTGAGTGGCTGGCAGGGATTTTTTTTTTAATGAGTAAAAAACTTCCTTATGGTGAAAGGGATGGAGCCGATGGGACCCAACAGACCATTAGTGGTGGGTGGAAATTATCAGCCACCAGTCACCTGAACTGGATTCAGCCCCGGGCCCAGCCTGAGGAATGATGATGGATAATTTCCCCCGGTTATCTCAGTACACGAGCCCCGTTCCCTGCGGCAGCCAGGTGTGAAAGCCAGGAGGAAAATCCAGGATGGCAAATCCAGGGGCTCTGTGTCCACCAGGCCATTAACCTCTCTGTAAATAGCATCTCACACACTGTCTCCGCTTTCCGTCAGCCGTGACGTTCCATTAAAGACATTTAAACTGTCACTTGGACATGGTGCGATGTCCCCTGAGGTCCCCACAAGAGGCAATGCCCGTAGGAAATAGATCCTTGCAGAGCCCAAGGGGACCAAGGTCGCTCTGGGAAGGTTTGTTGGGTCAGTCTTGGATGACTGGGCTCGTTTTGCCTGCGCTCCAGACACATTTTCCCATCTCCGGGCTCCCTGCATGGCTGAGCTGCTGCGCTCCGGCCCCGCGGGCAGAGCCCATCAGGGCAGGGCACTGGAGTGAGCGGTGCCCAGGGAGGGGCTGTGTTTGGGGGGACTCTGCAGAGCCCCCCGTGATTCTGAGCATTCCTGCAGCAGGGAGGGAAACTATCCTCACAAGAAAAATTCAGGTGTGTGTTTTCTACTCCTGCCTAGAGGCAGCAGGATGGGTATTTGCTAAAAGGCTCTTAAAAATAATCTCTGTTTGTCCTGCTGGCCCCAGTCTTGCTCAAAGTTTGCTGCACATATCCTGTATGTGTGACAACTGACAGACTTGGAAACACGTTGGAAGTTGGCTACAGGCAGACACTTCACTATGATCTTTAAAATATACAGCATGACGCGAGATATTTTAAATAGATCAAAATACATTTATTACATATTTATATTATTTTCTCTAGTCTATTTATATCTTTTGGAGACTCTTATATATAATATATATAATATATTTAAAATAACATAAAATTGGCCAGTTTTGTCATCTGAAATACATTTTACAAATATATATATACATTGTCACATATATCTCAAATATATGCGCAATGAGACAGAGAAACACCGGAGGTGGAAAAGGTACAGATACTTCATTGCATCCCTCAGCTTCTCTACCACCATTGCCCCAGTGAACAGACTCAGCCTTTTACCCCTGGGAAACCAGTGCTCCCAGTTGCCAACCTGCCCGTGTGAACTGGTGCTGGGTCTCGGTCCCCAAACCCATGTGGGGGAGCACTGGGGTGTGTTTGGAGGGGAGATGGAGGGGAGATGGTGCCCTGGGAGTGGGCAGCAGGACAGATGTGCACAGCTGGTGGCCAAGGGGATGGGTGGCATCGGGTCGGGCACTGTCCCACGTCCTGTCCCTGCTCGTGACGCGTCTGGATCCTGCCCTGTGCCAACCCCCCCAACGGCAGCATTTGGGGGGTGGGAGAGCAGGATGCGGCCGGAGTGCCGGACACAGCTGCCACACGCTCACTTCAGTGTGCAAGAAATGGGAGGGGGAGACACACAGGGAACTCTTCTGGTTGTCAGCACGAGAGGAAAGGAAAGAGCAGGAGGGTTTAAAAATAAACGTATTTGTTCTGCCTTATTAAAGATAGAAAAGGTGGCTCTGAAATCATCTCCTACAAAAGGTTTGAAGGTCAAGCAGGCACCGAATTGCGAAAGGTTGAGCGCTAAGTGATTGTCCCAGCCCTAAAAGACAAAGTGCACTAAATTCGGTGATGAGAAGCTAAGGCTTGTCCCGATGGCCCCCGGCCCCGGGCACGCTCCCCCGGCCGAGTGAGGACCCCAGGATGCTCTTCCCGGAGGTGGATTTGGGGCGCAGGGATGCGGCTGCTTTCTGCTCTCACTGGGGTGTTTTTTAGGGTGAAGCCAAGTGGGAGCAGCAGCAGGTCCAGCCCCCGACCCCCGGCTGGGGAGGCTGCTGCTGCCGGAGGCTGCCCCGAGCCCCGGCCCAGGGCAATCCCTACGGGATGCTGGCCAAGAGGATTAGCGGCTCTCTCCTTTCTCGGACTGCTGCCATCCTCCAAGGATCAAGTGTAGCGCCGGAGTAAACTCCAGGGATGGAGCTGGCTTGCTCGAGGAAATGGCCGGCGGCTGATTTTTTTTTGAAGGGGGGGACGGGGACATTTCACCTTGCTCGTCTCCAAACCCCTTCTCGCAGGGATTCCTCTCCACAAAAACCCCACACCCCCAGAGCATCCCTGTGCCTTCCCAGCCCCCTAAGGAAACCCAAGTGCTGAACTTGGGCTTTTTTCTACCTTTTTTGTTTGTTTGTTTTTTACCCCTTTCTTTGACAGTTGATGGGATTTAAACTATGGCTGGGCAGCCTTCCCAATGCTCCCTGGTGGTAGGAAAAAAAGACCAGTAGCTCCGAGCACTCACAGGTAGGCAAAAATCATATTTATACACTATGTACCGGTGTAGTCCATGGTCAGGACTAGGACTATACAGTAGATAAGATATAGGACGTCTCACCAGAGCTAGACCCTCACTAGCAGGGTTTGGGGCAGGGGTGTGTCAACAGGGGCCAGGAAAGCTCTGAAATCCCCTCACCGTGCCAGCCACGGGCGCTCCCTGTCCCAGTTCACATCCTCCTACACAGCAGTTTAAAAATACATCTGTATATATTATTCTATTCTCCCAGGTAACACTGTACAATCATAGAAGTTTCTTTAAAAGCAATAATTTACTTAAAGACATCTCTATTTCTCTTTAGTTTTTATACAAATATTTACTGTGGTGTATATATATATATTTATAAAGAAGTTAACCCTCTGAGAACTCTACAGCAGCAAGATGTGCACCTTTTATTTTTTTTTAATAATTATTATTTATTCAAAAGAACTTAAAACCACTTAAAAGCATTTGTTTTAAAAAAATAAATAAGTAGTGCTCACACAAAATCTCTCTGCCCCCCCTCCATCCTTCCCACCCCCCAGATGCTGTGGTGCAAAAAGCAAGGGATAAAAGCATCCCCCCAGGAGCAAAGGGATTGGTGATGGGATGGCATCTGCCTTCGCTGCCTTAGAAACATAGATGTCATGGCTGGAGCTCAATGGCACGTCCCTACACGTCCCCACTTTTGGGGACAACGCATTTGGGGCACTCAGTGCTGAAAAAGCTGCCTCCCAGTGCTGGCCCTGGAGAAGGCTTTCTCCCAGTGGTTTTTAGTGGAAGCCAAAAACAGAGTAGCCCCTTGGTGGGCAGTGTGGGGTGATGGTGACAGACACTGGTGGGAAGAAACTCTGCAGGGATGATGTCCCGGGCCCCAGCACGGTGCTCGGTGGCACGGGGCAGTGGGACGCTCAGGGCAGCCACTCCCCAGAGCCCTTGGCAAGAAGAAGATAGGGAAGGGGACACAGGACAAATCCTGCTTCTGCCACCCATGTTTGGACATGCCACAGCAAGTCCTGACCCCAGGACATGGCTTCCTTGGTGTGGGCTGTGGGGGGAAAAGCACCGGGAGCCCATCACAGCTGAAATGCTGCAGAGGACCCCGCTGTTGAGCCCCTCTCCCGAAGGGCTCCATGCCCAGTGTCAGATGTGGGATGCCCATGGATACAAAGCCTTTCCCATGGCCACAGGGAGCAGGGAGCCAGATTTTGGCTCCCAGAGCACCAACGAGCAGCACGGCCCGATGAAGGGACCCACAAACCTGCACCTTCCTGACTCCTTCCCTGTGGGGAGCAGGGCAGGAGCGGAGGCTTCCCACGCATGGGGTGCTTTGCCTTGTGCCGGAGCTAAAGCTAAACCAGGTTGTCACCAAGGCCAGCCTGAAAGGCGGTGGATGATGGGATGTGGGTGCTGCAGAGCAAAAGGGGCGTCAGCCGGAGGGGGGGATGCTGGATGGGGGCTGTGGAGAAGGGCTGGGACACGGGATGAGTTCGCATCTCTAAGGCACAATCCACCTTGAGGCTGGGACACAGGGATGGGCTGAAGCACAAGATGGGGTGATTTTCTCGACTGGCATCTGTTGTTTTGGGGAAAACATCTGCCTCTGAAGCAGGACTCTCTGGTGGGCTGGGAATTCATAAAGCCCAGCCTGGCCGGAACACAACTCCAGTACTAGAAAAAGTGCAGCCCAACAAGATGACTTTCACATTGATTTCCACATTTGAAAATATTTTTCAAGGAAGAAAAATACCAAATTGGTTGGAAAAGTGGGGAAATACCCAATTTTGAGAGCTCTCCGCTCTCATTTTTGTGCTTTTCACTGTTTTGTCCCATTTATGGTGAACCTTATGAATTCCCCATCAGAGATGTTGGGGGAGGCCCAACACTTCAGCAGCTGATGCTCCAGACCCCATTTCCACCCCCAAACCCAACATTTCCAGAAATTGGCTAATTACCGTGTTTACAATGCTTTTTCTCTCACAGTCCTGCTTATCCTTATTATCTCCTTTGCCAATGATTTCACTGCTTGCTTTCACTGCCACAGACCTCCAGTCACCTACATCTCTTTTCTGCCTATGAAACCATGCCAGTGGTAAAAAAACACCCCAAAATTGGATGCAATCTTAACTTTTAGCTCTCGCATTTACCCAACAAGTCACCCCCTCAAAGGACCCCTGTGGCTTCTTCATTCCCTTGTTCATTTTTAAAAAATACTGAATGACTTCTTTCAGATTCAATATTATTATTATTATTGTTATAATTATAATAATAATTATTAT
>VZTE01003233.1:247175-259155 GCA_013397775.1 Eulacestoma nigropectus | reverse complement strand
AAAATAAAAAAATAAAATAAAAAATTTGAAGCCCCTCTCCCCAGCCAGCCACGCTCCCCCACCACCTCGCAGTTGGTCCCCCCTCCCCGGCAGGCTCGGCAGCCAATCTCCACGGCGTGCCGGGGCCGTGGGCAGACGTGGAGCGCTCGGCGCGGCTCCGGCGCGGCCGCCAGACGCTCTCCAGCCACATGCGCCCGAGCGGACGTTCCTCCCGCCACAAAGCCCAGCCGACTGGCTTTGCTCTCCAGGTGGGTCCAGTCCATTGCTTTGTCTTCGCTCGGCCCAGGTCCCCCTTAGGTGTTTCATTTTGCTCTTTTGGCTTGATTTTTTTAAGTTGGTTTTTTTTTTTGTTTTTTTTTTTTGGTTTTTTTTTTAAAACCATTGCAGTCTTTTTCCACAGCGAACACCGTCACTTTTGGGTTGGTTTTGGGGAAGGAGATGACCTGTTTACGACCTCCCAGACAGATTTAGTCATACTATTTAAAAAAAGGGGGAAAAAAGAGCATTTTCCTGCTCAAATACTTTTTTGAATTGCCCAGTGACCAGAGGGGACTGACCTGGTGCAGGTCAGGCTGCTGCTCTCCTCTTCCCAGCTGTCCCGTGTCACATCTCTAGTGAAAAGAGAGGAACGTTACCAGCAGGGATTAGTCATTATTCTAGAGACGGGAAGGACGTCAGGAGGGAGAGACACTTGCAATTTCCATAACCAAAATTCTTCCTTGTATTTTTTTTAGTCAGTTTACATTTTAACCTGTCCTTGAATTTAATCAAAGAATAGTTATTCTTTTTTTGTTGTTGTGGTTTTTTCTAATGTGGTATTTGGGAAACAGAATGACTGTGACCTCAGAATGAGTAAATGAGGGACGTTTTCCTTTCCCACTCAGTGGGAATGATCTTGTGGGTTTGTTTGTTGCCTCCAACATCATTTCTATGGGCACGAGGACCAAGCGAGCCTGCCAGGTTCTTGGCGGGATTTTCATTCTGCTCTCACTCTCTGATGATGGTCAAAGCCTGTTAGATGTTGTTGTGACTTGGTACTTGCCCGGGTGTTGAGTGATGGCTGGAAGGGCTAAAATTGGGAAGAAACTTAAGTTCGTCCAGTCAGCCCAAATCTGAGCCACTGATTTGCCAAACCCTTTGGTCCCAGGCAGTGACTGCTGTGAGAACAAACATTCCTGCCCATTCCCAAAGGGTGTCCATGATTTTTCTGTGAGTGCAGGATCTTGACCAAGCTATGAGTGGGTGAGAACCCAGCAGTAGCAAAACCCAACAATTTCAGTAAGAAATGGCCCAAATTGATTCAGTTGCCTTTAGTTGAGGGTTTGACAGTGAACACCATGGTCATGCTGGGTTTGAACTTGATGATCCTAAAGATCCTTTCCCACCTTAACAATTTTGGGGTTCTATACATTAAAAAACCCCAAGAAAACCAAATATTGGTTCTTTGTCATGTTTCTGAAGTGCTCAACCGTTTTGTTGAGTAACATGTTTCCTTTACCTGTTGTGTGCAGCCTGTTTTATGGTTCTTCAGGACAATCTTTGGTCATGTCATCTCCTGAAATAAATCCTGCCCACGTTTTTGAGTGGAGAGGAGACCTGAATTAGGAAAACTGATCTGTCCTTCCCAAGAGGGAATGAGGAGGCAGGACAGTGTGTGGGCTGTCAGAGTCCAGCACGGGCGAGGATCCAACAGGTTCAAGGCTTCCTAGTGATGGACTCCAGCCTTGACTGAATAAATGTACAGTAACCTTTGTAGTAACTACATCTCTATTTTCTTTGTTCCAGAATATTCCATGTATCCCACTTTTTCTTCCGTCTTTTTCCTTTCTGTGTCATTAGCAGAAGTACTGATGCCTGCATAGGGTTCATGAAGACAATTACTGAGATGGGCTTTAGATTTGATTTTACCTTATTTTGACTATTATAGTTCAATGGTTTTTCTTCTTTTAATATGTATTTAAAGCATTTTATAAAGTACCTTTCTGTCCCATAAATCTGCTACATAACCTGCCATAATGCAGCTCAGATAAAAAATCAGAAATGGAAATTTTTTAGTTTAAAAAGTCTTTAAAACAAATGAATGGTTTTTGATCCTAAAACATCCCCAATCTTAAACTTATTTCTCAGGGACATTGAGAACAGAGAGAAAATACCAGATCTGTTAGAAGTACAGACTTTCTCTCTTTTCTGGTGAAAAATCCAGACTTGACTGTTGCATCTCACTGGGTAGAGCTGTCCCTCAGCCCTAAGCAAGGTTGTGTTAAGTGCATTTTACCACATGTCCGTGTATCTAATCACGTGGATATCATGATCACACACACTATAAGTGTATAAATATAAGATCTCTCCCTCTCATGTATATTTATGCCATAGCATTAAAATATTACATGCACTAATCTCTGAAAATGTAGGAGAAAAATGTGGGAAATAAACGAACATCCTTTCAGATTTACAGGATTCCTGCCAATCATTTGCTATTTGATCTAGAAAGAACAACAGAAGTGAGTATAAAACTGAAGTGAACTCTAAAAGCAATAACAAAGCACTGCTCGCTCCACGGCCCAGACCTGCAACAGTCAGATCAGTTTAAAATGTGTCTGCCAGAAACAAATACTGCGAGTACCTGCTCCTGAACAAACATCCCTGCTTCTCTCCCCTTGCTCTTCTTTGAGCTTTCCAGAGAAGCTGGTCCTGCTCAGCCTGACTTGCTCTCCCACTGAGATCGATGGGAACTTCCAAAGAAAAGAGGGTCAATAATTGTTCCTTTCTGAGGAAAATTATTTGTGTAAATAAATAGTATTTCTGGCCTTCCCTTTCCTCCCAAAATAACTGGCTCCTTTGCCTGCAGTTGTTGGGCAGGATCTCTCTGTTAGAAAGAGAAAGTGAAGCTGTAGTTCGCAAATCCTTTGAATGACACTGCTCAAACCCTCTTTGCCTGTGTGGAAGAACTGAGGGTGCAGAGATTTGGTAGATTTGGGAATGTTTTCTTTGCTGTAGTTTGGCAAATCAGGTTTATTTTTTTCTGGTGATTTTATTGTTTGTTTGAAATGAAGTTTTAGATGGTGTGACTGAGGGTCTGAAGTAGTATCTTCAATACTGGAGCAGCTTGGAGCACAGGAGCTTGTTGCAGTGCTGATGCAGAGTAGGAGTTTGTGTGCTCAAAAGGGGTGGAATACCAGGGCTGCTCCATAGGGTTTGTGCTCCACTCTTTTTCTTTGTAAAGTCTTGGAGAACAAGTTGGAAGAGACCTTGGGAGATCATTTATTCCATATTTTTGTTTGAGATGTGATGTATCTGAGCCAGCTCTTGCTGTACAGAAAGCGCTTTACTGTAATAAATAGCAATGATTTTTGCCAAGTTGAGGTTTGCTGACAGTTCCCAGATTTTACACTTCAGGCAGTGTATTTAAATGACTTACAAGGTGTAAATGCTGCGGAGCTGCTGTAGAAGTCATGGCCTTTTTACTCCATTCGAAGCAGAAGCAGCAATGTGCAGGAGGAGATGTGGGGTATGACAGGAGCTGGGTCGTGTTTTCCCCATCGTCCGTGGGCATCTCACAGGGAAATGGCCCTGTCAGGACGTTCTCCCCAGAACACAACACACCTGTGGGTGTGTGCGGGTCAGTGATGCCGCGAGGCCTCGCGGAGGTCAGCCTGTATTGCTGTGCATTTCACAAACAAAGATAATCCTTGCTCTGAAGGGTTTGTGTTCTGTTTGGGACCAAAGAGAAAAATATTGAAGAAAAAAGCTGTTATTGGAAAAGCTTAATCCAATATTGTTTATTGCTCAGAGTTGTTGTCTGTAGTTTGAACAGTAGCCACCTCCTGCTTTTTCATTAATCATAATTTTCTCATGCTATAACATCTTTCACCTTTCTCTAATTTTCTGTTACACTTTGCTTTAGTGTGGGGTTGTTGGTTAGTTTGTTTGTTTTCTTGACCTTCTGCTGTTTCTGATTTGTGCCCTGTATCCACCCTCTGGAGCCCAGGGAGTAAGGAAATGCAGGAGAGGGAGATCAGGACTGGTGCTGAAAAGAAAAGGGAGAAAGACTATTTGGAGTGAGTAGAGCAGAGCTGGATGTGGCTGGTGCCGAGCCCGAGGGGCCGGCTGGGCACAGGCCCGGAGGCCGCAGAGCCTGCCCAGGTACCAGGGGCGTGTGCCCGAGCAGCGCCGCCGTCCCCGCCGGGCCCTGAGGGTGAAGGATGGGCCTTTTAGCGGCGGCGCTTGTGTTGTATCCGCGTGTTTCTGTTTCCAGCCACATCTCCATTAAGCCGGCAGCCCTCGGAGCAGCCCCTCCATCCTGCAGACATTTGCTTTACGTAAAGCAGCTCGCAGCTCTGTGAGTATTGATGTAGACATTACCACAAATCGCCACTTAGGGACCGGGAAGAATTGACTAACTGGTTTCAGATCCAATACACATAACCTGATCAGACGCAAACTTTAAGTACACTTGCAGTCGTGCCAACTGCACCAGCGGGGAAGTGACTCTTCTGCCGTCTCTTTAAAGAGGCCCTGAGGGGAAACCATGAAAAAATAAAGATATGGGCTTAAGGCTTGTGCTGCAGCAGTTGTAAGGTGAAGAGTTAGTCCTAACTTGAAAAATTAAAACATGACTGCTCCTTGTGAGACTTGGTTTGTAATTATTTTTTTTTTATAAAACTCACCAGTTTGGTTTTTACAGCCACCACAGTCAGTGAGGATTCCTGAGGTCATTCTGAATCTTCTTTATATTAAAAGGCCTGGATGCTTTTCCTGTTCCTTGAAAAAGGACTGCTCATGCTGCCAGTTAGGCGAAACACTGGCTTAGGGAAGAAATACATAAGCAAGTGAGACCATTTCCGAATTTTCATTGTAAGTGTGATGTTTTCCAAAACTCTTGAGATTTGCAGGACAGAAGAGAGGCTGGAGCGTTACCCGAACCTGGCTGATGGCACATGTGGGTTGATCTCATGGCTGTGTCTCAGTGTGGGGAGTTCAGCAGGACTTCAGGCACAAGGGCTCGTGGGAACAGTGAGCTCTGCTCTGGGAGTGTTAGAGACAATAGCATTTAGTATTTTTGGCGTTGACTCGTGGTGTCACAGCTGAGAGCTCCACTCAAAAAGTTGGCAGTTGTGAATTTTTTAGTAGATCATAACAATCAAACAGGATTCTGCATGCTGGGATTGAGAACTATGGAATGATCAAAGAAGGTGGGAAGAGTGAAAGACAAATTCAAATAATTAGTGGGAAATGGAGCCTCTTGTGCAGCTAAGTTGGGTGATTCAGCGAACAAATCTGTGTTTAGCTGCGTGAATCTGAGATAGGGAGGAAAACTGGCTGGTGCTCTGTGGCCTGTGCAAACGAGAGAACCCGCTCCGGGCTCTTCATCCCAATCCTGGCTCCTGGAGCTAAACCCGCGCAGAGCAGCGTCAGCGTTGTCTGACTGAACACGGGGCCTGGTCGGGGGCTTCTGCGTGGGGAATTCTCAACTGATGCTGCTGTCCCATGTTTAGTATTCCCAGAACTCAATATTGCCATGGAAAGCCCAGGAGGGTCCAGCAGGGCACTGAGGACTGTTTTCTTATTACTAAACAGAGAGATATTAACAACACAATGTAGGAATAAAAAAAAAAAAAAAGAAAGCAAGCAAAGCCGGCCGCCTGCTCTTTTCTTCTCAGCATTATTATTTGTGACAAAGCCTTTGGTCCATTTTTCTTCATAATTTGCAGGACTCCTAATGGGAACAGCACCTCCCAATTACCATGGTTGCCAAAGGCTAATTTGGTTACCCTCAGGATCCACAATAGAGAAACTGTGTCGGCCCTTTGTAGATATTTGCATACTATACATACCGGGAATGTAAAACAGCTGCCCGGGCCCTATTCCACTATCATGGCAATTATGGGTCATTAGCTTTTTCTTTTTTCTCCCCTTTCTCCCTCTTCTTTCCTTGTTCTCATCTTCTAAACTCTGCCAGGCAGCAGAAGCAGCTGATGGGTTTGGAGGGAGCAGCAGCAGGACGAGGAGCTGCCTGGTCCCATTCAGGGGCTGGGGCTGACAAACGCCCGTGCCTTCCTCGCCGACTGCGCTCTTCTCGTGTCCGTTCCCTCGGGTGCTCCCCGGGACATTTGCACGCAGGGCGCCTGTGCCTGTCCCCGCGTGTGCCCGTGGGCAGCTCTGGCCGCACGTCCGACCCCGAAGCGTCCCTGTCACACACACTCTGTCAACACCCTGCTCCTTGGGGACACCTCCCCACACTTCCAAAACTTTCCTGGGCTCCCAGGGGCCCAGAAATTAAGGAAGGGGACAAAAGAGAGCTCCTCTTAATTTGGCTGGGATTCAATTTGTTAATGGCCAGAGCCTTTTAGTAGTTTATCTCCCTTTTGTTCTGGGCAACGTTTACAGTCTCGGTGCAGTTTACAAGGAAGTGATGGTTTTGCATATACATTAATTTTTTTATGAACTGCTAATTTTATTGACAATAAGGATAGATTGAAAGACCCAAAGCTTTTGTGTTGTTTTGTTAAAGCAAATAAGTAAAGCACAAATGTAAATTACATCTCCAGGTTCACATTAGAGGTTTGCAAATAATACTGAGCTAATGGTTATTGCTAAGGAAAATAGCACTGGGATCAATATTCTATACAGTAGAACGCAATACCTCTCTCTCTTTTAATCACCTCATTGCAGAAATGGCATTGAAATTTGAAATCTCATTTTCTCCATTTGTACAAATTGAACATAAATCATTGTGAGTGAGGGGAGGTTTTGGGCAACTTCACTCTTTGTGGGATTGCATTGCTAATTAGTGCTGGAGGGAAAGGGGGAAAGAGCCAGGGCTCCACCAGACTCTGACCTGCCCGCGGATGGGTCTGTAAATAAAAAACCAGGGGGAATAAATGGTGGGCTCCATCTTCTCTGCACCGGGGTCTTCAGAGCAAAGGCAGCACTTGTGATAGTTGTTTCTTACCGCCATTAAAAATGGATAAATAATTAAAAACCAAAATGCTGATGTGTCTTTTGTTGGTGCTGTACAAAACACAAACTCTGTGTGTAGCTGCTTCCCTAGGAGCCTGGAGGGCGAGTCTGGTGATGCTGGAGCGCTGAGGGTATCCAGGTGTGTGTGGTCAAGGGGTTCTGGTGCTGGTCACGCTGTCGGTGGGGTTAAGAGTAGGTCTTAAAGCAGTGTCATTCCTGCTCGTTAGGGTCTCTAATTTGCTTAAGTAGTGTTTCAGGGAAATACCAACAGAAGAACCTTTGTTGATAACTTTGAAACCCTTTTCCTGTGGGGTACATGAGCTGTTCTGCAGTATGCTGGCAGCATGTGCCGTGTGTGTGCCCCCCAGCAGCTTATCCAGAATGATTCAGGACATCACAAACATTGAGAGAAAGGTGGTAGCTATTGGGTAAGTGATTCAAGCCAAGAGATGGGGGAGATTTGGAATAAACAGGGTTTTATTTGTCCATGTGGAGACAAATCCTATGAGTGGGATACTACTGTGAGTGTTATGGAAGGAGTCGAAGTGACTGGGAAATGTTCACACAGAGTAGAAGGGTTCCAAGCATCACCCCATGGATAAAGACTGTTTTAAATTATTCACTATCAGTCCCAGAGATTTATCACTACACCTGTACTTTTCCATCATTTCTGTGCTTTCTAAACCACTACAATAGGAGATAAATAGGGAACTTTATGGGAGAAACTGTTATTAAGGCTCATTATATAAATTTGTTCTTGCCATTTTCAATAGCTGAAAGTGAAGAAAATAAATAAAATACCCTTGAAAGTGAAGAACAAACACTGAGCTGGCAGAGCTGCTAGCAGAGAAGAAATAACTCAAATAATTTTAGAACGCTGGGGGCAGAAAGCTCAGACTCAAACCAAGGGGTGGTTTGGGTCTAGACTATTTAAGAGGATGAAAAAGAGATCAAAATTATTAGAATTGTTGATTTTAATTCAAGATGCTATTTAAAATGCGTATTTAGTCTTAAGGAAAGATAAGGATACATGACAGAAGTTGGCTTGTCCATGGCTTGGTCTGTGCTGTCAAGTTCCAGTGCATTGAGAAAACATAAAAATATATATGTTTAAACAAAAAAATAGTTTAAATAAAAATCTGCTGGGAAAACACTATTAAGAGTGGACAGGAAAAGAAATTTGGGGTAAAATACCCTCCTGAGAAATGTCTTCCTTCAAAAGTGATGGACTTTGGGTTTAGGCAGCTGTCAATGCTGGAGCAATGGGGAAATGAGATCTTTAACCAGTAAATTTTGCAGAGACATTTATTTATTGTGTGATTGACTGAAGGGTTTGCAGTTTGGCACGTAGAACAGCTTATTTTGAAAACACAAAAATAATTTGGAAGTTGTATAATTTGCTAACACGTAGGCAGCCACAGGATCTCACAGAGTCCCCAAGGATCAGTCATGGGCAGAGGATTGGGTAAGCTGAGCTCAGGAGGTTGGCAGAGCTCGTATGCTCAGGACTGCTGTGGAAAACATCACATGGAAGAGATTTGCTGAAAACTGCTCTTCCCAAGTCTGAAGTCTTTGGGATTGCTGGCAGGAAGGTCCGGGTCAGGGCACCTGGACGAGGGACAGAGCTCTCGGCTAAATGAGGCAGGGGGGTCGTGCTCTGTGAGTCAATATTTTTCTTCTGAATTTATCATCTCGTGCTCTGCAATATAAATGTTTATAAATTAAATACATTCATAACTAAGTGCTGCATAAACAATTGATAAATAACTACAGGCTGCGTGCACGGATACCCTGATGTTTGTGTGCCCGGTATGGATGAGGCACCAGCAGCTCCTGATGCTGCAGAGTGCTTTGAACAGTGGCTGTGAATTATCTGCTCCTCATATTGATGGGATATTTCTGGAGCATAAAGATAATAATTAAAGTGTCACTTTTTTTTAGTTGCATTCCATATGAAGATCTGCTCAATATTTTATAAGTTGTATTTAGCTTCACTGGTGCCAGTAGAGAGAATTCATTTTGGGAGCAGACTAGATGAGGAGCTGCTATATTTTTAAAGAAGCTCCCAGTGCAGGCAGGCTCCAGGAATCCCAGCTGGCACGTGCCTGGAATGCTGCACGCCTTTGGTGTAGGCAAGTGTTATAAAGAGCACGGATTCCATGTGGAATAAAGGTCTGTCCTTCCTCTTGCCCAAGTGCAGGAGCTGGCCAAAGCATGTGGCCCCAGAGCAGGACCTCACAGTGAGGTGTTTCAGAGCCAGGCATCCTAAATAAAGGGAGTTTCTCCCTGGAACAGTCGGAGCAAATGATGCTCTGGGTAAAAAGAACAGCTCCTCAGAGTTTGTGCCTCCAGGCCAAAAAAGAGGGTGTGTGAGGAGGACGAACAGGCTGAAGGGTGGTGAAGGCCCTTGCCCGAGGGTTGCCTCGTGGGAAAGATGCTCCTCCTGCAAGGTTATGTCTGTATTGGTACTCAGGCATCAGATACAAACATGTCCTTAGGCTCCACCAGTTCCCTGGCCCAGAGCAGAGGGCAGCTGGCCGAAGTGCTGTGGTGAGGCAAAAGGGGCGAGGTGTCCCCCAGCAGGGGAGCAGGCGTCAGGAACGCGTGGTCGGCCGTGCTCCGGAGCACTTGGTGTGCGGAACCCACCCACAGAGAGCCGTGTTTGGCCAACCTGTGGTCCAGATCGTCTCCCCTGCCCCAAAAGAACCTCACGTGTGTGATGGAAGAGGTATTTACAAACCTACAGAGCCCAGAAGGAGAGAATTATTGTATGAGTAATAATAAGCACTTAAATAGCACTTGACAACTTGATTGATACAAACATTAACAGATTAACTCCTGCAGGACCTGGTGATGGATCTGTGTTTCCCTGTATTGCAGTTGGAGAAACTGAGGTATAGAGGCAGATTAATTTCCTTTCTGACCCACAGTGTGTTGCTGGCAAAGGCAGAATTAGAATTAGAGACTTCTTAATGACCAGTTAGCAAAATTATGAAACAAAAGAGCGATAGCTCCCACAGCGACCTCCAGGATCAGCACAAGAGGACACTGCATATCCCCAACATCCTATACCCAAGTAGCAATTTTAGTCGAGAGTTCATAATTGTATCTAGAAATTAGGACTATTTTTATTATGTGTCTTGCCTTGCATTTATCCAGTTCTCTCTTTCACGTCTGCAGATTCTGGCTTTACAGATATTTATCTATATTTAGATGCATGCAAATAGGGCTTTAGCAGTACAACCATAAAATACAGCCATCCATAAACTAACTGGGATATATGACTCTCCCTACTTATTGGCACTGCACTTTTGGGTATGTACATTAAATATGTGTGTATTTTACTACCTGGAGAACACAAAATGAGTGAAATCCAGCTATTTGCCTATTACTCTTTGGCTGAAAAATTGTATATGTTTATAGTTGAGATAGATACACAGTTCCTGCTCGGCTGCGATGGAGTCAAGGTGTTATTGATGACTTTGGGATGACAGCAATACTTACAAAGAGCAGGGCCCTGCGTGACTTACGGGGCTCAGCCCAGACTAATGCCAATAAATCGTTTGTGTCACGCCACGTCTCGGTGTATTTTGGGCGTGCTGCATATTTTACAGGCAAACTGTTTCAGAAAGATGTTAGAGACTTTAATGAATGATTTGTACCATTTTTCATAGACTTCTCCATGTGAAGGCAGACTGGCAGTTACCAGGGCTCCAAGTGCTACAAATAAGATTTTAGAAACCTTTACTTATACAAAGTATGATTTTTGTATATATAATGGGAAGATTTTAAGATCATACGTATTTCAAACTTCGTAGGTGTAAAGTGCTTTCCTCATTCGGTAAAATATCAACATCCTTATTCTGTTCTGAGTGAGCTGCAATAATACTTGGTGGCCAATATCCCGTCACCAGTGCCTGGATGCTGTTCTGTGCCTCACCTCAAAATTTGTCTTTGTGGATGAAATTTTAGCAGAAGTTAGGGATGTTTGAAGTGAAAGGGATGGAGGAGGGTGAGGGTGAAAGAGTGCCGTGTCCACACATGAGCACCTGCACCCAGCCCCTCTGATGGCAGCACGGGGCACTCAGAACTTGATCAGGGGCATGGAGAACATCCTCATACCTGTCAGCTATCGTTAGTTGATGAGAGAAAATCCTAAATTTCTGAGGTATCGACCTTACTTTTAGCCTGCTCTTACCCATCTCGGTGGCCTCGTGCTGCTGGCTCTGGGTCCTTCTCTGTTCCCACAGAACTGGCCTGACTCGGCACGGGGCAGGGAGGTGCGTTTCAAACATGGGAGCTGATTTAGCTGTAATCTAGAAATGAAGGAATTCCCAACAAAAACAGGTAGTGCTATAAGACAGGAATTCTAATACAGGCCTAGAAGCCTCTTCCCAGTGCTTCGGCGAGGGATTGGAGGAGGCCAAGGCACAAGGAGAGATTGCCTTAAGCCCTCTGCTGACCCACACCCGAGGCCGGCCCCGGGTTAATCCCCTGCGCTGCCGAGCAGGGGTCGAGCGGCCGCCCCACCAGGCCCCGAGCACGGCCCAGGGGCAGCTTCAGGTGCTCCCGAAATAAACTCCAGAGCCCCTCTGTGCGCCCATGTCCGGCCCAGCTGGGACATCAGCAGCCCCGCGTTTGGAGCATAATAATAACTCTGCAGATCAAAGCAGCTCTTCTTCAGACAATTACAGTAAAATTGAAGCTCTCCTCCAAGAGCAACGTGTGCCCTTGTTGTGGTTTCCCTTTTTTGCCCTCCTTTTCTTTCCTTCTGTCCCCCCCCTTCCCTTTTTTTTTTTTTATCCTTTATGAGCAAATTGCTTTTTGAGGGCTATAGAAAGAACCGATTGGAAGCTGAAATCCTCCCTCTCTGCCCAGGGGTGGGATTCCCAGGGTTAGACATGTAACATCTGAAGGGTGATTTTTTTTAAAATTGATATCTGAGAATAAAAGAGAGAATAGTAGGAGAAGCTGATCAGGAATGAATAAAGTCTCCTTTTAAGCTGAAATAACCTTCCCC
>VZTE01003233.1:234419-245339 GCA_013397775.1 Eulacestoma nigropectus | reverse complement strand
TTTTTTTTTTTTTTTTTTTTTACTCATAATACCTTGAAAGGAAAAAGAGAGCAAGCCCATGGCTGCATAGAGAAACCTGGAAGGGTCTGGATTCTATTCTTCAAGCTCTGGAGGGATCAAGGGGCTGGCAGGCACTGGCCTTCAAGCTAAACAAGAAAAGTAAGTTTAAAAAAAAAGAAAAAAAAAGGAAGGTCAGCTTTATCCTCAAAACAAATAGTTGCTGATTCCCAGCAAACAAACCTGTAGGAAAAACCCGAGCAGTTTCAGAAGGAAAATTCCATGTATATTTCTCTTGATGCGTTTTAGGTTTGTTTGTAACAGATTTATAATCCTGTATTATTCAGCTTTTCATTTGAAATTCCAATGAGCTGTTTGAATGGTCTGGTGCAGGCTAGGAAGTAAAGAGCATAAAATAGTCCCATTGACTTATGATTTTCTGCTGACTTTTTCATTGTCATCCCATATCTTCATTCTCTGTCATCAGAGCGTTCCGGGAATGTCCTCTGTTGCCTGTCTGATAGCGCTTTGGAATATAGGAAATGGGATGAATTGCAGATGACTCAATAATTTATTCAGATGTGATCTGTCATCTCTGGGCAGGCTTCAAGCACACGTGGAGAGTGAGTGGGAGATTTTATACAAGTTTTCTTCTGACTTCCTTCCCAGACCATTTTTCCTTTGACTCGTGGTGTCTTCTGTAACAGCAGAGCCTTGTCCTGGAGGTTTCAAATGTAGCCAGAACGGGCTGAAAAGATGGGAATGGCTGATCAAAGCAGAGCCTTGTCTGTGTCGTATCTCGGCAGTGAAGGCAACAACTCCTGTTGAAACACAGGAAGCAGTTTCTGTCGGTTGAATTATTTTTACAGATTGACCTTATGCTTTTAAATAAGATCTTGGTGGGAAGAGCAGGACCTCTGTGCTGGACCACAGGGTTTGAGAGTGGAGAGCCCCAGTTTTAGTTGGTTAAGGGTGAAGGTGGTGTGTTCAGTTTGAGCTGACTCTCACCCAACCTCCGTGTGAGATTTCTGATAACTGTGAGTGTTTGGACCTTTTTGTTCCCCTGAGCTGTCTCTTCACAAAAGGTATTTCGGGGTCTTTCAACCAGTTAGGAAAGTTCATTATATTTTTAATACAATGTGGAAAAAAATTAAAATAATGATTTGATATACAGGCATTGATGAAAGATGTATTTTTAAAGTAGTAAATTAAAATCTCATTAATATTTCAGTGAGAATATTTTGTGCTTATCTGTTTCATCTCTATTTTTGACCTATGGCTTGGAGTTCACAGCATGAAGGAGATGGTGAAATCTGTTCACCATAAAATGTTAATTATAAGTAAATTACAGCACAAACGTTCAATCAGCCACATTAATTCTACATAAAGTGAATTATTGTAGCAGAAAATTTTAAAATGTGACTGAATTTTATAATCTGCATCCTCCATTTTCTACCTTTGCTGTTAGTGCTGTGCTGTTCCTCCCCAGCATGGCTGAACTCTGCCTATGGGAAGTGCTTTCTCCTTAGATGATGTTAAAAATGGAAGAACACAATGTGATGCAGTTGTTTGCAGCTACTCAATGCCTCTTAAGTACAGAAAATTTTCTTTGCCCAGTGAGAAAGTGCAACAGCAGCCGCAGGGTTGGAAAGGCAGGAGCTGTGGGTGGTGGAGCTGGGGCCGGTGGTGGCTCCGGCAGCCCGAGCACTCTGACCTGGAGTTGGAGTTATCGCAGCCCCACGAGCTTTTGCAGGACCCTGCATTTGGGTTTAATCCTGTATTTATTTTGACAACCAAAAGGCACGTGAATCCCCATGTAGTTTGAAAATGTAGCTGGAGGTCTTGCTGGCCTCCTGACCCTGAGGGGAAAGGCTTCATTTGAATCCCACGCTGGTCTGTAGTGTGGCTGCCTTTGTAAATACAAATGTTGCATGGCATTATAAAAGAATTTCTGCCAAGATGCAGAAATTCTCTTCGAGGGAAGGGAGCAGAAAAAATTCCTGATTTGCTCATGGGAAGTGTGCAGGTGGATGCAGGAGCTGGTGATCCTGCAGCCCAGGGAGATAACCCTCAGGGTAAAGCGTGCCACAGGGAAGAGTTAGAGCGCTGATCCTGTGAGGTGGAAAGGAGGGAACCAGGGCAGACTGAATCTCCTGGCCGTGGCACAGACTTTGTGCCTTGCGCTCTGATGTGTCCTGTCAGTGCTTGAGTTCTTGCAGGTGCTGTTCGGTGTCTCTGAGCTGTTGTGCCTCCACACCTGAATCGTTTCCCACCAGTGTGAGATGTGGGCTCTGAAAATGTCTGTGAGTCACTGAGATCTGAGCTGTAAAGTACTGCGGAGGTCTTGGAGACAATCTCTCACCATTTATTGGGAAATGAAGGTCTCTTTGGTGGGAATGTGTGACGGGAAAGCGAAACGAATCTCAGACACCTAAACAAAGTAATTTGTGAAAAGATAATTATTATGAGATGGTTTATTTGCATATATGTACAAAATACGTAAAACAGTCACTGTGGTGCGTGCACGTCCGAGCGACGGGACTAAGAACCACGCCCTTGGTTCCTGCCGGGCACAGGCTGTGTCCATCCAGGTCTGCTGGGAGGTTCTGCATCCTCTGCCTTTACCCCTCAGAGCTGTGCTGGCATGACATCCTGGGCACCCTGATTTACTCCCACACCCCTGTTCCCACAGGCTGGGTGGATGAGAAACCCTCCACCTTGTCCAGCCACAGTGTGATCCCACTGCTCTTTGGGAGAGATCAGTGTCTCTGTGGGCTCTGCCAGCTTGCTGTGCTGGGTGAACACCACCTCAGGACAGCCTTATCTAACCCATGTGGTGCAGGGGCTCTCCGCAAAGGTGCAGCGTTTGGGCTGCAGTGGGTACCTGTGAGGGGATGATGCTCAAGGGACACAAAGTGTAACTGTTGGAACAGGTGTGGCTAAAGACAGGGTGGGAAAAATGAATTATCACAGGGACCTGAGGGGTCACCAGTCCGTTGAACTGGACCAAGCAGATGTTTCTGAAGTACCTGAGATGTTCTCAGTGCTCAGGCATTGAGAGACACTGTGTTATGAGGAGACCAAGCTCAAATACAAAGACTTCTCCTGGCTGCATTCCTCTTTCATGGTTTCTGTCAAGGCACAGCATAGTGAAATTATTTTTGTTTCATTATTTTCATTTGAAATCAAGGGTTTTGTTAGGTTTCAATCAACTGCCTTCATCAGCTAATAGTAAACACTTATTTGTCTCTTCTTTGCTACTCTCACATTCCACACAGTGAGTTGCTGCTGGGGTAAATTGTGCCCCATGTATAAAGATGGATCTTGGTACAGCTGAAGGTACCTGGGCGAGGTGTAATCTTAAAGCCGGGTTCATCAGGGTGTTGAAAGAACGAGATGTGATCAGTTAAGCCCCTCAAAATGCACGAGCACGGAGGGGAAGTGTGAGGCAGGCTGGAAGCTCCAAGCCCTTGTTTTCCAGTAAGCAGCGTGATTGGCAGCAGGAATAAACACAAGCGGGAAGCTTGTGTATCAGTCTAATTGTATAATTGCAGGTTGCTTTCTGCCTGGTTTGATGTGCAGATTGTAGTAATGTGGAGTGTCTCTTTGGTAATTTGCTATTAAATCCAACACTAGGAAGTAGTTCAGTGGCTTCCTGGATGGATACCTGGTGTTTGTGATCTTTACCTGCTGGAGCAGCGCCTGTGCCTGCCTTGTCCTTTTCCTCTTATTTTTGCTTATATAGTGGTCAAAGTTTTTTCAGCAACTTGCCAAGGTGAGTTAGACATAAAGGTCAAAATGTGATAACTCATTACCCAGTGTTGTAAAAGTCACTGCCAAGAGCTGAGAGCAATATTTAATTATTCCCTCTGAACTTGTACAAAGTATTATTTTATATATGTTGTAATCAGTACACTGGGAACACTGCCTGCCCAAACCTCGAGGCTGGCTCTTCTCAGAGCTCCCAGTCACTGGGCAGGAGGGGAACGGTGGTGTTCAGTGAAACCCATGCAGGAAAAAATCCTTAGGATAAGAAAAACGTCAAATAGTGTCTTTGATGATGGATGTAGAACAAAGCCACAAAGAGAGAAAGTTCTTTCTTACTGGGAGAACAGGAGAAGGCTCCAGCCCTGCAGGGTCCCATGTCCATCTGGCCCATTCCCCTCACCTTGGTTACAATTAATCAGCTGCTTTTCCAGTGCAAATATCCCTTTTGTATTCCTCAGAGATGAATTGATTTCTGGCTGACAGTGCTGCAATTGCACACCAGAAGTTTATAGCTTTATCTCGGAGCACTGAGGTCTGTTACAGAGCGACAAAGATATACTTGTCTGAAATCTTGAAGGATCTTCCCAACTCTTCTGCTTCTTACCTGCTACTGGGTTTTTGTATGATGGTGGTTACATCTTTTTTTGGCTTTGTCGTGGTTGGCAAACTGCTTAATAAAAAAAAAAAGTAAAGCTAAAGCCATCATGGCTTGCAGATACATGGTTTTTAATAAATTCTGCTAAAAACATCAGTTGAGAGGTAATTCCAAGTAGATATTGCCAGGTTAGGAGCTTTTCCTGTCAGGCAAGTGTCTCCTTTCTGCCCTCTTATATGCCCCAGTGTTGATAGGATCATTTTTTGGTATGTTGTGTTGCAGATTCATAGTGGACCAACAGTTAACCAGAAATGCTGGTTAAAAATCTCCAATATTTCCCTGAATAAAGAGAGTTGGCATCTGTTGACCTTTGGTCTTGCTGGAGTTGGCAGAGGCTTGGTGAGGCACTGGTGAGGCATCTTGCTCTTGGTGCAACATCTGGGAATTGGTGGGTAAATAAGTAACAGACACCTGTAGGAGTCAGGGTTTTCTTCCTCTCCCAGTAGTGTTTTGCCATGACCTAGGTGCAGCTCCATCCTGCCTGGCTCAGACACTGGTTGCATCCCCAAAACTTAACCTCTGAACTCCCCGGGGTTACGCTCAAGCCAAAGATCACTGAGCTTTTAGAGATCAAGAGGATGTCAGTGAGGAGGGACGGCGCGATGAGCCTCAGACACTCATTAGTCCTCGCTGAACGCCTGAAAATAACGAATTTCAGCTTAGTCAACAGCAGTGAAAGACACTTATTGTGTTCAGATTGCCTTGGGATGGCTTCTGCTTGTTGGGGCTGGCAAATGGCATTATCCAAAGGGAAAAGCCCTCTGTGTGGTGTTCCCATGAGGGCGCCTGTGTCCTCACTCCTGCAAATACAAAGCGTTCTTGGCAAGCAGAGTTTAATTAAGAGCCTCCCTGAGACCAGCCAGGCCGGGCATTAGTAGCCGAGAGGGGCCCTGGCACCTGTGTTAGGGAACATGCTGGGAAAAAGGCTGGATTTCTGGCAAATGTCATCGCTGCTGCCTCACTTTGTGCATCCTCACGCACGTTTTAAATACGGCTGTGCTTTGTCTACCTGGAATATGCAAATGATATTCAAATTAGAGCTCAGCTTTGCAACTGTCAGCACATACCCCCCAGCTTCCCTCTAGCAAGTGACTAATGGGAACATGTGTTCTTTCTATTTTTGTAAAGTGGGGAGAAGGAGGGGAAGGAGGGCTGGAGCCGGTGGGACTGACCCACCATCTCTTTGTCCCCAGAGGGAGCAGAGCCCGCAGCAGAGGGGTGGGGACGGCAGGAAGGGGGCCTGGGGCCACTCTCTGGACCCCCTGCCTGGGGCAGTGGTGGTGCAGGGCTGTGAGAGGCCCCCACCCCACCCCCCACACTGTGCCTGCCCCGTGTCTGTGGAGCTCCCGGCGCTCAGACGAGCAGCAGTGTCCAAACTTTGTCCTTGGCACAGGCCATTTTCTTCCTTTTCCCCATCTCTTTTATTCCCAATTATACCCATCCCTTTATTTGTTAGTGTTCCTATGGCGACAACTCTAACTGCTTACACAGAATTGTAATGTCAGGAAACTCTTTAATGTTTCTGTGGATGACTTAATGTGATTTAGGAGAAATCCACCTCACCCAGTGCTGGGCACTGGCTCTGGGCCCTGGGGGCTTCCCACCACTTAAGGTCTCTGAACCTGCCTCCTGTGTGGAGCAGGACTTTTGCCTTCCATTGATTCTGGAAGTTGGTCAGCAACAGAAATTAAAATAATAGCATACACTCAGCACACAGTTGCTATTCCCAGAGGACTGTAAACCAAAGGCTCAGATATTGCTGAAGCTCCTGGTGGCTCCAGGCTTTTCCAGTCACTTATAACGAGTACTTGAGGTAGGGACATCTCATGTCTTGCAGAAACTGTGGTTCATTGTGAAGTAGGAGCCAGGGTGGGTGTCACAGGCTGCTCTCCAGATGCGCTGGAGCCATGGCCACAGTGCTGCTGGAGTCAGCGTGACGGGACACCAGCAAGACACCCCTGGTCTGTCCTGTGCAGCCAGCATGGCCAAGGAAGAATAATGCCAGGAGACAGTAAGTGTCTGAAAGTACCTGCAATAAGGATCCAATACTGAGAGAATCAGAATTGGTACTTTGCAAATACTGGTGGCTCCATAAAACTATCCTCCCAGGCTGCTCAGGATCTGTGTGCTGATGGAGAGGCACATTGCCACTCTGCCAACAGGGCTGTGTTGTAAATATGCTCATTTTGGCTGTTCTGCTTTCAAGTAGGAGATGTTTCCAAAACAGGATGCTCTCCCCACCTCTCCCTGAGGTACAGACCTCCAAGTCCCAGGGCACATGTCATTTCTCCCTCCCACCCCTCCTGCCCCATGCAGCCTCAGTGTCCTCACAGAAGGACAGAGCTGGTTGGCCCCATTTGCCAGCTCAAAGCATGACTGAGGTGTTGCGTTCTGTTTTTAGTAAGATTGTCAGCACTCATTTCTACTCTGGATGAGGAGAGGAGGGTGATTTAAGCAGCCAGGATAGGAAAGTCACTCTTCTTAATTAGCCCTAATGCAGTGAAGGTTGTTTTCTGGCTCTGGCAGAGGAAATGGTAATTAATATGGCAGGGAGACAGCCGAGAGACAGACAGACGGAAAGTTCAAGGCCGGCGTATGAGCCTCTGACCCTGAGGCAGTGCTGGCAAAGGCAGTGGGACACAAAGCCTGTCCCTGTGGGATGGATGGAGCACTGGCCATGTCCCCTGGACCCCTGCCCAGCTCTGCACCACCAGCCATGGGGGTCCTTCACCTGCTGTAGCCTGACCAGCCTTTCCCACTCACAGTTAACTGGGTTTGTGTTGTAATGAACAACTTCCTTTGCACCTCTCAGCGCAGCTGTTGTCTGCACCCTCGGGTCATGTCAGCAAAGCCAAGACCAGAGGAGAGCAGGGCTCCCATATTCCCACCAGAAAGATGAGTGTCTCTGCAGGGCACCATGCAGAAACGACAGGTGGACCAAGGGCAAGCAAACCCAAAATGTCTGCGTGGTCATGGTGACCTCTGCCATGGATTCATGTGTGGTTGTAGGATTTCAGACACTGTGTTCAGCTGTAGCTCAATGTTTAGGCAGAATTAAGGGTATCTGAGGTAAGGGAGAGGTGAGCAAGGACACATTATTGTGGGTGGAGTTGTGATGGACAGAAGATGATGACACAAAGCAGGATCTCTTGTAGTTGCATTGAGTCCCCCTTTGTGCTGCTCCAGCGGTCCTGCGCATTACTGTTGATGAGGAGTTTGTCTGCTCAGGCCCGCGGCGCTGAGCTGGAAGGTGCTGTGCTAATTCTCTGTCTTGGTGAATTATCATGTTTTCTTCAGAATATTTATTCCTCAGCAGGTTTTTTTGGCATGTTATCTACCCATAGGCTTCTAGCGTGTTTGCTTGGCACTGTGACGTGGATACCTAATGTCGTGCCCAGGAGCAAAGGAGCAGGTTTCCTTAATTTGATGTTCCCAGTTTTGTTGGGAAGTAAAACCTGGATGCTGCCTGGTAAAAGGGTCTGGAGTTACTTGTACAGTTTGTAGACATTGAGACTTGTCATTTTAGCTGGAAGAGAAGTCAACCAAACCCCTAATATGAGATTTTCCTGGAAGCTTGATAAACCAGATAAACACATGTGCTACAGGATTCACTCCTTAAATGTTCTAATAAAAATTGTTTTGCTGAGGAATTGACTTCTTCATTAAATGGCCTTGGAACCTTTTGAAAAGCCAGGCGATATTCAAGTAGTGAAGAAAAAGCAGTGAGTGGGGTGGCCAAGGTGTTCGTGTACCTGCAGCAGCATTCCTGTAAAGCAGCTTGGGAAACTCCTGCAGGGAAGCGTGGTCCTGGTCAGTGCACCTGTCTGTGTCTAATGACTGGAGGGGACTCTTTAACACCAAAAACCAATGCCCAGGTGTGGAGGTGATTTTTCCACCTCAGAAGTGGCAGCAAGGAGGCAATGCTGCTCACGTTCCTCAGCTGAGGCACAGAAGACTTGGGCTCAGAGCTGTTCTCTCTGCTTCTCCTCTTCCCCATGGTGATAACCCAGACTGAATAAAGCAAATAATTGCATTTTGGATAAGAGTAACCTGTGTAATGTTGACCATGGCTGGGAGCAGCGTTCTCTCTGAAGTGAGCAGCAAATGGTTCTTTCTGACAAGAAAAAACAAACACCGGCTCATGTGACCCGTCCTGTTCAGGCTTTTGGTGGCTGCTTTTTTGGGGGAATTTTCTGTTTTTCTTCTTTGTGGATTTAGGAGTTTCTCCTTCTGTATTCCAAGGGATCTGTTTGCATGTTTTCTGTGCCTGTTCTGAGGGCCAAAGTCTTTCTTCCTAGGAGAGAAAATGAAAGCAAGTGTTTCCTGTGGGGAGCTGGGGCTGACAGGAGGCATCTGCCCCCCTGCCTGGGAAGCCCCTGCTTGCAGCCCTGCAAGAAAGGCCCTGGTGTCCTCTCTGCCACGGTCTGTCAAGGACTGTGGGGGGACCAGGAGACTCGTGTCACCTCAGACTGAAGTTGAAGTGAGGTCAGAAAGGTGAAAAGGCAGTATTTTATCCAATAAGAAACCCAAGGATTTGGATTTGTGCCAGAGCAGCAAGTGCTAAATCATCATATCCCAACCAGGGGATTTATGGCAGAGTTACAAAGATGATAATTTATTTAAGCACTTGTGCTAAGAATTTTTTTTTCCCCTGTTGATTCTTATTAGCATGGAATATTTTACACTTTTTAAAGGGTATCATAGTGAAAGAGGGAACATTTGCAGGGAAATGTTATCCAGAATACATACATTGTTTAAATGAGCTGCTCTCCAGCTTCCAGACACGCAGATGTTTAAAGTGGGAGGTGGCACCTGATGTTTTATTAATCGTGCGCACATCGGCAAACTTTCAATATCTCATATTTGTAAATACAAGTAGCAGTTTAGAATCTCTTTTAAGACAAAGCATAGCAAAATGTGGATTTTCTCTACAAAGCTGACTTCAGGAACAGGTCATGGTGTGCCAGAGGGATGCTTCCCGGAGGGATGCTTCCCAGTGCCATCCATGCACTGCCCCTGTGTGCTGGGTGGGATCTGTTCCACGCCCCGTTCCATCTTGCACTGGTACCACAGATACTTTTTTTAATGAAAAGTGTTTTCATTGTTGTTTTTTCAGCTAAATTAGTGGGGAGAGGTGTGCTGGCGTGCTCTCAAGGGTTTGCTGTGTCAGGACGATGCTCACAGGCAAATGGGGAATGAGGAAGGACAGTGGAGCTGTGCAAAATGCTGCACTCATATGAGAAATCACAGAATCCCAGAGTGGTTGGTGTTGGAAGGCACCTTAAAGCTCACCTAGTTCCTACCCCTAGCCATGGGCAGGGACACCTTGCACCAGACATCTCGCTTCTGTGACTTATACTCTGGCCTTGGTCCATTCCCAAACAGATGTTAATGTGTAAGTTATGTGCTGACCTGTGACCATGGTTATATTTGTAAAGCACAGAAACCAAAATTTAAAATAGACATATCCCGGAGTTAAGCAAATTCCTTCAAGTGAGGAAGGCTGCAGTGATATGCCAAGTGCTTCTCCTTGCTTCAGGTAGGAGATAGGTCCTTGGAGATGGCAGCCAGGGCTGTTGTTGAGGATTGCGAGCAGCACTTACTGGTGCTTCCAAGGACTGACGATCCAGCACAACAGTAATGGCAGTGGAGGAGATTTCCCATTTAGACTGAGTCTCCCCAATAGATTGATGTGTTGAATATGAACTTGTACCAATGAGCCTTCAAGGTTTGTGTACAGATTTAATCCAGTGGCTAAATATTCCTCCTGGCAGCAAACACAACTCATCAGTTATTACCACGAGCCAGAGCTGTGGGTTTAGTTGTTTCAAGCTGAATCAGCATGTAGGTAGTACTTCAGTCCTACTGTGCAAGCATCTGATTTTGAGTAAATTATTACAGATTTAATCTTTATTCAGGTCTTCATGTGTGTCAGTGACATATTAAGATTGAAAGGTGGCAGGAAAATGTTGGTTGATTCCTCATCAGTTTTTATGTCTTTCTCTGCCAATTACAGATTCTTCATTGTCTGCCATCAAAAATTACATGAGCAAGAGCATCAGCAGTCTAAAGTAGGCACTCTTGAAATCAATCTTAATTTCATTTTGCAACAGCTAGATTTTGTTTGATTCTAAAAGAACTTCACCTGAAACTGGTCTGGTGCTTGTGACCCTGCCCTGGGGTCGCTGGGCTGGGCTGGGCTCTGGGCCCTTCTATGGGAGTGGGGGAGTCACTCTGCTGTCATTGTTGGGACACCGTGGGTGCTCCCTGGCCTTCAGGGTCCTGCTCTGAACCCCTGAGAATCCTGGGTTTCCATTGCTGAAGCCGTTGCTTGTTCAGGGTCCTCTCCCTGCAAGACTCTTGCTCAGGATCATTTTCTCTCTGCTTCTATTTTTGATGGTATCTCCAACAATAGACTCGTGTTCCTCCTCTGTCTGTTCCAGCCTGACACAGTTCAATGCTGCGGTGCCTACGGGGGCTTGAAAAGAGCAGCCCCCCGC
>VZTE01003233.1:219237-234392 GCA_013397775.1 Eulacestoma nigropectus | reverse complement strand
CCCCCCCTTTTGCCCCCCCCCCCCCCCCTTTTTTTTTTGGCTGAGGCCAAATTCCTTCACCCAGGCAGAAAGATCGGCCGCTCTTACCGGCTTTTACTTTTCGAGAGCGTTTTCCACCCAGCCGTGGCTTCCCTGCGGAGCGAGGCTCCCGCTCCATTCAGGGGAGAAGGGTGCACTTTGCGCATCTGCCTTTTGTTTAGCCTGAGCCTCTGGGACTTGGAGAAGGGGGAGGAATTGATAAAAGCAAAGCATTTTGCCATAAAAAGAACCGAAGAGGGCAATGGAAGGCCATTTGTGTAATTCCCCAGGCTGTGTCTCTCTGAAAGTGAAGGTCTGGCGCAGTCTGCGTAACCCGCTGACTTCGGATCTGCCTTTATCCTTTACCACGTGCAATCTGTTCTTGTAGAGGAATTAGAGATTAAAGGCAACTTAACCTGTGTTTTTCTTTTTGTTTTTTTGCAGCATTCTTTGGCAGTGAAATAGTGGAGCTGCATTTCAGACAAGGGGGGTGGGTGTGAGCAGGTCGGGAAAACCCCCAGCAGTTTCCCACCTCCCAGCCCAGAGCTGCTGTTTCACTGTGTCTGGGCACTGGGAAAGGCCTTGCAGGCCTAAGGGAATTACTAGGATTTAGTCAGGGCTCCCTTTCTCATGGATCTGACAGTGGTTTGTGGTGCTCAGGGGTTTGCACGTGGGGAGTGGGTGTCCAGCAGAGCAGGCGGCTCTGCGGGGGACATGTCCTGCAGGGCTGGGCAGCTCTGGCTCCATCACAGGACAGCTCAGGGACCTTTGCACCTGAATACATCAAATTGTCATGTCCTCCATTAAAAAAATCACTGTTTTGGAGGGGCTGCCCTTACTCTGTCACTTCCACTGTTGAGAAATGAAAGCAGAGCGACCTTCTTGGAGTGTGGTGAGAAATACCCCATTTGTCCTATGGTGGCAGAGCAACTGAGTCGGTGTGTCCTTACAGAGAAAATCGCTTCCCAGTGGAAGAACATGTTCTGGAAGCTTCTCTGTTGATGTGGGGCTCCCCACGCGTGGAGCGTTGCGTTCTGTTCCGGGCACTGAGGCTGAGAGGTATCGACAAAGCACGAAGAGATTAGAGAAGAGCAACAAAAAGGATTAAGGGGCTGAGGGATTGATCTCTGAGGAAAGATTAAAGGAGCTGACTATGTGTAGCCTGGCAGAGAGAGAAATACAAGGCAGCTTGATAACGGTGTACAAATGTTTTTGAAGATCTAAATGTGAAGGGGTTGATCCTGCAGACCTCACTGCCATAATATCCCTGCAAAATCAATGGGTATTGGGTGTTACATTTGCAGGCCTGAACCCCAATACCAAACCAAACTTGGTTATGATAACATATGTATTTATATAGGGAAGCTGGTGAAGTAATGTGAATAGCAACAAGAAATTTACAACACTAATATGCTGACATTTTAGATTTCTCCTAAAATGGAAGGTACCAAATCCTTCAGCCTGGATGTTTAATTTGCAGAGCTCACTCGGCAGTGAGGGAAGAGTGGTCCCGACAGTGGAGGGTCTGCATGGGCTCCTCCACTGGGTTTTGCTTTCTTTCACTGCCCCAAATCTGCACATGGGAGTTCAGGCTCTGCATGAACCAAGGGCAGAAGTGTGCTGCCAGGTTTCCCCCGAGGGTGTCTCTGCTGGGGGAGTGAGGGGTGCAAGGGATGGTTTGGTTTGGGTTTTTTTTTTTTTCTTAATACATGGCAAGAGTGGCTTTATGGTGGTAATACAACACTGGATGAAAAGCCAAGTTTCTGCCAGGGATTATATGATGTTGGAGCACCAGGATTAGTTTCCTTTTGGTACTTTGAACTGTGATTCTGTTTGCAGGTGCAGAAAATGAATGTGACACCTCTCAATCAGGTAGTAAAATGTCATGTTTCTCCTTTTCTTTTTTTTTTTCCCAAGATTGTATTTACCTGGCAAAATTCCCAACTGTCACTCTAAAATTAATATTCCCAACTGAGGCAGCTTCCAAGCTACTGCTCACCCTTCTCTGAGCTGGCAGAAAGAATTATATCCCTTCCATGTGCTCAACAAGTCCAGCTATTTCCCTTCATTTCCAAAAGACTCCAACTAAACATAAATCTGTCTGTAGTCCTGACAGCCCCCAGTCATCTGTTTACCAAAATAAACTTTGAGCATATATTGAAAAATAATTTCTATTGAAATATGCATCCCTATGGCATTCGAGCTCGGTATTTAATGCCTTTTTTATGGTTAATAATGCATCAAAAGCATTTTGAGTCTCAAGCTGTCATTACATCACATACATGATGTGCCGGATGCGTTTAATTGACTAAAAAACTTGGAGTCAGTTTTTATTTTAAAAAATACTAATATATGATTACCAAGTCCTACTTCTCCTGATCTGTGTCTTCCAGTACATTGTCAGCTGGTGGGGAGCAGCTGGTGATGGTGCTCACGGAGCTCAGAGAGGGAGACAGGTCACAGGAACAGGAAAAGCTGTTTGTTCAGAGCCTTTTCCTGAAGCAGAGTTTGCTGGGGTTTGATTCCTGCAATGGAAAAGCAAGTTAATGCAGTAAAATAATATTAGACCTGGCACATGCTTAAATTAGAGGGACTCTTTCCTGGGAGCAGAGTAGATGGTTCTGCCCCACGGGAGTGTTTTGCTCCCGGAGTCCCCAGGTGTTTGTTGCCAGGGCCTCGGCATTTGCAGCCACACTCGTGCACTGGGGTCATTGTCACCTGTCCTAGTTCCAGGTTGGGCAGCCTGGGGCCTTTTATCTATGGTCTTGGGGACAAATCTAATGCATAGGAAAGTTTTCTTTGTTTTTTGGGGGGTTTTCATCCCTCAAAAAAACCTAAATATGTGCGGAAGACCCTGCTGCAGTAAAAATCTCCCCATATGACTGTGATGTTGTAAGCAAACAGATGATAAGTACTCTTGGAGAAGGACAGACACGATTCCTTCATGGCATGTTTGTGCCTTATTTCAATCCGCTTTTTAATGTGGTTGACTGTTGTGTTTTGTAACAAGAAAGTCATTGTCTCCCTTCCCTCTTAGGTCAGTTGTTTTGGCTTATTTTTACTTTTGTCTTTTAAGTTTCTGTTAAGCCTTTTAAAATACTTTTTGATTGATTGTTAGGGCTTAAAATCCTGTGATTATATTTCAGTGGAGGCACAGGAAGGATGAGAGAAGACTCATGTTTTAGAAGGGCTGAGGTGGTCACGTTTTTAAGGGTGGTGTGAACACGGTTTTGGAGAGGTGACTTGGTCTAAGTTGGAATTATTCTGTTAGTGCAGGTTAAACTGAGTGCTCTGGGGACGTCTTTGTCCTATTCTCAAGTGTAATGTGACTTGGGTTTGAGGCAGATAAGTTGGATCCCCTCGACGCTTGGTTCCCACCCTCACTTCTCCCACTGGCCAGCGCAAGTGCCGATCTCTGCCAGCTCGGGCCCTCGGTGCAGACTGGAACATATGTTTCTTTGGGATAGCTCTGTTAGGTGGGTGATATGACACCTTTTAGCTCTATTTCTAAACTCCATATTCCATGTTTTTTAAATCCTCAGTTTTAAATTACAAATGGGATAATTCCCTAAGCTTTCTTTTGGTTTTCCATATTCCTCCTCTACTTGCTCATCTTGGTCCCAGCAGCCGCCTCATTTCCTGGTAAATATTTGTCATCTCTCGCAGCAGGTCATTTTCTGTCATCCCTGCTCTGACGTTGTTCTCTCGTGCTCCCATGCCCCGTCTCAGTTCTCCCATCCCAGTTCCGCAGTGCTGCTCTGAGTGCCGGGACAGTGCCTCCCGCAGCAGCAGGGACAGGTTTGGCAGCCCCAGTGCTGGGGGTGCAGCCACCTCGGGGTGTTGTCCCCACGGGGCAGACACGTGTGCTGTGCCCAGGACCGGCCCACTCTCGTGTGCAGCCCACGCCCGCTGCCCTCCCTTGCCCCTGTGCTGTAACTCTGGCCTCATGTTAATGTTTCCAGGTCAGCTCTGGCAGGGGACTGTGAAGGGCCAGTCACTTAATGAACCCCTCTGGGACCTCCCTCAGTTGCTCACAATTTCTCTCCCCTTCGTCAGGCAGGGAAGCGCAGCCCATGCTGTTTCACTCCATCACTTTTTTCCGATGCCTTTTCCACCTGCTCGCTCCACACAAACAAACCAATTATCAATGAAGACACAAACTGGGCCCTTTTTCCTTGAAAGCTCCTCCAGCCTTGCCCTTACCCAAGTTTCACAGGTACATATCAACTTGCATTTCTTTCTGCCCCTTCTCTCTGTCTCTGCCTTGCAGGTGCTGAATTGCCTGTTCCCAATTGCACACAGTTCATCTTTCAGATCCAGACCTGGTATTGACTTGTGCAAAGCCAGTCAGTATCCACATGCACGTGCTTGTGGTGCATGGGCTCTTACACAAGCCCAGGAAAGAGAGCTGGGGTCATTCATTAATTGGAGAATTTCTTTGTTTCCTTTGGATGGAGGTGACCTTACCTGCATGTGTTTCAGACAAAAATACCCCCAGAATCAACTGTTCATCCTCAGTTTACATCAGTGAGGCTTCCATGTACCATGAAAGGGGATTAATACCACGGGACAGAGCTGGTCTGTGTGTGCTGCATGCAGGCAAGTGTGTTTTCTGAGGGTGCACGTGTCTCTGTCTTTTTGTAACACTAAATATTTCACACAGAGTGTGAGATGACAGCTGAGGCCATCTGGAGTCTTTGTCCAGTTCTGGAGCCATGCCCTGATGTTGTATCTGTACTTTTTGTGTGGAAATTTGGCATCATGCATATTTAATATAAGGAAGTAAAATTGATCAAATCTTCCCAAAGTGTATCTGTAGCTGAGCTTCCCTTTACCTCGCACTGGCCACCTCTGACATTTCAGCTTCTTTACACACCTCAACGCACTGATCAAGCCCCTGGAACCTTTGTGAGGCTGTGAAATCACCTTGAAGAGCTTTAGATGGCAAAAGTGGGAGATGACCTGCAGTGAACCAGTAACTTCCTTAAAACAAAAAGCTAAAAGAAAGGGCTCTAAGCTGTGCAGAGTTTTGTCAAGCTATCAAATGTTTGAGGGAAATGTGCTTCCAGCCCCAACCTCGTGGCATGTGCTCCAAGTGCTTCTGTGGCACTGGCATCTCTCATCCTGTCGTGCCCTGTGTGAAAGAATTTATCCCTGCACTCAGGCAAACAGTGTTTCCCAAGCCAATGTCCATTCCTTTGAGGAAAGGCTCTTTTGGACTGCCCTGCTGGTTCTTCCCTTTCTCCCACCGCTGACTGTGGGGTGTCTCTGACAGTGGAGTGGCTCTGCAAGGGCTTTCTTGATCCACCCACGGCTCCCCTGCACGGGGAAGGCTGAGCTCGTGCTGCTGGAAGGGACTCTTGGCAGGTGGAGTTGGTCCCTGGCTGGAATGAGATGAGCTTTAAGGTCCCCTCCCCACCCAGCCCAGTCTGTCTCTGTGCCTCGTGCTGGTGCCTTCTCCTCAGTGCAGACAGGGGCACTGTGCGAGGGCTGGCAGGTACCAGCCCCATCTCCAGTAACCACACGCTCCAGAAACCTCCTTCAGAACGGGCTGCCTAGATAAGAGTCATTCTATCAGTAGTGAAATTCCTATTTTAATGTAATTTTACAGACCCTGATTCACTGTCCCTTAACTGCAGCTTGTTATTTCTGGCATTAGAGGGTAAAAAAAAATAGCTTCTGGGCATGTGACACTATTCACAGGCCTTTAATGTCAGAAATAATGATCATGTTAAATTGGAGCTCATTACGACGAAATGAGACCTCATTGAGCCCTCTTTTTGGGGGGTTGTTTAATGATTTTCCTTTTTCTCTCCTTTTTTTCCTTCTAAGTAGCCCTGAATTGGTACACCGGGGGAGAAGCTGGGAGGTTTGGTGGTAAATTTAAATCGCAAGAACTGTATACCTTTAAAATATATTTTTTAAAAAAAGGCCTGATTTTTCTACTGTTCTCCCCAAGTACTCTGATCCTTTGTTAGGTTTTTAGTTATAGAAATTTCTCGCACCTCTTAAGGCCACTAATAATGGTGATATCTAAGGCAACTACAAAACATATTTGGGACTTTATTTCAAGCACTACTTTTCTCATAATGAACATGAGGATCCCATTTTCCAGTCTTTTCTCTAATCACATTCAGAAGTGCGGAAGCTCCTCCTGTGAGAACTGCACTGAAGCAGCTCTGCAGTGAGGATGGAGCAGTGTGAGACCAGGCAGGTGCCCACACACCCCACCCTTCTCAGGGGCCCTGTGGCCACCAGCATTGCCAGCTCTGGAGCGTTTCTGGACATCTGGCACAGTTGTGTGTCCTACCATCCCCATGTCCTGTTGGTGGCCTCTCCGCCCCTTGTGGATTTGCTGTTTCCCAGTCCAGATGTGCTGTAGAAGGAGGCTGTAGTTCAGAGGGAAAGTAGTTTCAATAAATTTGTTGGGATAAAACCAATCTCTGCCTAAGGGGTTTTCTTGTAAAGTCTGAGATGAGTGACAAGTATTGCTGAAATCAAGAGGTGACACAAAAACTGTGGGGCTATGGGATAGTGTGATCAGCTGTGGGCTCTGGACACAGTCGGCATAACTGCAGCCAACACAGAAAAGGAGAGCCTAAATAAACAATTCAAAACTAGTGGGTTTGTTTTATGGATCTTAGAGAAGGCCCAGTTAAAAGAGCAGCACAGGAGAGAACATGAAGACAGAAAATAATTGTAATGGAGGCTGATGAAAAGTACAAGGATGGAATTAGCTGTTGGATACCAAAGGAGAAGTGGTAAAGAATGGATCATAAGGGATTATAAAGGAGGGAGATAACGTATATGCACTAAAAAGGAAGAACCTGTAGATGGTTGCAATGCCACGGTAATAAACTTGGAAGATTTTTTTTTTGCCCTGGCTCTCAGAGGAATAAGAAGCTGTTAAGACTGGAGAAAGAATATTTCCATTCTGTGTGTGACAAGGAATGTGCGTCTAGGCAAGTATTTAAGCAATAAAGATGTTTAGTGAAAGATTTTTAGGGGTGTTAGGGAGAAAGAAAGTCAAAAGTAGGCAAAAATGTGAGCATGATGGCAGAGAAAAGCTGAAGTGAAAGCTGAGGGCTGAGAATAGGGACTTCAGTGTCAAGGTATTTGAGAAAGCTGGGAGTGAAAAAGGCTCTGCAGGGCACATTAGGACCCTGCTTGAGCTGAGTGGGTTCTTGATGTGATGGACAAGATTTTGCATTATGCCTTCTTTGGATCCTCACGGAGAGGCAACTGCATCTGTATTTGTGGTTGAGAACCTCCATCTCCTCCTGTTCCATAACACAGGGGTGTGTGTATGTGTACGTATAGCCATATGGGATGTGCAGTGGGTTTTCTTGCAAGGAATTTTAGATCATGGAGGACAGAAAAACTGGCTACAGTTGATGTTTGGTCCCTGGGAAAGGGGTGGAGAAGCTCACCTTCCGCTCGGCGCCGAGATTCTGGGGAGCCAAGGGGCAGCTTCTCGTGGGACTTTCTGATAGAGAATCCCTTGCGTTCAGGCGATCCTGCAGACTGACAATTTGAAGCTGTAGGGAACTGTCTGTCTCTGCACATGCTCTAAAATGACTCAGAAATGGGCATGTTTAGGAAAACGACTCCCTGTTCCTGCTCCGCTTTGCCTCAGCATTGCTGGTGACACCGTGACTGTTATTTAGCTCACGGAAAACAACATTTGAATTGTGTTTAGCATCTTCCAGTGTAAAGAAAAATCCTGAAGATAATTATTTGTATCCAAATTATTTTCCATTCTTTAGCAGATGTTTTCAGACTTCAAATATGTTGTTTTCTGCAAGTGCTGCATAATAAATTAATTGTTTAATTAGTAATAGATGTGTCACTCCTGGGAGCAAATCCCTTACTTTGAACAAGTAAACCAGACACCCCTTTCATGTTTAATATGTTGGGTTTAAGACTTTTACCTCTTTTTAAATACATGCACTTCTATAGATCAGATAATACCTTAAACTATTGTCAGTGATTATGTGAGATTTCATAACACAGAATGGAGCAAAGTACAGACATTTCTTCACTTTAATCAGCAATAAAAGCAGGAAGAAATTAGAATTTGCTTCCCATCAGTAAATCTCCTGCACACGTTCCATCTACTCTAAGGGGTCCTCATTACCATAGATGTGAAAATATCAGCTCTGAAAATCTTTGTAACATAATCTAGCGTGAAAACAACATGTTGTTGTGGAAGGAAATTGAGGCACAGAGAGTCTCATGGAACTGGAAGACTTTTGACCCAAGACTGGCCTTCTTACTGGGGAAACACTGACCCAAGACACTGGCCTTGTCTGGTAGGAAACTTTCTTCTTGAGCCTAAAAATAAAAGGAGCCATGATGACCACCAGTTGCTTCAGCTCCATTGTATAGGAGATTTTTTATGAGGAAGGTTTTGTCTCAAAAATATTTCTATATTCATATATTCAGCTCTTTATAACTACAAAATGCTCAGTATGAGTATCTGGTGATTCTAGAGAATCAATTCAGACAGTATTGACCTTATTTTGAATGGATGCCTTGCTTCTGCCTTGCCAATAGTTGCCAGTTTCTTCAGAACAGTTTTCCTTGTCTCATGGGGTGTGGTCCTGGAGAGTAGGGGGTTTCAGAAGAGCTAGGTTAGTTTTAGGGATTGCCTCCAGCAGGATTGCAGAAATAATATCCAAGCGTGCTCTGGTGTGGTGACAAGGTGTGGGTCGGTCACAGGTTGGACTCTGGTCTGGGAGGGCTTTTCCCACTCCGGGATTCTGATACAGGTGTATGGGCAGCAGGAGGAACAGGAGAGACAATCTGGGGCTGCTCTTGGATGTGTCTGCATGTAGTGAGGAACATGTGGCTGTGTCCATAGCAGCACTGGAACATATCTGAGACTTGAAATGTACTTGAGGTTTGGGGAACACCGGCCTCAAGAGAAGGCTGTGGTGAGAGTGTGCAGATGGTAACTCAGAGCATAAAGGTTCAGCCTGGCAATGTACTGGCTGAAGGACAGTGTTTGTGACAGGGCAAGTTTTAATAGTCAAATGTGTTGGTAAAAGGAGGAGGAGAGAAAATAAGGAAAATTGTCACGTTTTAAGGAGCAGTTCAGAATTTACCAAGTGCAAAGGAATCCAGAGAATCCTGAGTCCCTCCTGTGCTGTCAGCTTTGCACTGCTGTCTCTAGTTCTTGGTGACCAAGCCCAGGACAGCATTGCCTCTTTGCCCAGCTCTACAGGGACACTTGGTTGTGGTGGGGTTTGCAGGATGCACAGCTACCTGCTGCAAGGAGGTAGGAGACCTAAAAGTTATTGAACCAAAGCTGAGTTCTCATGAAACATCCCCTTGATTGGTGTTACCCCAGGCTGGGCGCTTGCAGGTCTTTATTCCAGCGCTCTCCCCTGGCACACCCCTCTCCCTGAGCTTTGTTATCTATCCAAATTGTTAGCAGAAAAGATAGATGTATGCAAAGCGCTTTCACTGAGTCCAAGCTGGAACAGCTGTCAGAGATGCAATCCCACTTAGTTGGTCTTCATAAAATGCGTGCGGCATTTTTAAGAGTCTGGATAAAGGGTAAAGGCAAACTGCGCCCATTTAGCAGGAGGCAGCATGTGACAGCTGACAAAGTGACAGTGGGCCCCTGAACAGCCCATGTCACTCTTCAGCAGGAGGCCCTGAAATGCCCATTTTAATTTAAATGTTATTTTCAAATAAAATTGCCACTTTGGGATAATTGCTTCGTACTGTGTAACTTTGAGAACACCGTACCGAGCAAAGTGGGTGCAGCTTTCCTTATTGTTGTTCTTATTTGTTATTGTGTGGCACCATATGGGGCTGCAGCCCCGTGCTCTAGGTGGTCCCCAGCTCTGCCTGCTGCACAAATCAGCCTTTTGTTCTGGGAACCATTGTTTTAAAAAACAGAACAACCCCCCCCCAACCTCCACGCAAGGTAAGGGCCGGGAATTGGAGTGATCTCAGCCACGAGCATTGTTTGGGGGTTGTTGGCGTGGTTTGCTGGTGACCACATCCACATCGACAGGCACGACAGAAATGCTCGTTTTCCTTTGTGCAGAATGACTTGGGAGTCTTTTCATCTGAAAGCTCCACTAACTATTCACTTTCCCTTTTCTTTCTGGCCTCTAGACCCTCCTGGTATGGCACAAACAAAAAAATGCAAAGCCCATTCCTAGCCATTCTGCAAATGAAATCTGTGTGTTTACAAATTCTGGTTATTTAAATCTTCCCCTCATTTGGAGAGCAAAGTGTCACCGATGGTTGCAATGGGTGTGTAGGGTTCTTTTCCTTGTGTTTTGGTTTTTGATACCCCGAGGCTTGGGATGTCCCGGTAATGGAGTGGAGAGGTCGGGAGAGCGGCGGTGAGAGCCTCCATCTAATTCACACCTTGGCACCAGCGCGCTGCGGCTGACACGTCCAATTTGCGGTGGCACTGTGTGACAGGTGTCAGCGCTCGGCAGTCGCACAGGAGCACACACGGCTGCAGAGTCAGGAGAGAGGGGATGATTGAACATTCTGCAAATGAGACACCCAGGGAAAGGAAAACACACGCACACCCGCACACAACAATTCAGTAGGAAATCTGGGCTAATTAATGCCTGCTGTTGCCTGATGCGTGGCACGGCCCCTCAAGGACTCTTTGCCATTCGAGAGTTGAAAACATGTCAGGAGGCTCTTCTTTTCTCTTGCATGAAGAATATTATGACATTTTAGTGCTTAAAAAAGTTATGATAACTTTCTGAGTTTTCATAGCAAGTTGTGAAACTTCCTGAAGTTCAGCCTTACCAGCTCCATCCCTTCCCTCCCCATCTTGTGTCTTAATCAGGTCACCTGGCAAGATGCCCTTCCTGAAATCTGACCTCTTCCTGGATACATGGCTGTGTACTGTGCTTCCCTGTTGGCCTGCAGAACAGGGTCTTTGCCTTCCATGCTGATGGCAGAAATGATCCTTTCAAATTTGCTGTTGGTACCACTGGCTGTGGAAGCGTCGTTGGCTTTTGGGACTGGCTTCCCCAGATGACCAGTGGCCAAATGCCATAGGTGTTACCTTCTCCAGCCTGGGAGACAAAGGCTGCAGAAATTTGGGGCACTCTCCATGGCTGATGCTGGGTTCAACCCTCATTGCTTCATCTGGGAATGTGTGCTGAGAGCAGCACCATTTGCAGGTGAGAAAAATTTGCTGGAGAAGAGCAGGGGTGTTTCTATGATTCTCCTAAAATTCTGGTGGTGATGGGGAAGAAGCAGTTCCTGAGTACGTGTTGATACAGCACAACCCTGGCCTGGCTGCCTAGGGCTCTGGAGAGGCTTGGGATGCATCTGGTGTGTCCGTGGCTGTGAGGGGCACAGCCCATGCCAGCCACTCCTAATGAGCTTTGCGTTAGTGTCACGAGAGGAAGATTCCCGGACCTTAAATTTGCCTGGAACATGTGAAATGCAGCTCGCTTCTTATTCTCCATCCTATGAACTTCCCTTCACAGCTTCTGTCACGGTGCAGCTCGCTGGCTTTGTGCTTTCCTGGGGCTGAATTCTAGAGTGGGTTAGCAGTGGGGGACTGTGATACTTGAAATTTGTCTGAAGTGGGAGGATCGCATCATTTGGGGAAACAGCTCTGTACAATGCTGCAAATCAACGGGACGCAGGCTTGTCCTGCTGAGAAAGTCAGCAGAGCCAAAACTGAATTTAAAGGAAGCCTTTATTATTGTTATTATTATTATTATTATTATTCATGTCAGGGTTCCATTGGGAAAATCTTTATCTCCATTAAAACATACATAAGAAGAGGAAAGAAGAAAAGGCCAAGAAGAGGGTGTACTACAAAGCATCCCTTTGAGCTCAGCTCCACGCCTCTGTAAAGTTCATTGCAAGGCTCTTTGCAGGGAGAGAATTTGGGTTCAAGGTTGAGCTGGAGACGTTTCCTGGCAGAATGTATATCCCCTGATCACACCTTTAGGAGATTATCCCATCATTAAATATTTGTAGGATAACAGGAGAAGCCTAATTTAGTTTTTGTTTCTTTTTCTCTGTGGTTTAATCACAGATGAAAGAGACTAATAGCACTACAGAGCTTTCTGGTGATCAAAGGCCAATCAATCCTCTTTGTGGAGTAATTAACTATTTGCTAAACTTGCAGAATTGATTTCCATTTAGGGCTAAGAGAGAGGGTTTTAAATGAAGACCGATTTACCAGGCGTGAGGAGGGAATCTCAGCACTGATGCCAGGAGATACTCAGAGTGATGAATTGGAGCCTGCTAATTGGAGGATGAAAAATACAGCTGGAATCTGGCCCCGTTTGCTCCTACTTTGGTGGAAGACAGGAAAAGGGAAATCAGGCTGAGAACCTGACAGATGGCTCTGTGCAACAACAGCAGGGAGAGCACTGTGTGGTTGGAGCAGCGTCCGACTGGCTGGAGGAAACATGGATGGAGCTGGCACAGGACTGGGTTGCAGTGAATCCATCATTCAGGTAGATGTTGTGTCAAGGAACGATTCTGGCTGCTCGGGCAGAGCTTTGGGCTGGTTGCAGCTGCACTACTTCCCTCAATATAAAATCAGTCAGGCAGCTTCGTATGGCTGCAGCTTTAGTTCACCAAGAAATTTTTAGCACCGTGGATTAAATCATGGCTTTTTGAAAAGCTGAGGGATGGAACATCCTTTGGCACTCCAGAGTGGAGATATTGGGGGTGGTCTGTGTTCTTAAGTGCTGCAGCCTCGGAAGGATGATCAGGATGCTGGGCCTTACCTGAGAGTGTCCAAATGGGCAGCTGAGTTATCAGGCAATGTTTATGGATATGGGGCATCTTCTACAAGCAGAGGAACTAAAAAGTTTGGAGTTCATAATCCGTGATAATAAGTGGGATGGAGAAATGCAGTAGCAGCTTGTAAACTGTGAGTGGCACAGGAAAAATGGCTGGGGAACAATTAGAAGAAGCAAGTGGGGTGTTCACCAAACAGAGAAAGTTTAAACCAAAGACAAGTTGGTACGTTTTCTTAGAGCACAGAATTAACTCATGGGATATATTGCAAGATATTGTGGAAGACAAAAGAATAAATGAGTTCAAGATAGATGAAATTTGTGGAGAAGAGGTTCATTGGTGGGTACTGAACACAGGAGCTGGATGAAATACCAACTGGGAAGTCCCTGAGCAACTGCCCATGTGCCCATGTTCTCTGGCCGTGGCTTGAGACAGGACCCTGTGGCTTTCAGCTGGACCCAGCGTGGTGGTTCTCAGTCCCTATCCAGTGGTGTGTGGAGCCCTGCATTGCCAGGGCATGAGATAGCAGCACTGGGAAGTCCCGTGCATGTAACTTCTGGGGTTTGGGGCTTTTTTGTACAGCTCTCAGAACCTCAGACATTCCAGGGTCACCTCCTGGCTCTCAGATTAAGTCCAAGCCTTCCCTGAGAAAAAAAAAAACAAATTAGAGAAAACACTGTAAATCTGACCTTGCTCCATCCAGTTGGTGCACAAATCTGATGTTACTGTATCATGGAGAAATTTGGCACTTTTTTATCAGAAGATCCATAGGAACCCCTGTGCAGCAGCAGCTGGGCAGGCGTTGTTGCCTGGTGTCGAGATGATTGTATTTGCTTGTCATAAATTGAATTCGCCTATTAGAGAGCTAAGACTTGATTTTTTTCATTAACACACAAAGCTGGAAGGGAAAGTTTCTTCTGAGGTCCCTCCAGACCTCTTTAAGCAGGGGTATAATTATTCTCTGTTGAGAAAGAGCAAAAGGAATTCCAGGGCTGTTTAAACAATTAGGAGTGGAGCTGTGCCGGCGCGGCCGAGCGCGGCACCTCCTCGCGCTGCCCGGCGGCCTGGGCTGCCTCGCTGCAGGGTAATTGCGTTAGGGACCCGTGCACTGCCTGAAAATCAATTCTGTTGGGCCAGCGTGTTTGTTGGGAAATCCACTCAGGCAATTGAGGAGTCCATTAGGCTGCGGGCCCCGTGCGTGACCTTCCCAGGATTGGGGTTGACACTTGAACGAAGGCGTTTGTCCAGCTAAAGGACAGTGCTACCAGCAGACTCTTATCTCCCCTAAATTGGATTACTCAGATCTGCTTGTTCTCTTTAAAGATAGCTGCTTCAGGTTTTTTACCCCTCTCTTCCTGTCTGAGACAGTTACCTGTGATTACCGTTAACATCCCCTCCTTAGCTGTTCCCAGGCCGTTACTGTCTGGTAGTGCCCTGCAGCTCCTTTGCTCAGCTGGGGTGGCTTGGACCAGGGAGTCAGTTCTTCCAGCCCTTCTCCAGCAACAGTCTCTTCACAGGATATCAGACTGGTCTGGATTGGAAGCGACCTTAAAGCTCATCCAGTGCCACCCCCTGCCATGGGCAGGGACACCTTCCACTATCCCAGGTTGCTCCAAGCCCTGTCCAGCCTGGCCTTGGACACTGCCAGGGATCCAGGGGCAGCCACAGCTTCTCTGGGCACCCTGTGCCAGGGGCCTCCCCACTCTGTGAGTAAAGAAAATAATTGATGATAACACAAGACTTACCTTAAAACGCTCAACCCATAATGTATACAGAAAATCCCGGTGTTCTTGAACAGTTTTACATGGGTAACTTCCACTTTGTTTTTAACTCCAGGAACAGCTGTTAGTGGACTCTTACAGTGATGAAACTCAAACATCTCCTCCTAGAGCAGGTTATCAGCTTATTCTGTCTTCCAGTGCAGAAGGTATTGTATGAGGACGTGAAACAGAAATGTTGTCTTGCTTTTCTCCAAAAGTACGGTGGGAAAAATGGAAAATAAGGTTGAGGAAGAAATAACTAGTTTGAAAGAAGAATTTTTTGTGTGCATTTTGTAAATTATATCTGAGAAAAGAGAAGGAGGAGAGGGGCAGGAAAGGGGTTGGGGTGAGTGTTGTGTTAGTACATTTTGGCAGTAAGCAAAGATCCTTAACAATGCTCTTCCAGTGGGCAGAGACCAGTGGGATGGGTATATGGACACCATATGACTGGAGAGAACACCATTACAATGGGAAAACCTGTTTGAACAAGTGTGTGGAGGATCTGAGATGAAAATGCACTGGACATCATGATTCAGTTGAACTTTTTTGGTGCTGGTGAAGTGTTTCCAAATCAGTTTGATAATATCTCTGTTTGAGAAAGATACACTGAGATAACAAAAA
>VZTE01003233.1:207524-219196 GCA_013397775.1 Eulacestoma nigropectus | reverse complement strand
AAAAAAAAAAAAATCCAAGTCTTCTCTATGTATGCAGAATCTCTGTTGCAGCTCCTGTGGGAGTCAAAGTTCTTGCTTAGCATACAAAGGCTTAGGAGTTTTATAGTGTTCAGACTCTTAATCTACAGAGCGTAATTTAATCCTCTTTTATCTGGCTGCACCACAAAGCTCCAGTTGTAAATAAATCCTATGGTGATGTGGATGCAGCTGCAGCTTCTGCTTCCTCACCTGCACCCAGGAAATATTTCTGCAAAACAGATGAAATTAGGTGGTAAACCTGATACATAAAGAGTGAGGTGTGCAGAGGGGAAGGCTGGGCGCAGCAGACCTTAAACACAAGTGATGGCTCTGAGTGGCTGCTCAGCCACCTGCCGATAGCAATGATTTTCTGTTTTCCTGAGGCCCAGCGCTTTGCCCTCCGCTCCTCAGGGCTGTGCAAGATTGGGAAGGCACAGGAGTCCTCCAGACTGGCTTTACAAATGCTACCAGCTGGGAGATGGGGTCAAATGGAAGGTGAATTAATTTCTGCTGTATAAAGCAGGGCCCCTGTGTAACACCCATCCCGTCCAGGTTAGATGCCAGACCCTGTTATGGGTCTGTGTTGTCGCCTCCAGGGCGAGCAGTGGTCATAGCTGACCTCTGTGGGAAAGGTTTATTTGCATATTAAAATGATCAACATGCTTGACTGGGGAATACTTTTTTTCATCCTTTTTTTGGCACTATTGTCATGGCAATGGCAGTTTTCCATAGTGCCGAGATACATGCAATTAGGATAACTCTGTAGTTCCTAAAATGACTCTTCCCAGCTACAGAGAAGAAACTTCCATTCAACAGGTAGTAAATTGCCTTTCTTGGATGAGGGCTGTGGCTGAAGTGGACTGGAAATCAGAGTCCAGACTGGAGCCAGCATTTAGGAGTGAACTGGAGGCACTGGCCTGGAGAATGTGCAGCTGCACGCATAAGTGGAAGTTTTCACGACAGGAAACTTTGCTCCCAAATCTCTGCTACTGTACCTGGGCAGGTTTCTACTGAGCTCACTAGAGCCCTGGAAACTGCTGAGGTGTAGGATACGTTGCCTGGTGAGTTGGAGGTGGGCCTTGGGTGAGACTGTCTGATTATGTGTGATGATCACACACATCATCTTTGTTCCTTCCAAGTGGGAAGCCAACTCAAGTAACTTCAGATTCATATCTCATCAAGGCTTCAGAAAGCAAATGTTAAAGAAAAAAACAGAACAGAAAAATGGCACTTTTTTTCAAAAGTATTCCAAGGAGGTTATATCTATCATTGGGGAAGAAAGGAGACTTGGGGCAGGGAGATTCAAACAACAGTGTTGATACATGAATATTTTGATGAGCACTTGGTCTGCAGAAGCTTCTGTTGTGGGTGCTTACATCATGTCTTTGTCTGCTGTCCTTGATTTACCTCCCTGTCCTTCCCTGATTTTACAGCCGTGGCCCACGGTGACCCCGGCTCCGTTGCTGCTCCGGCCTCGGGAAGGATAAGCTATTCCTCCCCAGACAGCGATCCCCTCTCTGCCCGCGTGCCGTGCAGCTCTTCTAATGACATCCTCAATACCAGCAAAAGATGAATAATAAAAACTGCTGCCATTGGTCCCAGAAGGGCCTTCCGAGGAGGTTTGTTTCAGAATAATGAGTATGGAAATTCTGCATCCATAATGAACTGCAAGCAGTCTTCCAACTCACTCGTGCCGAAAATTCACACTTGCCTTTCCCATAACTTGTCACTTTTCTTTTATTATTATTGTTCAATATGTAAACAAGGCCAAGAAACTCTTTGTTCCTTTGTGCCTCCTTACATTTGTCCATTAATCCCAGTCTCCCTCCCCTCCCCCCAACACAGGCAGGATTACACAAAGCAAAAGTCATTAATTTTTATCTCTGACTATCTGTGGGCTTTTTAATGTGGCCTGGCTTGCTTATGCACCAGCAATTACATGTCATAAGTGCTTGTAGATGCTGAAGCAGTATCGCAGGCTGATGAATCACTGCCTTCCCCTCTGATTAGTATGCGAGGGGCTGTGCTCTTCTTTGAGCAGCTGGCATGCCAATGAGGATCTGGCTCTGCTGGTCAAGGCATCTGGACATGAATTCAATATGGATTGCTTTAATTAAATGGCTAAGCACACAAGGAGCTGAGGAACAACTCCATCATTGAGTGAAACTTGAAAATAAAGTCGACGTGAGAACGTAGGTAGTAGGAATTGTTTAAACACCTGTTGGCTCCCTGGTGAACCTGCGGGTTCCTGTTTCCTTAATGAAATTCCTGCAAGTGGCTGAAATTTCTTCCTGATTTATTCCTCAGATAAATCTTCTTTCTAAAATTAGGTTTATCCTCAAAAGTTTAGGAATAGGTGAACTTGGTTTCATTTCTCTGCTCTTTATAGGAATTGTTACTGTTTTTTAAAAGTAAGATTACTGCAATTTGTAGAAGCAGCTGTTTTAAGGAGGGATTGGGCAGCTGTATGTGGTTCCAGTGGGATGTGGAAAGCAGCAAAACATTTCTGAATATGCCAGGGTGGAGCAGTAAGAGATGACAGAGAAAAACACTGCAAAAGACTTCTTGTGCCCACTTTGAAAGTCTGTGAATTAGACCAATTGAAATAAATACTGAGAGGGTGCATTTCCTCCAGGTCAGTATCAGTCTTTACAAAATGGAACTGTGAAGCCTGTTCATTGCTTTTAGATTTTTCTGGTCAGTTATAATCGTAATTTCTGCTCTACAGCTTCCTGTACTGGACATCAAATTGCAGGTCTGGTTAAAGCATTGAGTCACACTGAAAGATTCCAAGTTCATTTGAACTGTTGAGTTCATCGACTAAAGTGTTATCAATAAAAATGGGACCTCATCTCCAGTATATGAAGTTAGATTCCCAGACCGCTTCCAGACCAGCCCCTTGTCCTCTGTGTTCCTGCCAGCACTGTCATATTGACTCACGCAAAATATGATATTTACCTTAAAGCAACAGAATGCCTTTGTTGCTTGAAAAGCTCCCACAAACCGAACGTGGAGCTATGGCTGTGCAGATGCACAGATGTACTCCAAAGGCTTTTTGTGCCAACAGGGCCTTTCCAGCTGCTGCCATCCTCTCTCCTGCCTGGCTGCCCATGCACAGAGAGGGAACCTCTGGGTGGGAAGGGTGTAGGATGCTCTTGTGCTTCCCAAGCACAGACAAACTTCACAGGTACAGGTGTGTGCAGAGAAAAAGAAAACAGCAAATGAATAGTGAGGGATTGGTCTTTGATGCCTTTTGGTTGGGAAAGCGTGTTGTTTAGCCCAAGCCCACCTCTGGGATTTTCATCTGCCTAATGATTTCAGGCACTTTGTAGGTGGGTGTGGCCATTGTGATGGCTTGATGGACACCAGAAGGTTGCTTTTCTTTCCTTCCACATGCAGTTTACCATCCTTATGAGGTCACTATTGTTCACTGTGTTTTGGGGAGTGGGACAAAGCTGTTGTTTCATCAGTGACAGAGATTAAATGAATCCTCCTCTGCTCTCACACCTGCTAAAATCTGAGGCCTCCATGCCCTCCATGTTGGGGACTCACAGCATGGCCTCCAAAGCCACCTCCTCACCCGTGGTGAGCCTCACTGCATCCTCATTCTGCAAATTAAATTAGAATCTGTATTAAGGGTATTTTTTCCCATGTTTTATATTTTAAGAGACTTTCTCATGTCTGTTGTATGATGCACATGCTTCATAAACCAAAGAGATTCATCCTGTCCTTCATCTAAATGAGGGACAAGTGGATGATGAGCTCCCCAGCGGTATCACAATTTTCTGTGCTCTCAGGAAGAGGTGTAAATCTGTTAAAATTAAAAGAATTGCAGAAAACACACCAATAACATGGCAACAGGGATATCTTTTTGATAATCTTGGGTATTCATTGTGACTAAATAGATGTTGCACAATTTCCCACTTGCTAGTTGTGTGGGATTTTAATGTAAATTACAAACTACATGATTGCAGTTCACTGCTGCAGCATCTATTTCTTAAGTTTTATCTTTACCACAATTGGTTTTGTGTTGATGGGGTCTCCAGTGATTCCCCTCCTTTCCCAATTCATTTTTATGCCCTGGCTCCTTGAGGTCACTTCCTAAAGAATTTCAGTGCCCTCTGGATGATGCCACTCACATATGGAAAACATCCTTTGGCTTCTAAAGGCAGATTTTATATCCAAGCAAAATTTAGTTTATTGTCTCTGTAGCAGTTTTTCATCTCTGAAATACATCTAGAACTCAGTTTATCCCCCTTGGTTTCCCCTGCCCACCAAAACTGCCCTCTCCACCTTTGTTCTCTGGGTCCCTCCTCCCGCGCCGGCGTTGGTCGCAGCTCGCGCCGAGCGGCTGCTCCAGCACGCAGGATACTATACTTAGTGCAACCCAGTTTACTCTCATCATTTTAATAGTGGACCAAAGGTATGTTGCCATGTGAACAAGTCATCATGTCACCATGGCAACCGGCTGGATTGCAGCACCGCTCCGAGGACTGGACTTTTTTTTCCCCCCTTTTTTTTTTCCTACTCGGTGCTTTTCCTATTGTTAAATCTGATGAAGGGCTCACAATGGGAGGATTCAGACTGCTTTGGGAAGCAGCTTTTCATTTAAACCTGGAAGTTGTTGTATAAACAGCAAGGCCAGCGTGCCACAGGATTCACTTTCAAGGCAGACTTGAGGAGGGCTTTGAACCAGGACCCCGGTGTGTTCTGCAGCTTGATCAGGACTGAGACAATTACACGTCTTGGCACCTTTCAGACTCCTCTCCACACTCCCCTCTGCTGCCCGCAGTGGGGTCCCAGACGCTCAGCCGTGGATTGGGTGACCCCCGGACAGCCCTTTGCTGCTGCTGTGAGCCTTTTTTGCTTTTGGAGATATCAGTAGGCCAAAATTAGACACACTGAGAGGTTTCATTTTATTTAGGGGTTGTTTTCCACCTTCTCCATCCCACGTCACATAGGCAGCTTCCAACACCAAGCAGTGGGGGCAGAGGAGCAACATGAAAAGATAAATGATTCAGGCACTCAGACATGAGAGCAGCAAGAGCCTTGCGTGTGCATCCCTACGCATGGGAATGGTGACGGAATATGTAGGACTCTTAGGAAGACTGAGGAAAAAATATGCAAATAAAATACAGCTATTAAGCCTGAACGGTGAAACATTATTTTATACATTAAATTCCAGTAATTCAACATTTTTTTTTCCCTGAAACTACATGAGAACATATAGGCTGGGATGCTGGGGATCATTCCCAGCCTCTTCCCAGGTGTGGGTTGTTCTATCCACAGTCCTGGTGTGGCATAAAGAGCTCTTAGGAAAAGGATTCCTGTAGAATTTCCAGAGCTCAAGTAGCAGCCTGTGGGATGGCAGCAGATTCTGATCTGCTGCAAGTACAACTGTGTGATCTCAAGGGACCCCTCAGCCTCCCTGGATCCACTTCCAGCACAGCCCTCCTGTGTGATTCTCTCCTGTGGCAGCAGATGAGTAAGATCAAGAATGAAGCGGGAGAAAGAACAACCCCAAATAAGGTTGCAGATAGTCACTGGGCTAGGAACTGCTGCTGGTGGCTGGTCTTCACCAAACCATCAACATTGGAAGGAACCTTTAAGATCATCAAGTCCAACCATCACCCTAACACCACCACAACCACCCCTAAACCACATCCCAAGTGCCACATCCAGAAATCTCTTGAACACTTCCAGAGAGGGTAACTCCAACCCCTCCCTGGGCAACTTCTTCCAATGCCCGACCGCTCTTTCAGGGAAAAATATTTTTTAAATCTCTAATCTCTCTTGATGTGCTCATGCAAACTAGAGATCAGATCCGAACACACAGGGCAGTTTCATTCTGGATGAAGAAGAGGGAGAGGCAGGTGGAGGTGCTGCTTGGATGGTGCTTGGGGTAGTGAACAAAAATGCAACAATGTGCAGCTTTGGACATAGTACAGCCATGCTCATCATCGGTGCTGGCCTGGAACACATCACCACCACCAACAGGAGGATCGCGGTGCCATCCTACCGTGTCTACATGTCATCAGATCCCAGAGTGGTTGGGGTGGGAAGGGACCTTAAACCTCATCCCATCCCACCCCCTGCCATGGGTAGGGACACCTCCCACTATCCCAGGTTGCTCCAAGCCCCGTCCAACCTGGCCTTGGACACTTCCAGGGATGGAGCAGCCTCTGGGCAACCTGTGCCAGGGCCCCACCATTCTCACAGTGAAGAATTTCTTCCTATTGTCCCATGCCTGCACATGGGGCTCCTGTGTTTGTGGTGCTGACAGCCAGGCCAGGCTCGTTTGCGCACACACCTCGCCCCGCTGGCTCTGGCAGCAGCCCCTGCCCCTCAGCACTCACACTCATTTAGGCAGGCAATGGGAGAGGTGAATCGCCCTCCGTAGGCAGCAGGGATCATCTCTTCTTTGTGCATAAAATTACAGCAAACAAGCCTCAAATAACACAGGACACTTTCATAATTGATTTATGTGAGGACTCTGAAAGTTCTATTACCTTTTGTTTAGCTCAGGGGGCCTGACTCTGTGCAATCTATTGCTGAAACTAATTACAAGATATAATTAAACTGTGACACGAAGATATTATACCGTTAGTTTACTAATGACACCGCGAAGCTGTACCACCAGCGCAGGACAGTGATTATGCTTCATTCATTATTTATCCCTTTGCTAAATGAGACGCTGACATTTTCAAAAATTACTTTGAGGTTTCTTAATTGTCAGCAGCAGGATGGACTAGAAGGAGCTCTCCTTCCTCTTAGTTACTTATCTGAACCTCAGATGTATTATTAGGGGAAAAAAAAAAAAAACCAAACAAAAAAAACCACCCCCTTCCCCCAGGGTGCTGATGGCAGGTGCTGGACACGCAGAGTCTGCAGGGGAAAGGTCTCCTCTGGCATTTTCTACCACAACCTGGGTAACCTGTACTGCTTTATCCGAGGGTAATGTTGAGTTTTAAGTGGTTTGGTGCCAGCTGAAGGAGTCTGTCCCACTGCTTCCTCTGAGCATCTTCTTGCATTGTTTTGCTGTAATAACTTTTTGGACTTTATCGATCAGTAAAGGCTTTGTCCATTAGTATTACTAGAATAGAATTATTTACCTTAAAAAAAACCTTGTTAGAAGTGCTGTAATTGGTATAAAGCAGAACAGGCACTGCCATATTCTCAAAAAAAAAAAGATGCATTTACTGACTTCCTCAAGAGAACTTCTGGTTGTCTGTCCATAGAGGCTTCTCTCCTTCTCCCTCTGTGCCTCCCCACCCTCTGTATTTTGTGAGTCTGGAGAACCTAAAAGCACATCTGGCACTAACCTCTGTGTCACCTTCCCACCACGCAGCCTGTTTACCTCAGGGCACCACTGGACAGCTTAAGATGAGGTTTAATTTCTTCTGAGTGTAATGGCATCCGGCATCTATAATTACACTGTTTTCTGTGCTGTGCTGATTAAATACGATTTACCCAGAGAACCAAATGATGAATATTTGAGCGGAGTGTGTTGAACCAATAGCTGGTTAAATAGTCATAATAAATAAACTTGAAAGAGGAGAAGGAAGAGGGGCTCATGAGTTATTGGACATTACCAGGTGTAAGAAAAAAGAAAGTGAGATTAACACTAAAGGCAGAAGAATATTTCTAGTGCTTCGTCTAAAGAAAAGGCCAAAAGACCCAGCTTTAATGGCTTCCCACTGTCAGAGGGCAGCGTTAGGTGGGATATTGGGAAGGAATTGTTCCCTGTGAGGGTGGGGAGGCCCTGGCACAGGTTACCCAGAGAAACTGTGGCTGCCCCATCCCTGGAAGTGTCCAAGGCCAGGTTGGACGGGGCTTGGAGCAACCTGGGATAGTGGAAGGTGTCCCTGCCCATGGCACAGGGTGGCACTGGGGGAATTTTAAGGTCCCTTCCAACCCAAACTAGTCGGGGATTCTGTGAAGTCCCACATCTGGACTTCTTTCATTGTCTTCCAAAGAAGAAGGATTTTTTCCTTCTTTTTGACCCCTCTGAATTAGTTTAGGAGTTACTCTGATTTGATCAGGTCTGAGGGTGATTTAACTCCTGTTTGTTGCTTGTTTTAACCCCGAAAAGTGCAACGGGCCATGAAAGGTGAGGGATGTGTCTTCTCCAGACATCCATTGATGCTGGGTTCCCAGCTCACCTCAAAGCCAGGAATGGCTGCAGCTCTGCGCCCACTGGCACTGGCCAGGAAGGAAGAGTGTGCAGTGTTAGCAGAATTCCAGAATATTGGTATATTTTACGCCAGTCCTTGGTCTCTGTTAGTAGAAAGTTTAAGAGCGAGATGCTGGTGGGGTCACAGTTCAGCTCTTGGCTTTTTCCAACCTGGAATCAAACAGCAGCTCAGAAATGGGTGAGTTGTAAGGAAATTGTTTCCTGGAGCCTTATTTACCCAATAAGCAGTAAATGTGTAACGACCTCGAAGTGTGCTTCGGAGAAACCAAGTGATTGCAATTGCTTAAAGACACTGGTAGAAAAGAGATTAAGAAGACATTAGATAAGTACCTGGTGCTTCATGGGCTCCAAAAACCCCAGAAGGTGCCAAGCTGATCTCTTCCTAAAGTGGCATTTCAAGCAGAATGTTTCCTTCCTGGATCCAGGTAAGCAATAAATGCTGGCTTGTTTTAGGAGAACTCACATGTAGCTGTAGGAACTGCTGGCAGCCTGATCTTCCTGTTGGGGACCTCGGTTCAGGTGGGATTTAGGCTGTTCTGGTGGGCACTAAGAGCTGTGACAGGGACACCAGGACTGCCAGCTGCAGGCTGAGAGTCCACAGCACCAGCTGGGGTTTCTCCCTCTGCAGAAGTTACTCCCAGGATTAACCAAGAGGGGCTTGGAGAGTTTGTTTAAATACAGAGTGTGGAGCCCCTCACAGAGCAGGAGCCTCTCCTATGAGGCCATTTCCATTCAGTGCCTCTGAAGTTCTCCTGGCCTTTCGTGCCATTGTAGGAATAAGGTGCTTTAGCATTTTTCCTAGCTCTCTCCTCCCTCTCTATACCCCCAGTGAACTGCAAGGCTCTAAATATAGGTCACCCCAGGTAATTAGGGAAGAGTTGCTGGTTTTGAAAGATTGAGCAGGCAGGAAGCCCAGTTTCCAAATGAGTTATCAGGTGAGATGATGTTTGGCTCCAGCCAGAGTGATTGACAGGGGGTCTGCATGTTCACAGATACATTATTTAAACATGGGGAGATATAAGAGATCTTCTGCACTAATTACTTCGAAGGCTGTATTAATCACAAGACACTTTAATACTCAATCAATACTTGCATTTGTCAATGACCTTGTAAATCTCCTCACTTTAACTCTGCTATGTGGCAAAAGCGTCATTTGACATCTTCAGGGGGCTGGTTTTGTGCAGCTATTGCTCAGTAAAATATGTATTTTGCAAAGTCTTAGTTCCAGTGTTTAAAGTTCAGTTTCAGAAGTGGAAATAGGAAGAGGATAGATGTTAAGGCAGCTGTGTAGCTGTGGTCTAACCACGGGGTCGTAATTTTTGATGTGAACTGGGCTCACACCAGCTGAAGGGGACATTTCCTATGGCATCCATGGATTCTGGCTTCATCCAAATACTGGGCCATGGTGACCTGATGACAGAACAATGAGGTCTTTGCCATACTCTGTGTTATAACTGGATGTGTGTATTAATGGGAGGGTACTGGAGTGCTGGCCCTAATATCTTTTAGATGTCAGGAACATGAAACTTGGTAATTTCATCAGAGTAAAGGAAGAAAGTAATGTCTTCAAATTCAGAAAAGATTGCACTGCAGCCCAGATATTCAAACTGGAAAAGAGCTATGATGCTGGTTTTCTATAAGGTGCTGAACTAGAAGAGGAAAACTGAGAGGAAAAAAGCCCTGTGCACTATTAACTCTTGGCTAGTTGGAGCTGTTTACCTTTTTTAGAGTTTTTCCAGCTGTTATCCTGTTGTTTGAGCAGGTATTTCTCATAGTCCCCATGGAATTGTACAACTAATAATATTTTGCCTGCCTGCATTTGGGATTTTTTTAAATGAGTCCTGTGGGTGGTTTGCTCAGTTGCTTATATGTGGCAACCAGAAAGCAAAGCCTGGTCCTCGGCTAGGTCCCAGACTCGCTGGGGCTGGAAGACACCTCTGGACGTTGTCCTGTCCAGCCCGAATGTCCGTGTCTGTCCTGCACTGGGGAGCCCAGAACTGGGCCCAGTTTTGTGCAGACACGGCCTCAGCAGTGCTGAGCAGAGGAGAAAGATGGGATCAGCTCCCTCCAGCCTCTGGCCGTGTCACTCCCAGCACATCCCAGGGCGCTGCTGGCTTGTGGTCAGCCCGGTGTCCTCTGCAGGAGCCCCTGCGTGTGCTGCTGCCTGGGCTTGCTCTTGCCTGGGTGCTGGACTGGGCTTTGGCCTCTCTTGGATTCCAGGATTCCTCTTGGCCCCATTGAGGTCCCCCTGTGGGGCAGCACAGCTCCAGTGTGTCACTGCTCCATCCACAGCCTGGCTGGAGAGGAGCTCCGTGCGTGTCCAGCTGCTTAATGGGGCTCTGTCCTGCTCCAGCCCTGCTCTGCACTGCAGGGTGCCCTGCACCCTGGCTCTCAGCAATCCCAATGAGCCCTGCAGCATTCTCATGACAGGTCCTTGCATTTTTTCCAGGGATTCTTGTTGGTAATTGTTGCAGCATTCCTGCTTTGCACTCTAGCCTTGGTATCAGATCTACAGGTCAAGGTTTGCAAATATTTAGACCCTTTTTTTAGTCATTGCATATGACCCTTTTCTTTATAATGAAAAAGGTTTTATCTTTAAAAATCGCTTTACTAGGTCAGTACTTAATTTCCCCATCCCTGGCACAGCAGTTTGGGCCGGCACACAAACCCATCTTCCCGTGTTCTCCACTGTTGCATACATTATACTCTTCAGAGAAATTTCATCTCTGTGCTCCTTTCTGTGGAATCCTCCTGCAGAAATCTCATTGGCAGCATAACAAAAATTACCTTTTCCCATTCCAACTGCCCCTGCCTAAGTCACTGCTGTCAGATCTGAAGCTGCTCAGCTGCAGAGGGAGGGGAGTTTAGTGCTTTCCCTCTGCTCTCAGGCCATTTTTCCTGTGCGTCTTTTTTATTCTTTTATTTTATTTGTGGTCCCTGTCATTCTGTCGGGGCAAAGGGGTAAAGAGATTTGACACTAAGTGCGGGGAAATGCTGTATCTGGAATCTATCTTCCAGACGGCAAAAGAATAAAAATTCATGGCAGGACAGCGGCTGCTGCCACGTTCCCTAAGACATATTGCAGGTAGCGTTATTTATTGTGGCACGGAGTTCATGGAAGTGCTACCTCAAAGCACCCGGAGAGATCCTAAAAAGCCCATCTCCCATCAGGTGCAGCAGATTTATGGCGCTGTGCGCGGCGGGGTCAGAGCGCGGCGCGGGAGCCGGGGCCGCCCGTACCCTTGCGGGGACACTGCCCGGGAGCCGGGGCTGCGGGGCGGCACGGCCGGGCCCGGGGAGCACGGCCGGGATCGGGGAGCACGGCCGGGATCGGGGAGCACGGATGGGATCGGGGAGCACGGCCGGGATCGGGGAGCACGGCCGGGCCCGGGGAGCACGGCCGGGATCGGGGAGCACGGCTGGGATCGGGGAGCACGGCCGGGCCCGTGAGGTTGATGCA